>CM038645.1:2762500-3137500 GCA_021554675.1 Leuciscus idus
AGTTATATTACTTTTTAAACCTACAATCGTTTACTGTACTTGTAAAATGTATGTAATTTATTTGCAGTATATTGGTTTGGAAGTTGCATAAGTCAAGACTGCAGTAGGCACTGATTTAGGGGTGATTATGATTACCATTCGTTAACAGTGATTGAAAACATAGTCATCATCCACAGTGATCACATCTGATTCATGGTTTGTTTAGTTTGTGGTTCAGTATGTAATTGTTTGTCTGTCATGATTCATAAATCAAGCCACAGCTTTTCCATGCGTATTCCAGAAAAGAAAAAAAAAAAGTAATTTTTTTTGGCATAGTGTGTGAGGCCCAAATATGTGTTTCAAATCTTTTAAGGAAATAGCTTTTCATTCTTTCTTTTTGTGTGTGTGTGTGTAAAGGTGTGTAATATAAGCAACAATCACAAGGGGCTGTTTTCCAAGAGGATGGTAAGCAAACAGTTTAGCTTTGTTGGAATGGTGTTAATGGGAGAGAGTAGTTTCTCTAAAACTTTAGCAAGCAACTCCTGCAACTCTGGTCTGTCTCCTGTAATGATAACGGTGGCCTGCTGTTTTCTGTGTTTATGGCTGCAGTTGTTCTGGAGATTGTCACATCTCTTGGTCTGGCTTCTTTTGAACAGTTTAAATAGTGTGCTGTCAGTTGGGATTATAATACTTAACTCTCAGTGAATTAACATTTTAACTTTATAATTTCATTGTATAGCAGATATTTTACCATTCCTTGATTTTTTTGGAGGTCTCAATTTATATTTTTCTAGTCTGCTGCTTTAGACTTGTGGTGCCATCAACCAGTCAGTGTTGTCATACTGTCATTGTCCTGCACCTCCCAAAGAGATCTATAATCAGACTCGTCTATATCTACAACTCATCTCAATGGAACACTGTGTACAATGGAAGTCAATGGAGAGAGATGCGTGTTGTGTGCAGTTACGTCATGATAATGTCATTTACGAGCCGGCTCAGGTGACTGGTTACAAAAACAATTCAAAATTGAGCAAAGATGGCAGCATCTAGGTTGTATAATTGTATTATTTTCATTTCAAACAATACATGTGTTGTTTTATCATTAAAACCTAATACATTTCTTGTAGACTACTGTTTTGCTTTGCTGTTTTTCTTTAAAATAAATGCCACTTAAAGGTGCAGTAAGCAATTCATGAGAAACCCTGTTGACATCTGAAACAGACTCCTCCCTTCATTGCTCCGCCCCCACAATGCACGAACACAATGCAAGAGTGGATGTCCTCAGCATAGCTGAAGCGAAGCAAAATAATGCTTCATGAAAAATAAAGCGTAGATGATGAATGAATGACAAAGAAGAACAAAAAATTAACATACAGTACAAGCAAGTGCAAGCAAGTGAGTTTGTGCAAGCAAGTGTTCGGTATTAGTGGCTAGCAGCTCCATACAAACAATGACACTCAAAGCCAATATTACTTACGCATGGAGCAGAAACAACGCAACCTCCACATCCGTTTTCAGGCCTTCCCGCTCAGGTCTCTCCAGCGCTGGAAAGCTTTTCTAATTTTGTCTCGGGTTCTAAAGCTCTTGCCTGATCATAATATTCCCCTGACCTTTTCTCTTTTGTAATGTCTCTCGGCCATCTCTCTTTCTACAGTCTCTCTTCACTCTCTCCTCCCCCATACTGAGTGGACAGGCCTCCTACTGCTGATTGGCTCACTCTCTCTGCTCCCCCATCATGAGTGGACATGCGCCTTACTGCTGATTGGCTCACTCTCTCTTTGCTCCCTTCATGTTTAGACACACCCCCTACTGCTGATTGGCTCACTCTCTCTCTGACCCATCATGTTTAGACACACCCCCTACTGCTGATTGGCTCACTCTCTCTGCTCCCCCCCATCATGAGTGGACACGCCCCCTACTGCTGATTGGCTCACTCTCTCTCTGCCCCCATCATGTTTAGACACACCCCCTACTGCTGATTGGCTCACTCTCTCTGCTCCCCCCATCATGAGTGGACACACCCCCTACTGCTGATTGGCTCACTCTCTCTCTGCCCCCATCATGTTTAGACACACCCCCTACTGCTGATTGGCTCACTCTCTCTCCACTGCCATCATGTTTGGACACGCCCCCTACTGCTGATTGGCTACAAGTGTGTTGTGCTGCTCGGTCTGATCCACTTTCTCAGAAATCGCTTACTGCACCTTCAAGTTTAATCTAATAATGACATTCATTGGGCTGCTATATCAGGTAATATAACTTGAACACCAACTTGGAAACACAACTGCTATATGTCACATATATCATTATAAATAAGATTAATGTGGTGTTTAGCTCTGAGGATTTGTCCGTGGTGTTTATCCTACAGGCCGCCAGTTGCTGTGCTGTGACTGCTGCTAATTTTGCATGTGTCTGGAATGTGACAGCTGCAGTCACACAAGTGCTCAGTTCAAACTCAAAGGCATTCTTTGGTGAGATGGCTCCAGGCCTTCTTTATTATCAAGACAGCACTCTCGAACGAGACTGCAACACCGTCACACAGCCACGGCGAGATAAATTGCTAATTTTAGTGGTTTGTGCAAATTCCTGAATGGAAATTCAGACAGTTTAACATGAATGACAGTTGTAAACTCGCCCATAGCCTAGTTTTAGCTTTTCTGTTACATTGCAGTTGTGACGTTTTCAAGGGAACTCGTTGGCACTGATCTGGCATAATCAATAAGCAATTACTTACAAATGAGATCCAAGATGTCCATTACATTTTGAATATCATTTGTAAGTAATTGCTTATTACTAATATACAGTCTGCTGATCAATATCGCAAAATAACTACTGTAGTTCTTGTATCACCCTGAAGGAGTTTACTTCTTTTTTTTTCACGATTGATGACTGGTTGTACTTTACCCATTAATTACATGTTTATTTACTGAATACAGCTACACATAGAAAATATTTAATTATTATTATGTTTTATTAGCTCAAAATGGCTAAAACAAAACTTGGGATGTATATGCAAAATTTTGGTGGAAAGGGTCAAAAAAGGGCCCATTGTCTGTTGTCAATAGTGCACGTTTCATACTAAGCTTTCTGTTAGTCAACATGATGAGTCCACATGACCAAACTGAACCTGATGCAAAACTACTTTTATCTTCAAGTGAAATTCCTGATCACATGGATGACTGGATTTCACCAGCGGAAATTTGCCGAACAATGGACCTCACGGAATGGGTTCTCAGAAGCAGAAGTCGCCATTTTTGGCTTTTTATCGGCTTATGGGCTAGAGTAAGTTTGCTGTTTAATACTTCTGCAATGCTCAAATCCACAGAAGACGAAGAGGAGAATATGGATGCGGTCATGGCTAGGGAAAATAGTCGTAATATATTTAGCAAATGGAGCTTGAGGAAAGTAGTTTTAAATTTTAGTGCCATGTCGTGTTGATCAATAAGCCATTTCATGTTGCAGTTTTATTGACGAGTCAGTAGACGTCGTAGCAGCAAACACACTGTGAGATGATCATGCTAAATTTATGACACTGTCAGAAAATTATCGCAGACTATCTTTGGTCGCAAGATCGTGACATCGGCTGTCTTTGAACCTCTCTAACTGTGCGACGTAGGGCCACCGTTTAGGAGCCACGATTGGTCATTTGTCATCTGGGACAGCCCAAAATCGTACAATGTGTACCGGGCATAAAGCTGCAGTACTGTTCACGAATGTTCGTTGAAAGAATGGTTTCAGGAAACATCGAATCGTTGAACTATGTTGCTAATGACAGCACTCGCGACCGTAGTTGGCTAACAATGATTTCAGGAAACGCAACACTGGTTGGAGCTTGCAGTTTCAACCTCGTGGCTTTAAAAATATTCCAGGTTGTCCCTATTATTTTACAAGTCTGACATTAATTGCCCATCCAGTTCCTATTGAATAAGGGCCAACACCCCAAAAGATAAGATAGTAGAAAGAATACATTATCTTAATTCAATCTCATCATACTGTATGTTCATTTATTCTAACAGTTCCATTGCCAATGACACTGTGACACAATACATGCATTTGCGCTGTTCAGGAGGAGTCTATGACTGCAGACAGCAGCTGCATCATCATCATCATCATCATCCTCCTGCTGCCCTGGCTGCCGTTGCCATGGCAACCCGTCCGTGATGTCCAACCCTACAGAGGGAGGGCGAGGAAAAATGGAAGAACTCACTCGTATACCGGGTCTTTCCTCCGGAGAGGTGTGCCCATCATGGTCGCGTCTTCTCCCTCTTCCTCCTCCTTTCCTCGTCTTCTCTCCGCTGCTGTTACCAGCTTCACCTTGGGAATGATGGATCTTCTCCAGCTTTTCCTGAGATTTCAGATGGATGCTGGATGCTTGCAGCTTGCTTCCGCTCTGTCTAGCCTGCAGGATGAGAGAGAACGAGAGAAAGAGAGAGAGAGAGAGAGACAGGAGGGAGGGTCACATTTGTTTAACGTCTGATTTTATTGGTAGAGAACAGGCTTCTCTTTGAACTTTAATTTGAGAATGTAATATTACAGCAGATCTGATTAGCGATATGTCATAAAATCTACAGTAAAGTCCTAAGCTGTGTAACAGATATATCACACTGAAAGAGTCAGATTTAATGATTCCATATTTAATCCATTTCACTCTGCTATACAGTAATATACAGTAAAAATACATGCTCACATTATACAGATTATATTAATTGTTCACGTTTAACCATAAACACTTCCATACAGCAGCTTTAAACCTCAGATTCATGTGAATTTGTATTTATTGTATGAGTTGGCAACTTGTATGAATCAGTACAAATCAGATTAGTATGAAAATGTATGATTTGTTGTGAACCATGAACATTCACCCCTAAACCTAAAGAGTGTGTTAAACATCTTTCCGTCCATTTTCATAAAAAAAAAAAAAAATATGAAAACAGTAAATTTTTTGATCACAATGACATTACAATTTTTATATCTATTTTTTTACATAATATAATTGTTATTTTAAACGTGTTTGATTGTCTGTCTGTGGAAATCGTGCTTTAATTTCATCAATTCAGGGTCACTTTTAGGACATATGTGTCTGAAAAATCCATTTCTTTTCACAAAATACAATAATCAAGGATGACTAAAACTGTTTGAATTTTAAATGACCCCGTACATATTAATAACATATTTTAAAAAGAAATCACAGGCTGATAAAAATTACAAAACCAACAAATTCAAATCAAATTAAATTGAGAACCGAAAATACAAAAATAAAAACTAATTTAATATATTTGAAAAGCTATACATTGTTAAAAAAATTAATTATAATTGTAAAATACTGTAAAAATGCAAAACACTGTAATAGATTCAACCTTACATTTTGTGTAATTTACACTGCAAAACTAATATATAAGATTATTCTAATAATCTTAATTCAAATTGAAATAAAGAAGATTATTTTTCTTACCCCATTGGCAGATAATTTTGCTTTGCCCCGCTGACTTTCTGACTTTTCGGAGATGCTGAGAACTGATGGATTTATAATGTTGTAAAAGCAACGCGGAGATGATGGGGTTTTTATTACTCAAGAGGTGAGTAAGGTATTTTATTGAACAGATAAATTGCCATATGAAGCTCTCTAACAGAGTTGATTGTAAAGCATTATCTATTGTGAAGATTATTTAATTATGGTTTTTGGAGCGCTGTGCTGGAATTTATTTTCAAGTAAGTATTGTGTCTATTTATGGGTACAGTAATGTCTTTATCTTGTCAGTTTAAGATCTTTCCATCTAAACTGGTTATATCTCGTAAGCCTTGTAGTGAATGTTTAAAGGTAGGGTATGGGATTTGCAAAACGGCCGGCAGATTTTGAAAATACACAACTCAAACGGTCCTACTGTACCTTCTTTCCTCCAACGCTGGCCCTGACTCCACCCATTCGAAGAACATGGAGGGGGATGGTACGACCATTTGATTGACGAACTTACTGTCCAATGATTCTAGGTGGTCTTGGAAATGATTGGCTGGAGTTTTTCGAGTCCTGCCCGTTCCACAGATGATTAAATTGCTTAATTTTCATTTCAGTGCTTCTAACTCAGTGGCTGTAAGTGGGTTAGGAATAGGATTTCAAGTGATTTTGAAAAAATGGACAAAAAAGAGAATCACATACCCCACCTTTAATGAGCTGTAGGATAATCATATCCGCACAGTCACGCAGAGCCAAAGCACAACCAAAACAATGTTCTTCCGCAAAATGCATGCAGTTTAGTTCCCTTTCAGTTGCTCACTTTCGACGTAACGTTGACGTGACGACGTAATGGGGATCACTTCAGAGATCCCTATCATCTTCGAGTGTCTACAGAATGAGCCAATGAACGTTGGCGTGCGTGAATCGCGTTACGCGCCCCACCCCGCAGCGTGGGTATAAACAAGAAGCGGGCACACGCATACATTGTCTTTCACTTTGGAGCCGAGCTTCCTGTTCATCTCTGAACTCTACAGACTGCTACTGTGTGTTGAAGACTCTCTAAACAGTGTTGGTGTGACCGCGAACACTTCTATGTTCAACAACTGCTGTTTTTACAGCAAGAGCTTGTGTCGGTTCAGTGGGTGTTTCCCTCAGTGTACACAGTACACAGCGGCCATTGTGCTTTACCTGGCTGCCGAGAAGGTCGGGCTTGAGTGGAACCCTCCACCACGTCCCGAACCTTCTCGGTTGGATGATTGGTTTCTCCTTGAGGTGCATGAGGAGCTCACTAGGTCGTGGTCGGCACCGTATAGTGCCAGACTATGGCCTATTGGCTCCTCCCTCCTCACCACCCTCAACGGTATGTGGATCTCCCGCTGGTGGAGCGTGCCGTTGCGATGCAGCTGTGTCCAGCGTCTGCTTCCTCTTGGAGGGGGAATCCACGCCTCCCATCCAAGGCTTGTAAGATTTCGTCCGGTCTCACGGCGAAGGCTTACAAAGCCTGTGGACAGGCTGCTTCCGCCCTGCATGCCATGCAGGTCTCTTGCAGGTCCACTAGGCGCTCATGGACATGCACAAGGGTGCCTCTGGGAGCTCCGTGTGGAAACTGACCTCACCCTCCGGGCGATGAAAGAAATCGCATGTTCCATCGGTCAGGCGATGTCCACCTTGGTGGTCCAAGAGTGCCACCTTTGGCTCAACCTGGCGGATAGTAGTAGTAGTAGTAGTAGCCTTTATTGTCACTTAGTCACAAGTACCAGCAAAATTAGCCATCAACCTGTCCATACAAACATACATACAATATGACAAGGGGGTAGACAGGGCAGGAAGACAGGGGATTGAGGAAAATACAGCATGACATGAGGAGAGGTGAGGAAAAAAAGGCAACCCCCAGACTATGCTCCTGTGAGGAGTACAGTGTGGGGACAGGAAAAAAAGTTTGTGTATGTGTAGGCCTGGAGAGTCGCTACGCCTGGCATCATAATCTAGGTGCCTCAGTCCGCAGGATTGTCATAGCGATACACAGCAAGCTGCCATGGAGACAACCTTGATCAGGTCCCAGACAGAGTCAACAGTCAGCAAGTGTCTTTGGGGATGGGGGGAAGGAACGCAAGAGCGTCTCACTGCAGTGCTCTTCCGGGGGAGTTGTTGTTCCAACAGCGGCCTTGGCCAAGGCCAGTGCTGGTTGAGGGGGGCCGAAAGCAGATAAGATTGGGATTGTTTGGTCTTGGGGCGAGTAGCCGCATTCCAATTTACACGACTATTCTCCTGGTCCATTTTGGTCTCCGAATCCATTTGCCTTTGCAAAGCTGTGAGCTTCTCCATGATGTTATCCATATTGTGGTTCATAGTCCCAGTCTGAGTGCTGACAGCTCTGCCCACTGCTTCAATCATGACGGGCAGCCTTGGGCTTTGGACAGCTGTCACCGTCTTCTTAATTCCTCGATAAACCAGGGCAATGCCTAATCCAATCAGCAGAAGACCTGTTATCATGGTTCCGAATAGGTAGATATCTTCAATGTCCTCCACGGAAAGAGCCGCCAGACACACGACCCGCCACCTCTCCCACGCGTCCATCGTGTAGCCAGCTGCGAACGTTCCGGCAGGGCAGTCAGGTTCCCCCGAACCCAAGCTTCTTGTCGAGAAGATGGTGTCAATTGCGTTGAGAGACCAGTTGATCAAATCCATGATTTCTTAGTTTGGAGAGCAGTGCGGAGAGAGTCTCTCAAAGTACAAGACAAGTAGACAGTACGAGATGAGAGGAGCAAAGCAGGGGAGGTAAGGGGGAGGAGAGGGAGAGAAAATGCGACCGCCTTCGTTGAGAGCCAAAGCAAGATAGGAGGGACACCGATAAATATCGGTTACTTGATGCCCCTCTTTCCCAGGTTGGGTTGTTCGGCGACGCGATCAAGAGCTTTGCCCAGCAGTTCTCGGCCGCCCAGAAGCAGATGGAGGCCATCCGACACATCCTGACCCTCCGTCTGCTCGTCGCCGAGAGCGACCTTCTGCGGCGTCCTCCGCTCCCACGAAAGCTCAGCAGCAGCAACCACCTAGGTCTCAGCATGGAGCAAGCTGCAGGAAGTCGACCCTGCCCGTCCAGGCCACTGCCAAACCAGGAGGCAAGCAAAGTCAAGTCAAGTCATCTTCATTTATATAGCGCTTTTAACAATGTAGATTGTTCCAAAGCGGCTTTGCAGTGATAATAGGAAATTAAAGTAACAGAGATTGTTTTGGCTTTATAGCAGCTCTTCAAATAGTACTGAGAACAGGCACGCTCAACTCCCAAACCATTTATGGGTGCGAGTTATAAAGAAGTTATCAAATAAAGATGAAAAACCGCACTCTCTAATTATATCTCATATATTTATTTATACCATGTCCACACAGACGCGTTTCAGCCTAAGCCATCATAAGTGTGTGATAGCAGCTCTAGAATAAAGTTATTATCCAGCTAAATTTAGTTTTGATTGATTCACTTCCGTTGCAACGATCATTGGTTATTAACTTAGGGGCCGCTAACACAACACCGTTTTAACAGAAAACTCTTTAAGTTCTCTCTACGCAAACTTTAAAAACGCGAACCTGCGAGAACGCTGATGGCGTGCACATACGTATTACGAGTTCAGTCTATAGGTTTTCGCATTTGAATATATGTGCACAGGCGTGTAGTCCTTCCCTACAAACCAACACTCAGCAAACTACTTGTCTGGCCTTAAAATGTACAATACAGAATTTCTATCGCTTCCGCGTAGCCACGTGAACCGGAAGGTTTAAATGTGCAAACAACCCTGAGATGGGCGACCCAAAGGTGGATCAGACTGCTCTTCAGGAGATGGCGAAAGCGCCACTCCCTGCCCCGGTGGAGGGCTGGGCGGAGAATCTTTTGTTTCCTTTTGTTTTCTCACAATTTCAAGAGAAGAGCAGTCTCTAAAACCTCTGGGTCCCAAGAGGGCGCGCTTGGTGGTCGATGACGCTATACCTTGTCACCTTCAAGCCCCTCTTTCATCGGCAGCGAGCAGCAGTGGCTGTGTTCTGGACGCACTGACGCCTCCGCACACTCACTCTGCTCTTCGACAGAAGCAGGTACGTGTTGCACCACACACTCAGACCCCACTCCGGGCCGCTATACCGTCCGAGTCGGGTCCCTGCATTCCGCCGCGGTGCCCCACCCCGGGCACGTCTGTGGTGCCGTTGGTCCCGCTTGGACGGTGTCTGGGAGCCTGGCTAGCGCTTCCCAGTCCGTCTCGCTGGCTCATCCATACTATTAGACTCGGCTATGCAATTCAGTTCGCCCGACATCCCCCAGCCTTCAGGGGCATTCTGTTCACCCGTGTTCTGGCGGACAATGTCCCTGTGCTCAGGGGAGAGATCGCAGTTCTACTGGCGAAGGACGCGATCGAGCAAGTCCCTCCAGCCGATATGAAGACCGGCTTTTACAGTCCGTACTTCTTTGTACCCAAGGAAGGCGGTGGGTTACGACCAATCTTGGACCTGCGTGTCCTGAACCGGTCCCTTCACAGGCTGCCGTTCAAGATGCTTACGCAGAAACGCATTTTCAAGTGCATCCGTCCCCAAGATTGGTTTGCAGCGATCGACCTGAAGGACGCGTACTTTCAATTCTCGATCCTCCCTCGACACAGACCATTTCTTTGCTTTCCATTCGAGGGGCGGGCATATCAGTACAGTCATGCTCCAGTACATTTCATGCCCCAGTACAGGGCATATCTGTTCAGTCACCTCAGCCACCTAGGGCTTCGGGTCAACTGGGAAAAGAGCAGATCACCCCCGGGCAGAGGATCTCTTTTCTCGGTATGTGTTGGACTCGATCAACATGACAGCGCGCCTCTCAGAGGTCACTGAAACTTTTTCAGATGCTCCTGGGGCATATGGCATCTGCAGCCGAGGTAACGCAGCTCGGATTGCTTAATATGAGGCCGCTCCAAAACTGGCTCGACGATCGAGACCGAGATGGGCGTGGCAGAGTGGCTCGTGCCGGGTCCAAGTGACCCCACACTGTCGCCAAACTCTCAGCTTGTGGTCGGACTCTTTGTTCCTGCGGGCACGTGTTCCCCTAGAACAAGTGTCCAGGCATTCTGTAGCCGACGAGCTCTCACGGCAGCAGGTGCTACTGGGAGAATGGCGACTCCAACCCCAAGTGGTCCAGCTGATTTGGAGGCGCTTCGGGACCTCACAGATAGATCTGTTTGTCGCCCCGGACACGTCGCACTGCCAGCTGTTTTACTCCCTGACCGAGGGGACCCTCGGCACCGATGCACTGGCACACAGCTGGCCCCGGGGCCTACGCAAGTATGCGTTTCCCCCAGTGAGCCTTCTTGCACAGACCCTGTGCAAAGTCAGGAAGGACGAGGCCCCCTCTACGAGGTGTGTCTATGCGTTAAAGGTGAACCTGTTTGTTGACTGGTGTTCTTCTCACGAGGAGAACCCCCGAACTTGCTCGATCAGAGCCGTGCTTTCCTTCCTGCAAGAAGGGTTGGAGCGAAGGCTGTCTCCCTCCACCCTTAAAGTGTATGTTGCCGCTATTGCCGCACATCACGATGCAGTTGAAGGTAAGTCATTGGGAAAGCACGACCTGATCGTCAGGTTCCTGAGGGGGGCAGGAGACTAAATCTGTCTCTCCCTTGGCAGAGTCCGCTCTGCCGTCAATGTCTGGTGTTTGCCTCCCCCTTCTTAGGCTGGAGCCACCCCAGTGACATTCCATATGTTGCACTGCCCCTCCGGCCAGTCCATATGTGTATTCTCCACGTTACCTCCCTTCAGGCAGGATGTGGCTTCCGCAGCGTCCCTCTCCCCTGGAAAGGCACGCTTCCCAGTGTTATCCAAGAGTACCACTGTGTGGGGTATAACTGAACAACAGTTTGAACTCCCTCTACGCAGGCCTTCCGCCCCAGTTAGTTGGGGGTCTGATAGTCTTGCGTAGGGCGCTGGATGTGGCAGCAACTGTGGCGTTTTCCATGGGATCCTAATTACTTCATCACGTTAACGTTTCGTCGAACGTGAGCGACTGAAAGGGAACATCTCGGTTACTAATGTAACCCTGGTTCCCTGAAGGAGGGAACGGGAGATGTAATGTTCCGTCGCCACCGTTGCTGACCATCGCTGTACCGCCGTCACTATCTCGGCTCCTCAGCGAAAAACAATGTGTGCGTGCGCCAGCTTCCTGTTTATACTCATGCTGCGGGGCGGGGCACGTGACGCGATTCACGCACGCCAATGTTCATTGGCTCGTTCTGTAGACACTCGAAGATGATAGGGCTCCCTGAAGTGATCCCAATTACGTCATCACGTCGACGTTGCATCTCCCGTTCCCTCCTTCAGGGAACGAGGGTTACATTAATAACCGAGACGTTGTTTAACTGATAGAGAGCCAAAAGTTACATATTGTCCCTTTAAATTAAAATTTAAATGCATTTATTTATTTTGTTAAATTTACAGGATGTTATGTTTACATTTTCACTGTATTTTTACGGAGTTATTTTGGTAACCACATTTATAATGTTTTTGTTTGTTGTAAAAACTGTTTATTTTAATTTTTTTATACATTTTTACAGTGTCTCAGTGATACTACAATGCACTGTTCCCCGCCACCTGTCCTTGTTAATTTGAGGCACAAAAGAGTTTGAACAGATGTCTGGTTGAACAACTGTTGGCAGTAAGGAATAAGTGTATCAGCGTAGGTGTCGGTATAGAAACTGAAAGCACACTTTGTCTACAAATCACTTTGACTAGGAAGCATTTACCAAGACCAAATAACTTGTTTTGCATGTCAGTTCAGTGTAATTTTAATTGGAATAAAGCTACAATATTCCCTCAGACAGTGTGATTGAGATGGGCTGCTCTTAAAAGACAAGACCAAGCACCAAGGTCACATTCAGCTGACGTGTTTAGACTTTCTACAATCTGCATGCTTGAGTGTCACATACTTGGATGTTTGTGATTGTGTGAAGTTAGTACTTTGAGCTATCTATCTGTCTGGAATGCTTGTTGTAGACTTCAGTTGTTTGTACCATATTTGGCTGCCTTATTTACTAACTATACTTTTAGTGCATCTTGCTTACAAAATTATATATTTAAAGGGGTCATATTATGCCCTTATATGAAGTCTTGACATAATTACAGCACTTCTCTCCCCAGTCTGGCTCGAACATGGCGATTTCGATGAAGCCCCTCCTTCTAAAATACGCTGTGATTGGTTAGCTGGCCTAGTGTGTTGTGATTGGTAGAGCTTAGTGCGTGTTCGGGAAATGTCCTGCCCCTCCATAACTGCGAGTTCTTAACTAACTTCTCTAGTGTAAATATTGAGGATGGCGTCAATTTCAAACCAATTCGAGCTCGATTCAGACCCTGACAATGTTAACAAACAAGAGGATCGTGCAGAACGGATTTCATGCACAGACTTTGCAAGCATGGATTTCACAGGATGTTTCAGAGAGTGGTATGTTTTTTGTAATTTTCTTATACATTACCGATACGATGATATTGTGATATTTGTCTGAAAACTAAGGTAATATAAACAGTACTCGATCACAAAACGTCTCGGGTTACGTATGTAACCCTCGTTCCCTGAGTAGGGAACGAGACGCTGCATCGATACTCGATACTTTGGGGAATGCCCTCGGCATGACGCGTCTGAAGTCTGTAATGGAACTATTCCAATCTTGATTGGTGCTCGTCACTCGTGACGTTGCATGTGACGGTGATCCGGAAGCTATAAAAGGGCAACGGAACATAGCCGTATCAGCTTTTAAAGGGTCGAAGCAAGTCGTTCTCAGGAGCACGAAAAGTGTGGCCGAGAGATGCAGCGTCTCGTTCCCTACTCAGGGAACGAGGGTTACATACGTAACCCGAGACGTTCCCTTTCGTAAAGGGAACTCCCGCTGCATCGATACTCGATACTTTGGGGAACGAATACCCACGCCGCCACACTGAGAGACCCTGCCCTGGTGTGAAGCAATCTGGCACACTCAAGACATGAGAACTTGTGAACCTGGTGTAGAGGACAGATCCAGACTGTAATGTTTGATGAAGGTGTGTGGGGAGGCCCAGCCAGCGGCATCACAGACCTCTTGAAGAGAAACCCCTGCTAGCAAGGCTCTAGAGGATGCCACTCCTCTGGTTGAGTGAGCTTTTATCAGGAGAGGTGAAGGCAGATTGCGCACCTCGTAAGCTGAAGAAATAGCCTCTACTATCCACTTGCTAATAGTCTGCTTGGAGACCGGGGAGCCCTTCTTGGATAACCCAAAACACACAAACAGCTGGTCCGACTTCCTCCAGCCCGAGGTCCTATGTACATAGGCCTCAAGAGCTCGGACCGGGCATAACAAGTGTAACTTAGCTTGATCAGCCGACACATGCGGTGGAGGATGAAAGGCCGGAAGGATTATAGACCGTGCCACATTTGTGGGCACCTTAGGCACGTAGCCAGGTCTAGGGTGGAGAATGGCTCTCACTCTGCCAGGAGAGAACTCGAGGCAAGAGGGAGCCACAGATAGCGCCTGCAGGTCGCCAACTCGTTTCAGGGAAGTAATAGCGAGCAGGAAGGCTACCTTAAAGGATAAAAATTTCTCAGACACCTTATCCAGGGGTTCGAAGGGTGCCAGGGATAAACCTTCGAGGACCACTGCCAGGTCCTACGTGGGGACCCTAGGCTGGATAGCAGGCCTCATCCTCCTGGCTCCACGAAGGAAACGAATTATGAGTGGGTGTGTCCCCAGCGTGCCCACCCCTAAAGGCGTGTGGAAGGCTGATATAGCCGCCACATAGACCTTAAGCGTGGACGGGGAGAGCCCGTCAGAGAAACGATTCTGGAGGAACTCCAGTACTGAAGCCACTGGGCAGTTAACTGGGTCCAACTGATGTTCTCTGCACCATAAAATAAAAATTTTCCATTTAAATGCATAAAGTTTCCTCGTGGAGGGGGCTCTAGAGTTTACAATGGTCTCAACAACCTCGGTTGAGAGACCAGAATTTATGAATTGGTCCCCCTCAGGGGCCAATCCAGTAGCTTCCTGGGCTACCGCCAAGGGTGAAATATCATGACCTTGGGCTGAAGAGGGAGGACCATCCTGATCCGGATTCACCGCGGAAGGCCTGCCAGAAGGGCCCAGATGTTTGGAAGCCATATTTGGGCCTGTCAGTACAGGGCCACTAAGAGTAAGCTGATCCCGTACTGCTGAACCCTCTTGTACTCTAGAACCCCCGGGGGCAGAACAATCGGGGAAAGTATACACAGACATGGCCTCAACCATGTCTGTATCATGATATCCAAACCCAGCAGAGCTGGAAGAGCATGGGAGAGGTGGCGCAGAAGGTGGCCGTCCACATAAAGGGGAAACAGGAGCACCTCTGACAAACCGACCTCCATCCCGGCTAAAGCCAACTTGGGGTGGAGTTCGAAATCCCCGGGCTGCAGCCCCTGCCTCGACAGGATGACTGCCCCCTCTTTGATCAGAGAGACCATCGACATAGTGTCTGTCAAAAATAGAACCTAATGGTCTCTCTGAAGTTTCCTCAGACCCTGTGTTTCCAACACAGGTACTAGGAGCAGGAATCATAACTTCCTCCCCATGATCAGAAAACGAGGGCATGTGCGCGTAACTCTGGTCATGCGGAGTGGGTTCCCTCTCGGGGAAAACCCATTGGTCCTGAGCCACTACTACAGGGCCCCCATGTACAGCAGGCCAAAGAATAGTATGTTGAACACTGCTGCCAGCGAGCCCACTCTTTAATAAGGTCACGTAGTGGTGGCCTGGCCTAGCTTGATATTCATGACTATGGTAAGGAAGATGAGTGTCTGAGCTGGAGACAATTGTGCCTGCATCATGACTATAACCTACACCGCCCCCAGGAATCGGTTTCTCTGAAGAGGCACTGGTGATTTTTCCTAGACTCTGAGCCATATTCCCTAGCACCTCACGAGACTCGAAACAACACCTCGGTGTTGAACCGTGTGCTCTAGTAGTCAATGGACAGGAATGAGGATGCCCTGAAGACTCCATGGAGCTAGGACAGTGACCATGCATTCCGAGGAGGTGCGGGGATACAATACTAGGCCGAATGGAAGAATCCGGAACTGATGTGCTTTTCCCCCAAAAGCAGATCTCGGAAACTTCCCGTGATGGGGTTAGAAGGGAATGAGGAGTTAAGGGCCTTGTGGATCTATCACGACAGACCAGTCCTCGGAGCTGGTCTGACTGACAGTCGGAATCTTGAATCTGAACCCCCTCGGAGGTTGATTCATTACCCTGAGATCCGAAACAAGGCCTTACTCCCCTTCCCTCACAGGAACTATGAAGTACCGGCTGTAGAACCCGGGCTCCCGAAACCGAGGAAGAGCTCACCTTGAGGTTTCCTTTGTTAAGAGAGACTTGACTTCCTGTTCCAAGAACCAACCCTGCTCGGGGCTGGCAGACATGTGAACCACCCTTAGTAGATAATATTTTTATATTAGCTCCGCTGTAAGCAGGACCCTCCAGGCTATATTTTGAAGACCCCTCGGGGTGTCTAAATATGCTATTATGGGGACCAGTCCCTCGAGACTGGCCTTGGCTAAAAATGTTCAAATGGTTTCGGTGACCTGAAGCAGCTAACTGGCAGGAACTAACCGAAATATGCTCTCTACAGACCTCCTGAGAGGCGGCGAACTCGACAGGGCCGCAACGTTTCCGGGCAGATACTGCGATTTGTGTTCGCTGGAAGCCGATGTGTCCCGAAGCGCCATCGGCGGCGGGAAGTAAACATCGATTTCCTAAGGGCTGTATAAGGGGGCGAGACTCCTGTACTCGCTCTCCTGGGGGAACGGCCATAAGGGTCTGCGTGTTACGACAAGACCTCTTAGTTGAAGCCATCTTAGCCCGAGAGACAGTCCTCAGACCTGTCCTCGATATAGAGGGCTTCATACGAGAATGTCTCTTCTGGCCCCAAGCCTTATACGGGGGGGCACGAGAGGAAACCTTCTCAAAATATGTTGAACTGGCGGCTGTCCCCTGAGGCTGCCCCCTGGCAGCAACCCCATGAGACCTAGATTGACAACTGGGGATAGCTGATTGTCGCTCTGCCTCCTGAAACCTTTCGACAACGGTTCTCGCCGCGTCGCCAAAGAGGCCAGAAGGTGAAAGGGGGGCATCGAGAAGGAAAGCCCTGTCCTTCTCCTCGATCCCCAAGCGATTAAGCCATAAATGTCTCTCTGTGACGACTATTGCTGCCATAGAACGGCCAATAGCACGAGCCGTCTCCTTAATAATACGGAGAGATAAGTCAGCTACTCTACGAAATTCAGTAATACCGTTGAGTGAGACCTCCCAGTTATCATCCACCTCTTTGAGGAGGTCAGCCTGGTATGCCTGTAATAACCCCATCGTGTGTAGGCATGCACCGGCTCGACCCACCGCCATATAAGCTTTCCCTAACAAATTCGATGTACGAGATTTGGAGGGAAGTGTCTGAGCTATCAGGGGTGACGCAACGTCAGGGAGAAAATATTTCGCAAAATATTCCTCAACCCGAGGCATCACCCCATAACCATTCTCATTAGATTCCCTAATAGATGAGTAAATATATACATGGGGGGAAAATAATTGAGATGAACATGGATTTTCCCACGATCTCGATACCTCAGTATGAAGATCAGTGAAAAAGGGAAGGCTCTGACACAAAGATTGTGACTGGGTCTGCAGGAAGCGCTCATCCATTTTATTTTTCTTAGTCGCTTCCTGCTTATTATATGGCCATTCAACGTTTAATTTAACCACTGCCCTGGTCACAACCTCCAGCAATTCCTCAATAACGGGAATATGGGGTGGCGAATCCCCATATTTATGTGATTCAGTGTTGATAATATCTAACCCCTCGGAGCCAGATAAATCAAACGCTGTGTCTTTAACACGGTCGGAAGAAGCCGCAGCGCGGGCTTCCGAACCGTGCGCGAGACCAGTGGAGCTGGTTAATAAACACTGAGAAAGGGTCGCAACCGTCTCAGTGTTATCTGCCAGCTCCACGTGCGAATCCCATGCATACAAGCGGCGCGCTGCCTCAACAGACGCGGGGCCTGATGCACTGGAAACGCGAGCCTGATCTGATTGATCGAACAAGCTCAAACGGGAGCGGAGCTCTCTCATAGATAGCTGAAAACAGTTTGCACAGACAGCGCCCTCGAGCACTGCCCGTGCATGCTCCACTCCCAGACAAACAACACAAAACGAGTGCGTGTCACCCTCGCTCAAATAGCGCGAGCAAGGGGACGCACACCGCCTGAGTCGTTTCTCTATATTCGCCATATATATATTGAGATAGACAAACAACACCAAATAAGACAATACAGTCACACAGAACGCTTGCTGAAGACAGAAAGCTGATACGGCTATGTTCCGTTGCCCTTTTATAGCTTCCGGATCACCGTCACATGCAACGTCACGAGTGACGAGCACCAATCAAGATTGGAATAGTTCCATTACAGACTTCAGACGCGTCATGCCGAGGGCATTCCCCAAAGTATCGAGTATCGATGCAGCGGGAGTTCCCTTTACGAAAGGGAACCATGGTTAACTTTCCTAAGGAGCGGTGAACCTTCTTACAAAAGCGAGACCTTACAAAAGAAACAGAAAACAAGCTGTTCTCCATAAAATATTAAATGTTGGGGTTATAATGTTTGGGAACAGTGTTAAAATTATTTATTTAACCACTCTAAATTTGTCCGCTTTAAGACGGCCAAACAAAGGGGTTTTGGAACCGGTGTGGGCACCTCTTTGACATTGCAGCAAAACTCTTCATGTTCTCTAGCGCAGGTCAACCAGGCCTCGTCCCCTTTTATGCGTATTTTGTGGCTGTGGATTTTTTTAATGACTAACATTGTGACTTCATAAGATCCTGAAAAATCGCATTGTAGTCCAAACGAGCCGTTCGTTGTAGTTCTTGAAAAGGGGATTTTTGTCAGGAGTCAGGTTTGATTTCTCAGCTTGTTTTCCTTCTCACACAGCTGTCCACTATCTCAATCAGCGTTCGCGCACTCGCTCACCATCTAACACCTGTTCCCCCTTTGCCCTGATCTTCTTGCTATTTAGATCTCGTGTTCTCTCTTCTTTGTCGGTTTATTGTTTGTTCATTGTTTGTTCATAAGCAGCTTTGGCTTTTGGGTCCTTTTCGCACTGTGACAATTCTGTTAAATAACATATCTCCCTTTGGGGTGGACTTTGAGCTTTGTAACCTTGCAGATCTTTTTTATGCTCAAGCAGCAACATTACATTTATATTATTAGTTACATTACTAACTAAAGTTGAAAAAGTGGAAAAGCATACCCTTTAAAAGATTTAAAGACTCTATGCGGCTTAAATCTGTAGCAGCAATCTGTGTGTGAATTGTCTTTATACTGTTCGTGAAAATATATATATCTGGCCTTAAAAGTAATTCTGTCATGACAACTGTCAGAGTCATTGGCATGGTAATGGGTATGACATGTTATAACAAGGATCTGAATGTTGAGCAGCAAGCTCTTTGGCTACTGATACAGCAGGAACCAATCAGCTGTGCCCTATAGAGAAGGATGTGATTATGAACAGGTGAGTTAAAGGACCTGTTATCCTGAGCCATCTAGAGTTTCATGCCAGAACGTTGTATTTCAGAACAGAGGCAATGTTTAAATTCATTGCACAGTAAAACAGTAAATAATACTGTAATTACTGTATGTAGCACAGTTAAAAAAAAAAAAAATTCAGAACAAATGCCTGTCATTGTAGAACTATCTACAAACTGCACATGGGTAAGCATATAGACTATATCATACATCAGTGAGTTGCCAATATACATAAATATATATATAATTTTAATATTAATTACATGAATACTTTTTCCCAGAAAGGTAGCTATGGGGTGAAGAGTGACAAATGCTTTGAAGTAAGCCCGAGTGTGCAGCTCGTTGCTTCATCCATTAAGCACAAGTAAAAGCTTGAGAACGCTAAATGTGTTTAGTTTTCTGATAATATAATTCACACATTAAAGTGTGGCAATAAATTAAATGTAACAACAACAATAATTATAATGATACAAATTATAATAATACCAACAGAGTACTTTGAGGCAATAAATAAATAGAGTAAATATAATAGAGTATAAATAATAGAGTAATAAATGGTACTCTAATTATTTTATGTTTTTTAACTGTTTATCTGGCAAAATATATGATAACGAAATATAGGATATAGGCTAATATGTCAAAATGTTAGTAAATTAACTTCCATAAACCTGTAGAGTGGAGGTCTGGGTTCAAACATTCCGACACGCAAAATCAAGTATTCACATTACTGGAAAGAAAGTGAGGCTTTGATTTTCGTTGATCACGTGTTTCTCTGAAAATAATATGTCTCCGGCACGGAGCTTCGTGAGAAATTGCGCTGCAAACTTGATACTTGCTTTAAAGCTTCAGTGTCATATGTAACATCAATAGCGCTCCCTTGAGGACCATACCAGTGAGTTTCTGGATTTAGCTTTCTATACCCACTACCCCGACAGCACCCTGATTTCCTTTTACTGGACTGGATAAATTAGTCACATTAAACAACTTGTTCCCTTACCTGTTGATGGTCCTCGAGGGGAGTTATGAATTTTGTTGAACTGGTTTTCTCAAAACGTATCTCCTCGTTCACCGTGGGTGAGGTGGAGGAAGAACTCACCAGCCATTCAATGAGCACACTCACCCTGGACCCACAGTCCATTCAGCCTCCTGCCACACCCACGACTGACTCTAAGACAGAGCCCACCACAGACCCAGCACATGAGCACACGCTCACCACGAAGCCTGAGCCTGAGTACATGCCGGATGCTATATTCATCCCAGAGCCCGAGCTTATAGCTGAGTCTGACCAGGTGTGAGAGCAATCCCTACAGTCTCTGCTGGTCCCATCCAGTCCGTTGTGTCTTTTGTCACTGCTGGTTCCGCCCATGTCTCCTTGTTTGCTGATGGTTCTGCCCATCTTCAAGTCTCCTGCTTTGGCTAGTTCCAAGTCTCCTTCTTTGCTGATGGTCCCACTCAGCCTCCAACTCCCTCCTCCTTTATCGATTTTAGCCAGCTCCTCTGTCCCTTCTCTGCAGGCTCCCTCCAACCCCTTAGCTTTTCCTTCGCTGGCTCCACCCAGCTGCTCGGATCCGCCTTGGGCTTCCAGGTCTCCAGCTCTGCCCTGGTGTGTTGATCCCCTGGCTCCGCCTCGGGCCTCTGAGCCCTGGACTCCACCTCGGCCTGTCGACCCTTCGGCTCCATCTTGGCTCCACGCTCCCTTGGCTCCACTGTGGTACGTTATCCCTCTGGCTCCGCAAGGCTCCCTCATCCATCTGGTTCTATCTTGGTCAGTCATCACCCTGGTTCAGTCACAGACTTCCGGTCCTCCGGCTATGCCTCGTCTCTCCACCCCTTTGGCTCCACAGGGCTCTTCCTTCCCTCCGGCTCCACCATTGTCCTCACTCCCACCAGCTCCACCTCGGTCTGCCGAGCTGCTGTTCAGCCTTGGCCATCCAATCCATTGGTGTCGGCTTGGGCCTTCGTCTCTTCAGCTCTGCCTGGGTCTCTACCACTCTCGGCTCCACCTCAGTCGGTCGGGCTCCTGGCTTCACCATGGCTCTTCCCTTCATTGGTTCCAGTGTGAGCCTACGTCCTTATGGCTCTACTTGGGCTCACTCCCTTTTTTTTTTTTACACTCACTATTAGGGCTGCACGATTAATCGCAATGAAACCGCGATTTGACAAAGGCTGCGATTATTTTATGCACAGCTTGTCAGTGCAGCACGGCTGATCTGAACACCAGAGGGCGCTCTCAGGCAGACACGCCAAATATGCCCAGCCGCAGAAGTACAATAATGCACATCATTCCAGGAAATCCCTATGGGCATCATACTATTGCTGTAGCTGAATAAACAGAAGATTGAAATGCTTTTTTTTTTATTAAACATGTCTAATAAACACACAACTGCCTTATTCTGTGAGAGAAGCCACATAATCTCACAGAAGGATGAGCTCAACTGTCCTTATGAAGTGAGTTTGGAGTAAAAACATGTTATTAAATGTTGTCTTTTGTTGGACAAGAGGTTCATAAATCCTTCTCATGTTTGGAAAGATGTTTGACGCGTGTTGCTTTTTCAAATGCACGTTATAAGTGACTCACACTTCACAGTGCTTTCAGATGGAGCAGCGTTTACAGAGCCGTACATCAATGACAAGCTGCGCATAAAAATTAATCGCAGCCTTTGCGATTTCAAAATCGCGATAAGCCACCTCGATTTAAGTGTGATTTTATGTAAATTGCGATTAATCGTGCAGCCCTACTCACTATAGTACTTTTAAATGTATTATTTATCTGTTTATTTGAATAATTATGTATTTTATTTCTTTAGTACAATAGTTATTTATATTATTATTTATATATATATATATATATATATATATAAACATTTTGTTCACTTTTTGTCTTTAAGTTTTTCCACGGACCCTCTAGCATCCTATTTGAAAACCCCAGCTCTACAAGACAAACTACAGATATAGACTACTTTGTCTTTCATTGTATGGACGAAAACCATTGAAATATTATTCAAAGTATCTTATTTTATGTTCCACAGAAGAAATACATGCATACAGGTTTGAAACATCATGAGAATGAGTAAAGGATAACAGAATCTTAATTTTTGACTGAACTATTGACACTTAACTCTCTCCTATGTTGATATAACATTTCAAAGTATATGGTTGAATATAATTTTCTGAAAGACCGTGGCAGCAATATAACAAACTACCTTTGAACAATGGAACAAGATTATGTTCCAAGCCTTGATTAGATCTGTGTCTAATTCATTCTTCAAAGAAAACAACACAAGCAAGTGAAGGATAACCAAATTGAGAAGAGCAAAGCTGGTGCTAATACTAATATACTCACTTCTTTCAGGTCTGCAGTAAGCCACTCTCCCCGAGCGCTGTAGTGTTACATGACCCTCTGCATTCCTAGGATGGCTGACAGTTTAAAGTGTCCGTCTCAGTTGTTTGCCCAGCGAGGAGGCACAGCAGTGGTCCCGACTCCCAAGGCCCGTCTCGGCTTACCAGGAGTATCAGGAGCGTGCGCTGTACCTTTTGCCGTTAATTTGGTTGGATTTGTTTTTGGCAGACCTTGAGACCTTTTGACTGGACATGTTCCTCATGTTCACAACACATCACAGTACAAAAACACGCTCACAAAAGTGGCATAGATTCCTATAAAGCATAAAAAAAAAAATGGGGGCGTAATGGACAAGGTCATTTATGTAAGCGACAGAGCCACAGATATCACACGCTGATACAATGTTAGCTTTGTTGACTGCTCTTTCTGGAATGTTTCCGTTGTAGTTGCAGTGAAGGGGCCTTTCAGCAGTCACCGTTTGCACTGTCACTTCATCAGTAATCTATTTAAGGTCGTTCAGGATGACTCACATCAGCACTAGAGGCCAGAAAGCTAGTTCACATCTTATTTAATGTCCTGTTGATCACCGCATTGTTATATACACCATTGAAAACTATAGGGTGAAAGAAATTAATACTTGTATAAAGCAAGGACACATTAAAGCAACACCATGTAGTTTTTCAACCTTCATAATATATTTCCAAGACCCTTGTGATGGTACATCGACTTACAATAGGTTGAATGACACGTCTGCCATAGCCTGACGGGGTCTGTATCGCTTTTACTGGCACTACGGAACTTCGGGGTTCGGGTAGTAACCCGAGCACAAAAATAACTACAAAATTCGACTGCTTTACGGCATACCTCACTTCCCCCACCACCCCCCACCCCCCATTTCCTCAAATTCGGATGTGAGAGCCCAACTAGCGTTTGTTTGCCGGCAGGTATAGTGTGTGTATGTTGTTGTCATGGCCGAAGCAGCAACGAAACCGAAGAAGGCAAAGGTTTTGTCGGAGGAGACTAGGAAGAGAAAAAGGGAGAGTGACAAAATCAAAGGCCGGACGAGGATCAATATTGGTCCAGCGTTCGCTCGCTGGCGTGAGCTTAAAGGGATACTCCACCTCTGGAAAGATGAATGTGTATTTAAATTGGGTAATTTATGTAGAAGAAATGTGAAATTATTTTTTAATTTGGAGCTTTCTAGACTGAGAAAAGCCAGAAAATGTATTTTTGGCTCATGTGGATGAAAGACAACAACTCCCAGAATGAACTTGCTTCGCTGCTCTACGAGGCCACTCCCAAGCCACGCCTCCCGGTTAGAGAGCAGTTGTAAACAATAAAGCTAAGCTAAGTTACTAGTCTTGAGTCTGCCCGGGTTTTTGAGATCGCATCGCACAAAATGTCCGGGATTCGGCTTTTGCGTTCTACAGTCGCCTATCATCATGTTTACTGTGGCGAGCAGGACGAGACTAGGGCCGCGGGAGAACGACGCGAGGCCGGTGGCGTGATTACTGATGACCGACACCTGTGAGGCACTGGTCTCGTATCTCTCACGGAGGAGCGGGTATTTTCTTAGCAATGGTAAAACGCACATCAACCGATCACGCCACCGGCCTCGCGTCTTTCTCCCGCGGCCCTAGCCTCGTCCTGCTCGCCACAGTAAACATGATGAATGGCGACTGTAGAACGCAAAAGCCGGTGGCGTGATTACTGATGAGCGCCTGTGAGACGTACCGGTCTCTGGGCTATCTCTCATTGAGGAGCGGTATTTTCTTAGCAATGGTAAAACGCACATCAGCCGATCACTTGTTTAGCGTTCATGTAAACACTACATTCAGATTCACCAATCGGAATGAATTCAGTTAGATTGAAACAAAAGGTGTGCATGTAAACAATGAATGGCGACCGTAGAAAGCAAAGCCGAATACCGGACATTTTGGACGATCTCGACGGCCGGACATGCAGGTTTCTGCCGGTGAAATCAAACGCACTGGCACTGATCTGTGATAGGTCTGTTAGCGCATTAGGTCCAACCCCCATGGGCGGGTTTGAAAGGGTGGGAACTAGTGCTTGTAGTCTCAACAGAAATCCCCCCCTCTTACACTTTCTCCGACAATGACGCAAAATGACGATTTTTGCGTCATTGTGGGAGGAAGTGTTAAGAGGTAAATACGGATTTCTCCCATCTCAGGGGAAAATGAGAGGGTGTTGCACGACCATTCAATAGTATGACTGGGTTTCTAACAATGCAAAGCTTAATGCAAATGGGTGGAGTGTTCCTTTAAGGAGGAGGAAGGGTGCCCGACCGATGCTGACTTGGCCGAATTTGTTGTCTGCCTGGCTATGCACGGACGCTATCTGGTCCTCCATTTATCTTCATGAATCAAGTAATGCTAGTAGAGGAGCGAATTATCAATCTGGTAGCTAGTAAACGCTAACATGCTAGTTTTCGATGAAAAAATAAAACCCATGAAATTATATTCATATGACATGCTGAAATATATGTCACACACACACAGGCAGTCTGCCCAAGACGTGAGAACTCCTTCTGCAGAGTTCGGGGGTATCGGCTTGTCAACAAATGCACGTGTATCCCTTGGTGTAACCATGACAGATTTTATGACAGTAGAAGACAATACTGTTTCCCAACTGTAGGGGGAAATACCCTGAGAGCAAAACTTACATGGTGTTGCTTTAAATTGGTCAATATTGACAGTAAAGACATTTATAATGTTACAAAAGATTTCTATTTCGAAATAAATGCTGTTCTTTTGAACTTTCTATTCATCACAAAATCATGAAATAAAATGTATCATGGTTTCCACCAAAATCTGAAGCAGCACAACTGTTTTCAACATTGATAATAATCAGAAATGTTTCATCATATTAGAATGATTTCTGAAGGATCATGTGACACCGAAGACTGGAGTTATGATGCTGAAAACTCAGGTTTGATCACAGAAATAAATGACATTTTACAATATATTCACATAGAAAACAGCTATTTGAAATTGTAACAATATTTCACAATATATGCTTTACTGTATTTTTTATCAAATAAATGCAGCCTTGGTGAACAGAAGACTTCAGTCAAAAACATAAAAAATCTTACCGACGTCAACTTTTAAACTGTAGTGTAGACACTCTATTAATGATTAAACTCAAACACAAGAATAGCCACAAGCTGCGATTGTCGGGCACCAATCTCAAACGGCTCGTGTTACGATATAGTTTTATGACCATGTCTCTTTTCAAACATGATTCTTTTAGTGTCTCTGTATGAATGTACTTCATTAATGTACTACTTTACAATACACAAATAATATTGTCTCTTCATTTTAATTGGACAGCAATACGTTCAGTCATGTCTGGCAAGATGACAAATATGTTTTCAGTATCATAAGGATATGTAAAAATAAAGGTAATTTGGAGATCACAGCTTTCTTTGCAAACTGATGAGATGTAGATATTAGATATTAGAAATTATAAAACTGTACATTTCAGAAGAAATTGACAAATTAGTGCAAATGGGCATTGCCAGACCCATAAATTAACATATGTCTTTGGAACACTTTGACAAATCAAAATCATTTTGATACATTTTTGACATGAGGGTCCGGAGATGATGCATGCCAAGTTTTGTGCAAATTAGAGCAAGTTTAGAGCAAAGTTTAAGAAGTTTTTTTGTTGTTGTTGTTTGTTTATAAATTAGAATGGTGGATAAAGTTTATAGATGAACATACCAATGAGACTTAATCTTGAATGGGATTAAAGCAAGGATTCAGTTGAAACAAGAATTTTGGCTGTTATTATAGCGCCACCTAGTGTCCAGCGGTTGTGTTTCTGTGTGCCTGAGTAGAGGGTGTGATTTCTGATCATCCCACCAAGTTTTGTATGTCTATAACTTACAATCTCTGACATCCAGATAGTTTCATTGCAGAAAAAGATGATGATGAAGAAGACAATCCTTACAAATACAAAAATAGGTTATTTTAAGGATTAAAGATTATATGTGCAAAAGTTTAAAATTACAGTATAACATAACAACAAATAAAAATCTACTGACTTTTAAATCCTTATTTAAAGGACTAAACTTGTACTAAACTAAACCCAATTGGTTTAGGATATCTGACTATTTTGTAATTTATAGTCTCTTAAAACCCTCAATAAAACCTAGTTTAAGTTGTAATTGCTTTGGGGTTATAAATCAATAGTTCTTACTGTTAAAGGCTTAGAATGCATTAAATCTGCCACAGTAGGCAATTGCAAATCGACTTCGAGTGTGGTTTAAAGACCAACGAGAAGCGGTTAAACTCTTAAGAACATCAGGCAACTAATAATATCTGTTGGACTTGTGCCAAAGACAAAGGCTGTTTACACAGTACTCTAGTCTTAATAGAAGAGAGTTAAATTAAAGTGCTATATTACTTACAGAGCTGCAGAAAAAGAAAGCAATTGTTAACTTATAAAATATTAAACATTTCATTATTCAGACTGCTCACTAATTCATGGGACTGTGTAATATTAAGGCCTCGTGGGTAAATCTCACCAAAGCATTCATGGTTCACCTAGTTTTTTTTATGTATGTAAATATGTATTTAGTTAGTTAAGTAGTTAGTGAGTGTGACATTGACATCCGTTCAAATTCTCTTTACTGCAATACATCTGCTTCATTCTCAATGGGGATTCTTATTACTTAAAAAAAATAAAAATAAAAACTTTATTACAGTATAATTTGTTAATTACCAAAGCCAGTACAGTACATACCAAATTCAACAATTTACAAAAAAAAATTATATATTTTTAAATGCATTTTCTAATTAGTTTAAAATAATGTCACAATGCACAACATCTTTTTGGCCTAAAATTAATACAGTAAACTATTATTGTAATACAATTACAATTTTAATTTTAATAATACATATATGCAATACTATATATATACTATATACTATATATATTTATATATATATATATAATATTGAATTAATTAATAATAATTTATAATTGTAATAATTCATTATTTTTTATTATTTCAAAATAGTCACAATGCAGAACGTCGTTATGTCCTAAAATAGCTTAATTTTCTTTAAGCAAAATGTTATTTTGTGTATTTTACCCTTTTTTAATTATTTTGATTTGGGATTCAGCCTTACATTTGGGATTCAGTTAAACCTTATATGTGAGCTTCTTGTCTTATGCCACTATATAGAGATCAAAACCCAGGTCTACAGAAATATCATTCATATCATTCCTGTGTTTTTTGTTGTTGTTTTTTTGTAATCTCAATGATACAACAGCAGAGGGCAGTATTTCTATACAAATTACAGGCAGTGAACCGCAAACTTGAGTCTAAAGTAATAGCATCCATTTGTTACTGGTGATAGTGGCTTCTCACATACAGTAGTTACTGCTTGATGCAAATTAACTCGAAATTTAACTCGATCTAAACCCAGCTAAAAATATCATAATCACTAGGTGTGTCACAACTAGTTGGTTGTAATTACAATTGCTTACATCAGATATACCTGGAGATCTACTTACCTGCAGAGTTCAGATCCAACCCTGATCCAACACATCTGTCTTATTATCCAGTGAAGATCTTAACTGGTTCAGTTGTGTTTGATCAGGGCTGGAGCTGAAGTCTGCAGGAAGGTAGATCTCCAGGAACAGGATTGGGCATTCTTGGGTTACATTCAAAGCTCAGTGTTATAATCATGCGCTTCACAGTAAAAATCAATGTAAGACATTCAGTTTAATGAGTTATATGTTTGCGCATCTCAGAGGGTTTACAGCCTAAAACAGACAGTGTGTGTGATTTCGTAACGTGTGATGCATCATGGGCCAACTGTCGCATTCATTTCTTTCCAGATTCACACACTCCAGCAGGCCAGATCAGTCAGTCATTCTGAGTGCATGCATGCACAGAAAAACAAGCGCTACGTGCAATCAATTTCTCATGCTGAATCATTTTCTTCACCCTCGCATTTTATTGTTTTGATTGCATTTGCGCACGTAAACAGAGCAATCTTTTCACCGGCATGGAACGAATGCCACCTTTAATGCCCTTCATCTCAAATTTGTATTTCTTTTATTGGTGCGATTAAATTTAAATTAATGCATAGCTGAATAATTCACAGCATGTAATTCGCTGACCTTTTGAGTCCAAGTAATGTTTTACTGTTTATTATCACAGTTTATTGTGTTCAAAACAAGATACTAGACGGTCATACTCTCTTCAAACTATTACTGTGGCCTAATTTGCATAAATAGTATAATACTGAATAGTATGCAAAGTATGTACTACTGCATCCCACATTATAGGATGCTGAAAAAAATTGTTGGATCCACAAAGTGGGCAAGCTTTTTTCCTAATATAGTTTCTTAGCAAAGACCCCTTATCCTACTTTAAGCAACAACAACAGTTTGGCCATTGAAAAAAATAGGTATATCACATGTTTTGGTGGGCTGACATACATCAGACAACTACAAATCACTTTAGAGATCAGGTTTGATATGCAGACTGATACATGTGCTCAGGTATATGCAGGTTCAAAGAGGCATTTTTCAATCACCATGTTTTAATAATTCAGCCAGTGTGATGTAAGACTTTGTTCACCACAAGGCCTTGTTAAGCTGTGTTACTTATAATTTAGTTGAGAAAAAGGTTTTGAGCAAACAGTCTTGCCTGATTTTGTTTGAAAGGACGTCACAACAGTTTGTTCCTCTATTCTGCTTGAAGTATATTGGGGACAAAGTGGTGCTCACTGCAGAGCAGAATGGTTGGAGCTTGACCCAGTTAGGTTGAGTAACTCCAGAGTGCAGTCTGTCTGGACGATTGGGACGGGACGACACATTAAGGCGGGGCGACACCCAATTTAATTGGTTTATAATACAGCATTCTTATTGGAGTAGACGCTTGAGGCATGAGCAATGAGCATGCTCATTCCTTTATGTACGAGTTTATGAATGATCTACTACGCTGTTTGGCCGTACTACAGAAATATTAAGTGATAACCATGGCGATTTCAGTAACAATCGATTGGATAATGTTTTGTTGAACTTAATATGAATCAAGTTAGATAAAGTTCCAGTACAAGTTCCTGTTCCTGTCACTTCAGGCAGAACGCTGTGTAGTGCGTGCTGCTAAATCTGGGGAATTAATTCTTAATTTGTGTCCACGATATATAGGCTGGATAGACCTACACTATATTGGCAAAAGTTTTGGGACGTCTGCCCTTAAATGCACATGAACTTCAATGGCATCCCATTCCTGATCCATAGGGTTTAATATGGAGTTGGTGCACCTTTTTCTGGGAAGGCTTTCCACAAGGTTTAGGAGTTTGTTTATGGGAATTTTTGACCATTCTTCTAGAAGCGCATTTGTGAGGTCAGGCACTGATGTTGGACGAGAAGGCCTGGCTCGCAGTCTCCGCTCTAATTCATCCCAAAGGTGTTCTATCAGGTTGAGGTCAGGACTCTGTGCAGGCCAGTCAAGTTCCTCCACACCAAACTCACTCATCCATGTCTTTATGGACCTTGCTTTGTGCACTGGTGCGCAGTCATGTTGGAACAGGGACATCGCCAAACTGTTCCCACAAAGCTGGGAGCATGAAATTGTCCAAAATGTCTTGGTATGCTGAAGCATTAAGAGTTCCTTTCACTGGAACTAAGGGGCCAAGCCCAACCCCTGAAAAACAACCCCACACCATAATCACCCCTCCACCAAAACTTCACACCCTTCACAATGCAGTCGGGCAAGTACCGTTCTCCTGGCAACTGCCAAACCCAGACTTCTCCATCGGATTGCCAGACAGAGAAGCGTGATTCGTCACTCCAGAGAACATGTCTCCACTGCTCTAGAGTCCAGTGACGGCGTGCTTTACACCACTGCATCCCACGCTTTACACCACTGCATCCCACGCTTTACAACACTGCATCCCACGCTTTACAACACTGCATCCCGCGCTTTACACCACTGCATCCCACGCTTTACACCACTGCATCCCACGCTTTACACCACTGCATCCCACGCTTTACACCACTGCATCCCACGCTTTACACCACTGCATCCCACGCTTTACACCACTGCATCCCACGCTTCACACCACTGTATCCCACGCTTCACACCACTGTATCCCACGCTTTACACCACAGCATCCCACACTTTACACCACTGCATCCCACTGCATCCCACACTTTACACCACTGCATCCCATGCTTTACACCACTGCATCCCACACTTTACACCACTGCATCCCACGCTTTACACCACTGCATCCCACGCTTTACACCGCTTTACACTACTGCATCCCACGCTTTACACCACTGCATCCCACGCTTTACACCACGGCATCCCACGCTTTACACCACTGCATCCCACACTTTACACCACTGCATCCCACGCTTTGCACAACTGCATCCCACACTTTACACCCACGCTTTACACCACTGCATCCCACGCTTTACACCACTGCATCCCACGCTTTGCACCACTGCATCCCACGCTTTACACCACTGCATCCCACGCTTTACACCACTGCATCCCACGCTTTACACCGCTTTACACCGCTTTACACTACTGCATCCCACGCTTTACACCACTGCATCCCACGCTTTACACCACTGCATCCCACGCTTTACACCACTGCATCCCACACTTTACACCACTGCATCCCACGCTTTACACAACTGCATCCCACACTTTACACCCACGCTTTACACCACTGCATCCCACGCTTTACACCACTGCATCCCACTCTTTACACCACTGCATCCCACGCTTTACGCCACTGCATCCCACGCTTTGCACCACTGCATCCCACGCTTTACACCACTGCATCCCACGCTTCACACCACTGTATCCCACGCTTCACACCACTGCATCCCACGCTTTACACTACTGCATCCCACGCTTTACACCGCTGCATCCCACACTTTGCATTGTACTTGGTGATGTAAGGCCTGGATGCAGCTGCTCGGCCATGGAAACCCATTTCATGAAGCTCTATGCACTGTTCTTGAGCTAATCTGAAGGCCACACAAAGTTTGGAGGTCTGTAGCTATTGACTCTGCAGAAAGTTGCGGACTTCTGCACACTGTGAGTCTCAGCATACGCTGAACCCGCTCTGTGATTTTACGTGGCCAACCACTTTTTGGATGAGTTGCTGTTGTTCCCAATTGTTTCCACTTTGTTATAATACCACTAACAGTTGACCATGTAATATTTAGTAGTGAGGAAATTTCACGAATGGACTTATTGCACAGGTGGCAACCTATCACGGCACAACGCTCGAATTCACTGAGCTCCTGAGCTCCTGTTCTTTCATAAATATTTGTAGAAGCGTCTGCATGCCTATGTGCTTGATTTTATACAACTGTGGCCATGGAAGTGATTGGAACAACTGAATTCAATGATTTGGAGGGGTGTCCCAATACTTTTGGCAATATAGTGTAGGTCTATTTCAAGTGAAGTCAAGTCAAATTTATCCGTATAGTATTCCAGTTGTTATGTCTGTTGTGGTGTTAAATAAAGCATTAAAAACTGAAGAGTATTTCAACATGTCAGCATGAAACTTACGGACTCATGTATTATCCTCTAATGCATTTACACATGCAACATTTGACTGTACTTCTGCACGAGATGAGAACACATTTTTATAATTTCTTGAGTCAAGAAAGAGTCAGGCCTGCAGCTCTCAAAATAACGAAGCTAATATGCAGTACAATCTATATCCTTAATGGTATAGTTGTGATTAGCAAGTTAATATCCCTGGTAGATGAATGAAGGAGCAATGAGTTATACACACATCCCAGTCAAACACAGCAACATTGGCACAACCAATGTCATGAGTTTGGGGCAAGGTTGATTGGCTGATCTGATTGACTGACCAATGGCAGAAGGCGGAAGTGTTTGGGAAATGTATTTGAAAATGATTTTACATTTACATTTCTACTTTCCTTCATTATTTGCTGTGTCATCACTTTTGAAGCTACTGACCCACTTCTTTAAGATTAGTTCTACATTATGATATTTAATAGCTGTCCTGAAGGATTTTTTTAATTGAGAAAATAGAGAGTTGTCTATTCAGCCAGATGGTTCAGAAAAAGAAGTCTACAACATGAAAAAGGATGACTGGTGCTTGATTGGAAAGAAATAACTTTATTATCAACGTAATACAGGAGATTGTGTATTGAATTTCTATAATATGAAGACATTTGTGACAAACTGCAAAACAGATGTGTAAGAAGCAAGCATCATGGCCTTTCTGTTGCTTAAGATAATGTGATCATTTTATCATATTCCTGATTTCCTTAATCTCATTTGCAGAATAACCCCCTCAGTCTCCAAGATACCAGTGGGATCAGATCGTTTACGACAGAGAGCAATACATTCCGTCAGACTGACCGCGGGCTGATATTTGGAGGAGAGATTCTGTTTTGACCCTGTGTGTTAATTGCTTTGTTGAGGGATGAAACAGCTGTGTTGCATGTGAACTGGAGAACAAGGCCAGGCCCCTGGAGACGGGAATGTCAGCCCGCTAGATTCCGTTGCTATGGTGACAAAGATGGGAAAATGCAGTGGAGGAATTGCCATTAAATAAAGGAGTATGTGTGTGTGTGTGTGTGTGTGTGTGTGTGTGTGTGTGTGTGTGTGTTTGAGCTTTGCTTCATGCCGCATGCCTTCAGACGCACAGACTGACTGCAAACACTCAAACAGCACCCTACCACAATACTACTTCTGCAGGATATGTATATTGTGCATAGTGTGTGATTTTTCAATGCATGGAATACCCTTCTACATTTGCCAAAATATGCAGAGCACACTGCGTGGAATACTGTATCCCACAATGCAATGTGCTTGACCTTACCTTACATTTCCAGTGTGACAAATAAAAAAATTAAAAAAATATCAGCTAGGAGCTTTAATATCTCTTACTTGTGACTTTTTTTTCAACAGACAGTGAAATATGAAAGTTTACACACAATTTGATTAAATATAAAATTGAGGTCATGTGACAACAATAGCCACGTTTACATGGACAATTTTTGTTTCAATCTAAATGAAATCATTCCGAATGATGAAACCCGTGTAAGAGTCTTTAAGGGTCTATAAGTGTTTTGCAAGAATTCCCCCTATCCATTTTAATGAATGTAACTAGATAATTATAAACAGACTTAATTGCTTTGAACTTTGAACCTTGCAATCCAATATGAATTATGCAAGATGCTAGTATCACGTCAATATCAAAATTCATTGAACGTTAGTCAGGGTAGGTGACATATTAGATTTGACACAAATGAAAATGAGGCTGTGGGGGATTGACTTACAGTCGAGTCGGCTGTACTGTTGTCTACACTGGTGTTGATCATTGAAGGTTGTGCCCGACTGTTGGTTAGTCAATAATTTTACCAGAACGATGGTCAATAAAGATGTCAAAGCTTTCCCTTTTCTAAAAGAAACAACATAACATATGATGCATATCTGTAATTAATGTCTTTTGAGTAGGTCTTCCAATATTGACTGAAAACAAATTAATGTTACAAAAATTATAGTTCCCTAACTTCCCTTTCTATATACAGGGGAAAACTGTAATAGATCTAGATCTTGAAAAAAGTCATCTAATAATTTACAGTGAAAAGCCATAAATTGACATTCCCAGAATTCCCTACGTGACACTTAACTTTGAATGTTTTTTTCATTGAAATAATTGTTATGTTTTTTGTGTGTGTGTTTTTTTTTTCAGTTATGTACATGCAGGTTTTATGTTACATCTTGTTGTAACATTTTTATTGCATTTTATTTTGTGTCTTTTGTTACCATGATGGTGTATTTCACTGTGTGCGCGTTCTATTTATTAGTATTTATGACCAATCACAACAGACTGGACCATCTGACCAATCAGAGCAGAGTAGACCAGTCACAACAGACTGGGCCATCTGACCAATCAGAGCAGAGTAGACCAATCACAGACTGGGCCATCTGACCAATCAGAGCAGAGTAGACCAATCACAACAGACTGGGCCATCTGACCAATCAGAGCAGAGTAGACCAGTCACAACAGACTGGGCCATCTGACCAATCAGAGCAGAGTAGACCAATCACAACAGACTGGGTCATCTGACCAATCAGAGCAGAGCAGACCAGTCACAGCAGACTGGGTCATCTGAACAATCAGAGCAGAGTAGACCAATCACAACAGATGGGGCCCTCTGACCAATCAGAGCAGAGTAGACCAATCACAACAGACTGGGCCATCTGACCAATCAGAGCAGAGTAGACCAATCACAACAGACTGGGTCATCTGACCAATCAGAGCAGAGTAGACCAATCACAACAGACTGGGCCATCTGACCAATCAGAGCAGAGTAGACCAATCACAACAGACTGGGCCATCTGACCAATCAGAGCAGAGTAGACCAATCACAACAGACTGGGCCATCTGACCAATCTAAAATAGCATAATAGGGGCACTTTAAGGTGGTTATCAGTATATTATAAATAAAAAAAATCCTATTATGTTCAATATAGTAACATAATATCAGTTTTCATGACGCGTGGGATTTCACGAAACTAAGAACAAACACAACTTTTTTGCATAAGGTTGAAAGATTTGTACTGAAAGTGACTTCTGTGTGAGCTGTGCTACATTATTGATGATAGACATAGCCGGAAGGCCACCTTCTCCACAATCTACTGAGGCAAAAGAAGAGACCCATGATGGATGGGATCTAGGGAGGTGTCTGTTCTGACCCTGGTGCTGGTCCCACACAGTCCAATGCTCTAATAAGGCTTATTTTGAAATGTTCTTCCTTTCAAGCAATGTGACAAGAAATGAAGACGTATTTGGTGTACCAGTGGTCTTTTGCTGAAGTGCTGTAGTATGGGGATGGCACCTCTGACAGCTCTGCCAGTGTTGGGTGGTTCAGGGTGATGGGGTCACGCTCACTGTGGAGGGTTGAAATCCTGCCCACACAAGCTCCTTTCTGACGGCTCTGCAATACCCACTCGGATGATATAGTTTCAGGCTACAAAGACATGTAATGTGTGTTTCTATCAAGGCCATTTATATCCTGACCTATGGTCTGAATGAGGACAGGCCATCTGGCATCCAGAAATTGATGGTTACAAGTCATCTGCAGATAAAGTGTTGGCCAGTGTCTCACTGGAAATGGAAAATGTCTGAATGTCAGTTTTGAAATTACAGCAGAAACACTTGAAACAATTGACATCTCAATGGAAATATATAGTTTGATTTGAATCTTGATTTTTTTTTTTTGGCAAATCACTTCTTTAAAAAGTAATTTTTTTATCCATCATGACTCATTTAATTGATTTTCTGTTGTTGCTTCAAATTTGACCGGAGAGGATGAACCATACAGTCGATTTAAAATTAAATCGACTTGTTTTTGTGACTGCTGTTTTAAGTTAATATCCTATCATTGGGTAGCGGTGGACTTTTTTTTAAAGCTGAAAGCAAAATATGTTTACTTCTTCCCCCACTATCACATGTCCCAAGACACAATGAGATAATTAACATTGATTTCTGTGCTACACTTGATCAATGTGATTAACTTCCCAAATGATCCACTGAGATTCTATTTCGTGTTTCTAGCCATTTCCTTTACAGCTCTTCCTCTACCTAATAAATCCTTTTCACATATTGTGTACATGGAGCAGCTCATCAAAGACAGGAGGCTTCTGCTGCTGAAGTTTCCCAGGCTTTGGCCTTCAGCTGTTTGAATGCCCTGGTTGTCTTGCCTTGAGGAGGAATTCACCTCCCCCTTCCTCGTCCTCACAGCTCAGAATAGATCTCTTGTCTAAGTACACTTCTTCAATCACATGCTGTCATGAATATTCATAAGATGTTTTTTATGACGTGACCTTGAGATTTAGAGGTATGGATAAAATGTAAAGTGTTTGAATAGTTATAAATGGCAACGTGAAATGGAAATGACAAAAATATTTAGCATATAGTTGATTTTGATTTATCCTGTTGTGGTTTAGTCCTTATTTTCAATTCAATGCTTATTTTTGCTAAGGCATTATCACTATTAAATTTCTCATTTTAAAGGGATTTACCTTATGAAAAAGAAGTGTGCTTAATTGTATTGAATTTGCACTTGTAGTTGTCACAGAGTCCGTCACATCCTCAGCATCAGACCTCTCCCTTCCACTCACTCGATCACAGTCACTCAAATTCTGATCAGCAACACCTGCACCAACTTATCAAGGACTCACTATATTAACAGTCACTTCTCATTTCACCATTGTCTGGTCTTGTTGTTCCATATCGAACTACTCACCCTACTACCTGCTAGTGTTGTCAAAAATACAGACAAGTATACTTCCTGAAATGTTCTGTACACGGGAGCATCTGAAAACAGGCGTCTATCAGTGGATATATTTGGGATCTGCTGATAGACGCCTGCTTTCAAACGCTCCCGTGTGTATCTATGTACGCGCTCGGTGAAGACAACATGTTTTTGAAATGATGATCATTGTAGCCAATCACAGATATATATGTTGAGCGCGTGAACACAATGGCTATTCAGAGACATACTGTATATGTTGAGCCAATCAGAGGTGTTTAAGAATTCGTTCAATAGCGCTCAAAATGCTAGAGGGAAGAGCTGGTATCGTCACATTTTTTTAATTTTAGTACCAACTTGGTACCAAAGTTGGTAATTTTGACAACACTACTACATACCTGTGATACTTACCAGTACAATCCCATCTTCAATCCTCTTCAGTCATCTTCAATCTCTAGCCATCCAGTATGCATCTGTCTGCACCTACAAAGATAAGAACTGTTATTCACTGCTCAGTGTTTGCTGCTTTTCATTTAACTCAGTCACTCTTACCTGTAACAAACAACCTTTGTGGAAGTTACCTTTGTGTTGGATTCTTCTGTTTGCTGACAGAAGTGTACTTCAAAGTATATTACAAAATACTAGCAGATAATATTAAGGTAATAAAAGGCCATTTAAGTGTTCTTAAAGACAGCACTACTTTCATGACTGTCTACGGATCCAGGCCCCACCCTAGTTCCCAACAGTGAACTCTCTCCTTCTCCGCAATATACTGATGGTCCCGCCCAGCTATATTGATGACACAGTCCCATCTGGAGTCCTTCCTTCCCATGTTGGTCCCGTTCCCTCCACTAGCTCTGTCTAGTTCCCTGGATTCACTACCTCCGCTGATGCCGCTCAGCTCCTCGTCTCCACCCTCGTCGCTGACTCCCTCCAGCTCTGCCACAGGCTTCACCACCACCAGCTTGGCCTTGTGAGATGGATCCCCAGGCTTCACCTCGACCTGTCAGCCCATCGGCTCTTCCTTGGCTCTACGCTCCCTCGGCTCCTCCATGGTCCATCATCCCTTGACCTCCACAGGGCAGATGAGGCCTCCAGCTGCACCTCTACCCTCCATCTGGCTGCTCCCTCGCTCCAGTTTCGCCTCCGCCTATGCCCTCGCTCCCTCTGGTGTCACCCCTGTCCTCCAGGCCCTTGTCTTTTCCTCGGTCCCGCGAGCCAACAACTCAGCCTTGGACTTCGGGTTCTGTGATTGTTGCCCTGTGGTGTCACTCTCGGCCCCACCTGGGTCCCTACCTCTTCCGGCTCCACCCAGACCGTCCACCCTGGCTCCTCCATCAGCTCCTCCGTGGGGTCTTACTCTGCTGGCTTCACCAGGGTCTTCTCCATCGCCAGCTCGGCCAAATCCACCTTCAAGACCCCAACCTTCCCTCCAGTGTTGTATTGTTGTTCTGTTGTTTATGGTGTAATGTCAGGGTTATGTTCTGTTTCCATTTGTCCATGTTTCTCCTCCTGTTTTTTCGGTTTCCTTTGTTACTGATTATGTCCTCGTTTCTATAGTTATTATTATTTTTATTATGCATTTTATTTATATTATAGGCGCCTTTCTTGACAATCAAGGTCACCATACATCATCAACAAGACAATAACAATATTTAAGCAAAAACAATGAAATACAATTCAATTAAAAAAGGCAATGTTACCCATTAGTTTCACCTGTGTCTAGTTTAGATGCCTTTGTTCTACCTTTGTATTTATACCTGTGTTTCAGTTGTTCTTTCAGTTCTCATTTATGTAAATCTGGCTTGCGTTCTCCTCCAAGTTGTCTGATCTCCTCAACGTTTTGTTTATTAACTCTTTCCTGCCAAAAATGGAATTTTCCTTTATTTATGAGAAAATGCTTCCCTGCCAAACACGGAATTTTCCGGGTATCCGTGTTTTAGGTGGTATATGGTAGGGGACACATCTTCTGAAAGAGAACTGAATCTCCTGATCAAAACACATGCAAAGAAGATGTGGAAACAAGTGATATCATATGCATATGTAAAAATAACATGATCATCAACATTAAACAGCATATAAATCAAAACTCCTGTGTCTTCATTGAGCATGCTTGCACCCACACATAACAACTTCTCATACAGAAAAACCTCTAAACCTTGTTGTGTTATGAACATGAATTATAAATAATAAAAATAATAATAAAATAAACAAGCTACAACATACACTAAAAACGCTTTAGATTGTGTCAGGGAGTTTTGAATGTGCAAAACAACCCACTTTTTTCATAAATGTTAAAGTAGTTTACTGATGTCTCACAGCTCCATATTAGTCATGTGCATGTGTGACTAAATGATTTGTCAGTATTAGATCACTGGGTTGATATCACCCTATCATATGCTCAAATAGATCTCATCTAATCAATTTGAATGGCTCTAAACAATGTGTGCACTCAGAGTGAAACTGTGTATGTGTAGAGGCCAACTTTTATTTATTTATTGTTATTTATTTAATATTCATTTATTGGGTCCTCTTTGATTTTGTTCTGAAGGCCTTGATGTCCTTCTTGAAAATGCCTTAATTTCACAGACGGCTTTGAAAACTTTTATAGTGTTCAAAAAATGCTTTCATGTAATGTATGCCTTCTTGCTTTGGGTCACATTGCAAACAGTGGATAAATAATAATATCCAATTTTCAAATCAAGTGAATGCCACTGAAGGCTAAAGACACCAACATACACACACACACACACACACACACACACACACACACACACACACACACACACACACACACACACACACACACACACACACACACACACACACACACACATATATATATATATATATATATAGAGAGAGAGAGAGATGATCTAGTCAACACTCACTAATCAGTGAGGATTATGATATCAATGGTCATAATATCAATGATGCCCTAAAATGTTAAAGGATTTTGATATTTTTTCCCCATTCAAATTATTAACTGATTTTTACATTTGTGTGACAATCCCACATTTTGGGCCCAAAATAAGAAAGCTGTTTATTGTTCAAAAGGTAAACAAAAAAAAAAGTCTTCAGAATTACATATCGTGTCTCGTTCACTAATAATTGCATGGATTATTCATACACACAGGAGAACTTCTCATGAAAAGGTCTAATTCACAAGATGTGCATTCACACATGAATTTGTTCTAAACTTTGCTTTAATAATAATGAATTTGGAGTGTTCTAAATGAGCAACTGCATGCTTGAGGTTATTTATTTACATAAAACATGCCCAAAACATCTCCAAATAAGGGCTTTCTGTACAACCTTTCCCTAGCCATTTGTCACTCTCAGCTAACATGAGCTTAAAACATAGAGCATGATTTGTAAAATAATAAATTTTGACATTTGCATCATATAACCAGCTCTATATGTTTAGCTTTTCTGACACAGTAAACTTGCTCGATAGCTCACCTGGCACAGCACTGCAGTTGAGATGCCATCAGGTACAAGTCCTAATAAAAGAGCTCAAAGACTTGTAGAAGCAAATTTCAAATCTCACATTTACTTTTGTTAACACAGTTATGTTTAGGGTCGTGTTTAGTGTAGATGGTATGTTATTTTCATACATGATAAAGCACTCACTGGACATTTCACTTAGAATGTGTCACGAAACATGCAAGAAGCAACGTAATATCATTTTGCAGAAATGTCACCTCAAGCATGTTTTTTCAATGAGCCTGGTCTGGTTTTTCATAAACGTATAATACATTTTAGTATGAAAGTTATTGATGGATCATGATTCATTTGTGAAAATGTTCATATGCAGATTGCATGCTCAAATATGTGCACAGATGGTGAATAAGACCCATTAAAATTACTGAGAAAATAATCACAATATGCTAAATTATTCTGTTTGGTTAATAATCGCTTGAATTTTATATGATTATAACGTTAGTTGCATTTTATTACATTAACATTTAGCATTGTTTTTTTCCCTGATGAGTGAAATGGTATAAATCACTGTATAAACGGTGCTTGATTTAACAAGATCATTGATGTTCACATGGATCTTATCAGTTTGCATGTACTACAAAATGTTTACAATAGACAACATTGTCTTATTATGGTTCGCTTACGTTCTCACTCCATTTTTCTATCATCTTGTGCATCGACAGCATAAACCCAGCCGAGTTTGAAAGCAGCGATTCTTCATGGTTCTAGACAGCAATCCTGTGCTTGAATAACCATCCAGCGGTTCTGACCTCCTGGCCCTCTCATTCACATGACATTCATTTGAAGGACAGATGATAAGACGTGAATTACCTGGCCGCTCGCCACAGCTGGGGCCTTATTGAGTGTGGGGGGTTGGAGGGCCATACATTAGAAACGGTGGTGCCAGTTCTTTGCTATAGGCATACATCGCAAGCCTGTGGAATAATTAACTGTGTGCATTCTTCTCAAGATTTCTGAAGAAAAGGTTTTATTGCTGCAATTTGGAATAAGTTTGAAACAAGATATATCATGTTTATATATATACACATATATATTGCAGACACTGCTAGGCCTAAATGAGGATGACATGTTCAATTCTGGGACAAAAGGTTATTATAAATCAATAATGGTTTACTTCTACTATCAAATGATGATGTTAGCAAGGTGACTGCAATGCAAAACATGTTGTACAAGAGGTCTTGACTATAAGCTCAGCTATTTTTGTTAAAAAATAAATAAATAAATAAATAAAAAACTCTTAGTGCATTTTATCCAGAGAAGTGAAAAGCAATAAATTATAAACCCTTGAATGAATAAATAATGATAGGACATAAAAGGATGTGAGCCTTGCAATAAAGACCAGATGAAATCTTAGTGGTGTCGTAAATCATTTGTAATTTGGTTGACTGGCTCACATTCTCTCGGTTACTGCACGTATAATGTATCGTGTTTTGTGTTTATACTTTTTTTTTTTTGCAAAACAAGTGTTTTATTATTATGATTATTTATTCATTTTGCTAAAATTGTTATGTATATGAAGTATGATGTTTTTTTTTCTCTTGCGTATGTATCATATGTATCACCGTGTTGTCACGGAGTTTATCAGCTTTTTTCAACACTTTGAACGCAGCTCATCCAGTAAAAATTTTGACATTTTGTTATCTTGCTCTGCTTTTTCATCATGTTTTCATATAATATAATGAGATGAATGACTGTATAATAGCCATGACAAAAATGATTAGGATATTGCAGTGTCCTGAAACACATCAAGCAACACACATGAAAGCTATTAATCAAGCTGACTTGAGCGTTATGAATACAAAGTCATTAGCTCGCTTTTCCCACTCAAAAAAAAAACCTAATCTGAATAGCAAAATCATACTGATACTGTAGGTTTATGGTTTGTGTTACCATAGCTTGCACATGAATAACAGAGAGAGAGAGAGAGAGAGAGCGCTATCTGAAAGCATCCTCATTCATCTCAATAGCAGCTGTCGCACACAGACCTGGGTAAGCGACCTGGAAGCTGCCATCTGTTCTTCATGGGCACTTTGTTTTTAAGAACCAATCATCTGAGCCATAAATACCAACACAACATCATTCCTAAGTTTTTTTCAGCAAGGTTTTACTGAAGCATAACTGTCAGTACAGATATAACCTGATTTCTCCAGCAAGGTAAAATGTCTTAAGTTTGATATAATCTTTTTTAACATTTTTGTATATATATATAATATCTATATGAAAGTCCTCTTCCATCTTAATGTAAATACACTCAAAAAATGAATTCATTACCCTCCCTTACTTAATTTAATTGAATAATTTCATTACTTAATTGAATTTATTCAAAATAAATCAGTTTAGTTGGGTCAACTAAATGAACTTAAGGAACCACTAAGTAAACAGGTGTCAGAACTGACATTAGCATTGAATATTGAGTTCCCACAGCCTAAGCACAAGAACTACTCTTCAGCACAATGGTAACCACATCATTCAATAACAGAAATTCCTCTAAATGTTCAATATAACTGAACATTAAACATTACTCTCCTAATGCAGTCCTTTGCAAAGCATGCTGGGAACTACAGATCCAAAGCCCAGGGCTGCGTTTCCTAAAAGCATCATGAGCTACGTTGATCGTACCATTGGTGGTAATGGCTCTACGTTCAACTTAGCTCATGATTAAGGCGTTGAAAGATCACACCTGGATTCGGACAAACATTAGTTTTACCAATTTTGTCAACAATTTACTCAACTTCTATTAGTCAGCCTTCAAACAGTCAGTCAGTCTTTCCACTCTGAAGGGCATATGCAGGTCAATGCTTTCTTGGTTTTGTATCTTAACTGGACAACGCTTCCAGCCAAGTCAGTCTCAGACTCAGTCTCATCCTGTTCCCCCTTGGGGTACCACAGGGTTCAGTGCTTGGACCCTTCATTTTCTCCATCAACAACCTATTGCCTGTATTGATCATTAAATTGCACAGCTCTTTTTAACTTGATAATGCTGACGACACTCAACTACATTTCATACCACTTTTTCTTACAAGATCTAAAATATCTAAATGGTCTCTCATCAATGTTTTAAGATGACCACTCAATTTCAGTTCTACCCCCCCCAAAAAAAACACTCAATTTCAGTCAATCTCATGTTAATCTTGAGTACCATCTCCAAAAAATCTTTAGTTTTATTATATTTATAAAAGAAAGATAGGCTGTACCGAGTCTTTCCAGAAAAAACCGAGCGGCTGGAGGCGTGCCGTGTGGGCGGAGCTAAAGAATCACGAGCGCGAATCACACACACACCATACATCGCATGCTCCATAGATACATTAACTATACGTGATCATGTTGTTTACTTGCTGTGCTTACGCGCCGATAGCTAACAACACACAGACATTTGAAGCAGTTTTACTCACCGCCTGCGGTTCCAATGCACGACCGTGAACCTTTATCGTTGAGACTGCTCCATCCTTAAGCATTTGACGATCTGCAAATCCGGCGTCGAACTGGGCCTTGTTTATAAAACAATCATCGTCGAAATGCAGGGAACAACCAAGAACACTCTTGCACAACTCCGTTGATGACTTCCCTAAAGCCGAGCACAGCGCTTTGATGGGCATACTGCTTTCGCTCTCTCGCTCTGGTCTACGGCTGCGTGCGCGTCCTTCCGGGAGAAGTGCCCTTAGGACCCGTATAAGGAAATTCTGCCCCATCTGACGTCACACACACCCATACTCGAAAAAAAACTTTCCGAAACTTGTGACAAACCGGAAGGAGCATTTTTGGCACAGAAATACTCCATCAAACGTACAACTTAATTTTTGAAACTTTGTCCATGTTTAGCATGGGAATCCAACTCTTTACAGTGTAAAAAACTCAGTATGCATGAAATAGTTCGGCCAATCAACGTACACTTGCGTCACTGGTAGATCCTATTGTGCTGGGTTAGACCCTACTCTGAAGTAGGAGCTAATATAGTTCCCCAAAAGGAGTTCCTGGAACTAAAATCGTTCCCAGTTCCTAAGGTACGAATATGCCAAAAAGCGGGTACTTCCACCAATAGTTACAGGAACTATCAAAAGGTTCCTTTGGTAAAAAATCGAATTATCTAATTTAATGGAAGCTGCCACAATTCATATTAGTGTGCCTTTGCTCTAGATCTCATATTAATTTCACAGAAGAAAATAATAATAATACAAGAACACAGTACACACAATTGCACCACTAATACCACTATTTAGGGAGCCATCTTGGCTGAATATGAGTTCAGTGTTGTATATTGAGAAAAAAAAGATATATTTAAGATTTTTGTGAATGCAACAGTTATTACTATGACAAAATCATTTAAGCATGGACAGTCAACTCTTACATTGTGCTAAATGTAATTACACCACCAATCCATCAAGGAAAGCCCTTGTTGCTCTTCATAAAGGCAGAGAAACATGACTCATCAGCAGCTGGCTAATGTGTCGTATATCATGACTGGTCTTTCACAGGGATTGTCTGCCTCATTGTAATTACAATGTGCACAGAAGCACAAAGCACCCAAGGAAAGGTCGAAGAAAATGGCACAAGAGACACATAACCAAATGAGAGCCGACAGGGAAGATTGTTTATGTGAAAGGGCTGTATCCAGGAAATAGGAAGAAGAGAGTGTAAAGTTACCTTGAGAGTTTTGTGGAAACACAAGGACAGTGGTGACTCTGACTATATAATAAAAAGACTATATATGATGCATCTAGACCAGGAGTGTCCAAACCTGTTCCTGAAGGGCCGACATCCTGCTGGATTTATCTACAGCTTTCCTCGATACCTCTACCTGGTTTTATGAACTGAACTGATTTACTGAAAATGAATTTATGTCTTATGTCCAACTTCTGGTTTTATTTTCAGGTTTGAATGGGAAACAAAAAACCCCCTCATATTATCAATGTAGTCTCCAGATTTTGGACCCCACTGAATGTTTATATTCTCCGTATAAAGTATACGGCCACTTATCATTCGCTGCAACAATAACAATAACGCTGACAATAACAGAATGTTTTGCTCTGATAATATGCTTTTAATTTAAAGCTCTAGAGTGTGCTGTCAATTACCACAGACAATAGACCTACATTTGGACTCATCCCTATTGTAAAAAAAAATAAAAATAAAAAATAAAAACCCATGCTAGTATTAATTAACAGTATGAAAGATTATTACAATTTACAATAACTGTTTTCTATTATAATATATTTTAAACTGTAATGTATTCCTGTGATCAAAGCTGAATTTTCAGCATCATTACTTTAGTCTTCAGTGTCACATGATCCTTCAGAAATCATTATAAAATGCTGATTTGTTGATCAAGAAACCGTTGTGCTGCTTCATATTTTTGTTAAAACCATATTATTTTCAGGATTCTTCGCTGAAAGTTCAAAGAACAGCATTTATTTGAAATATAATTATTTTGTAACAATTAAAAAAGTCTTTACTGCCACTAAATTTAAGACATCCTTGCTGGATTATTAATTTCTTAAATTATAAAATAAAACAACATAAAATCTTACTGGCCATATTTTTTTTTAACAGTATAGTGCCACAAATGCTATCCATAGAGCTTATTATATTCAAAATATATTTTTTTAATACAAATGTAGGTGTAGGCTACTCTTGTCAAAATCTACAGTATACATTTTTGTCATTAAGAGAGTTGCACTTCTCTCCCTTCAGCATCCACTTGTATATGCAACTATTTTTACATGAGCAAATCCTACAATTGCCATTTACAGTTTCTCACTTTAACGCCTCACCAGGTTTGATTATGATTACATGAGACAACTCGAACACAATTTAATTCCAGCAGCTCTTATTGCCAAATGGCCAGTACACAAAAGCTTTCTGAACTCAGGTAATTGCTACTTATTTTTGCTCTCGTAAAATGACCAGCAGCCTCATAAATAAACCAAAACCATGAATTATGCATTCAAATTATGCATTGTTCTCTTGCTTAATGGCTCTGGAACACTGAAGTTGTGACATGTTTAACAAATCTCTCCAGATAAGTGTGTTACAAAATGTGCTATTTTCATATTTTTAGACATTCAAAGCATGTTTATCATTAAGCTCTAGGACCTGTCTATAAAATGTTCCTCATTTGTTTTGGCTACACTTTATTTTAAGGTGTCATTGTTACAGTGTAATTATACATTTAAGCACTGAGTAACATTAATTAACTACATGTACTTACTAAAGGGTTAGGGTAGGATTAGGATTTGGTTGAGGGTTAGTTGCATGTAATTATGCATAATTTACTGTTATTATGATAAGTACATATATATGTAACAAGGGCACTGTAAAATAAAGTGTTACCTTTGTTTTCTATTGGTCATAGAAAGGACAAATGCATAATGAAAAAAGTCTTAAAAGTTTTAAAAGAGTACTTATTTGTGATGTTTTCAGACATAGTTGCATGTTATTTACAATTAAATTCAAATGTAGTATAGCTTTAATGTACATTAAATGCAATTAGCTTAACTTTATTGTGCTTACATCTTTATATTTCATTATTATTTCTATTGTCTTTGTAATATGATAATTTGCTGAATGTACTGAAAAGCTTAATGGTAAAGTAAAATATACTTAATGTAATTTCTATTGAAGCATGTATGCCATGTGTTTTACATGCACATGTTTTACACACATTTGCAATAATTAAGTTGCAATTTAGTACATTTAAAATAGATTGACTTTAATGTAAGATCAAATAACCGTCACATATGCTCTCAATCTGCCCACCTTCACCAGTCCAGTCATCTAGTCAGAAACTACATTTCCCAGCATCCCTCCTGTCCCTCACCTGCACTCACCACCACCCTCTATACTCTTAAATAGGGCACTATTTGAGGGAATCAGCCATTTGTAGTGGTGTCCGAAACCATAGTGGACGTTATCAAGTGAACGCATTCAATCCCTCAATCCTACAATGCACCGCAATAACATGTGTACAAACCGATGTACGCTCAACGGCTATAGAGAATACCCATAATGCACTGTGATGGTTGCGGCGAATGAATTCCCGCGTCTGACCAGAAAGATAGCGCTCACAGCTAAATTATCTATCCATCCGTTTTATAAACTGCTGGTCCAATGTGTGTCCAGTGTAATATCATACAGGTATAAATAATTCCTTTTTACTTTTTTTATTAAATTGTTTAAGTAAAGTTTACACATGTTCAAGATAAGACAAGTTTGAGATAAATCTTTTCATTACTACTGTAGCTGCAGTTTGCCAAGTTTCAAATGATTATTAAACATGAAGCACAAACTATGCAAAGCGGTAGGCCTTCCAGCGCACTATTTTAACGATCTAAGCGCATGGTCTAAAGCGCAAGTGCACTTAGGGAGTGTCTGAATCCTCTTTTGCTAGTTTAACGACGGGAAAAATGGTTGGCGCTCCCGGCGCATGGTCTAAAAGGGTCGTCCCTATTCTCTTAATGAGAAATGGGTGTGTTTTGGGCATAACGTGCAATAAACCAATCAGAGTCTCATCTCCCATTCCCTTTAAAAGCCAGTTGCGCTCGCGCCATGGCGGATTCACTATTTACATGGCGGAATTTGCAAGCGGAAAAACGCTTCTTCTCGTGCGCGAGGTTAAAGCAGATCATCTACGGGATAAAGTGTGTGTGCGTTGTGGACCCGCCTATAGGCGCACATGACCAACAAGACGAACAGAAACTTGAGACCGCTATTTTTTAAATAGCAGCTAATCAAGCTAATAGCAGCTCGATAATCTCCGTCAATGCAAGTTACGGTGAGCTGCACGAACGCGTTGGATTCGCCGTGTTTGGATGCTGATGTAGGTTCGCAAAGCCATGAGCATCAATAGTAACGCAACGACCACCATTGTTGATGGAAGGCTTGTTCGAGATTCACCGGAGAGGCGTCGACCGATCGAAACAACATCGTTATTTCAACAAAAATACATCAAATGTGAAGTGTCACCCAGGGAATAGTGGGAATGTCAATTTACGGGTTTTCACTGTAAATTATACAATGACTAGTTCTTTTTTCTTCCTAAAACTAAATTTAACTGTATTTTACTATAAAATTACATTAAATGTACTGTTAGATCTATCACAATTATCCACTGTGTATAGTACAGAAACTTTCTGTTAACCAATTAACAATGTTACCGTTAAAATCACAATAAGTTTTGACAGTGTACACTAGTAGTGCACATTCAATACAATTATGCACAATTTTTTTTTTTAACAAGGGATGTTTGGTTGCTGTCGTGACGGCCCATCAGTCGGATTGCTTAGAAAACCAATAGCACATCTGTCATGAACCTGATCTGAGGTATTATTTATGTCCCCAACACAGAAAATAAATGGCTTGCATTGCATTTTCCAGACTAGCTTTTCTTATAGAGGCACACACTAAACATAGATTAGTACTACCTTATAAATTGGCAAAGGTGTCTCCAAACAGGAAATTAGCTCTATTGATCTGGACAGATACACCAATGGCTCCTTAAATAACTCACGATGCCGGCTGGCGCAGACTGCAGGGCACAGCCTGGCATGCAGTTTGTCAGTTGTCTGGGCTCCACAGTGGCCAGAAGTGCTTTTCTTCCGTTGAATGACCAGGCTTGTTTGCATTGATAGATTCAGGTTAAGCCCCCGGAGCGAACGCTGCATTGTAAGGCCCTATTTTGAGAGCAGCTCGCCTCTGATTTCTGTTAAACTGTGACCAGAGCACCACAGATGCCAATGCCACATTGTTAGCTAAAGAGTTCAAGTGTGCACATAAAATGTGTGAAATACAGGGTGATTCATATGTGATTACTGTGTAGAGAAATAGTTAATAAAGCAGAATGTTAGGAAATCTTCACATGATTTCTTGATCTAACAAAGCCAAAAAACCCTAACAAAGTAGTCCAGTCTGCAAATAATAAACATTCAGATAAAACAATTTGACAAAGGCAGATATTTAATAATAATAATAATAAAAAACCTCAAGGCCATTTTATATGAATACAGTAAATTCTACTATGAAATGCATTTAATGTGTATTGAATAAAATATTAAACTTGTTATTTTTAATGACAGAAATCATATTGGTTAGATCCTTTTTTCTTTCTACAGGTCCCCACACATGACATGCAGAAAAAAAGTGTATTGTGGCCATGAATTAACAATTTGTTTCCATGACATACTAATACGTCAGCACATGAACTAAGTCGTTTGCTTGTTTTAAGTAAATTGTGTGTACAATATAATTTTTTTTAATTGTTTTATTTATACATTTTTGTATGGTTACTATAGTTATTGGTTTGTGGTTCCCTCATTATTGATTATGTTCACCTGTGTCATTTTTAAATGGAAGGAAAAACATGCTGTTTTCATGCATATATCTTTAAATGCAAATGAGCTGCTGCTCCCTGCTTTCCCGAAGAGGGCGGAGCCTGTACCGTTCATGCCTCGGAAACGGAAACGAAAACATCTGTTTGGTTTTGATTATCATCTCTATCACGGTCATGGTCACACTCAAGCTCATGTGACATTGCAGTTCTTCATCATCATAAACGTTTTGATCACCATAAACACATCTGCATGTGTTTTAAAGCCATATCAGTCTAAACTTCTGATGTTTTCTGAGCACACACATCTGAAGCACGCGCACAGAGAGCTGGATGTCAGACGGAGCGTCCCGTGAGTATTAAAGGTGCACTGTGTAATATTTTGGAGAATCTGTTGACAGAAATGCAATAGCCTATCATATACATGTTTTCAGTGGTGTATAAAGACATTACATGATTAACTGTTATGTTTTTATTACCTTACTGCACGTTCACACCGCCGCCAACTTGAGCTTCCAAAGTTATCGGAAGTCATTCATTTTCAATGGAAGCTGGCTTCTCTCAGCTGCAAGGAGCGTCAAATCCATTGACGTCGCGTTTTGAGCGTCAATCAGAAAGTTGAAAGTAGCTCAACTTTATGGTAATGAGCTATGACGCAGTTCAGCAGCAAGCAGCGGCAAAACGCCAGAAACCAATCAGAATATAGACGTCCTTCGCGCTGGCTGATTCTGGAGAAACATACGATGTAAACTTTCGTTCCTACCAAAACATTAGTTCCGAGAAAATGGAGAAACTGATAATTGCTGTTGCTGGGTTTCCTATCATTTATTATATGACGTTATTTTCATATAGGGACCAGTTACAAAAGAGAGAGAGCCCCGGCCGCGCGCGCACTCACCTTCACCGTCTTCAAACAACACGTCTTGCTCTCTCTCCCTCGTGCATATTAATCAAAATAATTTTTTTCCCGACCAAATGTGACCAAAACGGTTATAAAAATGCTGTCATTATAAAAGGTTTCTAGTGTCAATGTATTGCTTGTTTTTTTTTCTGTTTACATTTCATGGTGTGACACAGACTTCAGAGCGGCCAAAGCGTCAACAAGCTTCCCCGTACTTTTTGACAAGCGTCCTTGACAGGGCGGCCAGAGCTTCTTTGCAGCTCAAGTCGGCGGTGTGAACGTACAGTTAGAATGAGCGGTTTCTATCTACATACACAGCGGGTCCCCTATGTTAAGTCGCCATTTTGCGCCATCATGTTTCTACAGTGGCCCTAAACGGACAAACGTGTTTCGTCACTATGTTGTTCTTCATGCAAAGAAACTAGCTAAAGTCAGCGAATAAAACACTGACACAATGATGAACACATAACAATAATATTCGCAATAACATATAATTTTACTGAATAATTAAGTAAACATAATTTCTTACTTTATCTTTTTAAATAAACCTCATTGCTTAACTGGCCACTCTCTGCTGTCTCAGACGACGACATCTTTTCCTGTCGGCCACCGTAACTTCTGTTGGTTGCAATTCGCAACCTCACCACTAGATGCCGCTAAAATGTACACACAACTTAAACTAAGTTCTCTTTCACGTCTTATTGCACTTAAACTGTCAAATACTGTGAAGGTAAACAGCAAGTAAAGAAATCGCGTGTGTATATTAGATCTGTGTATTAAAGTGAATACAATATCTGCTATATATGCTGTTAACATGAATCAAACAACAAAAGAAAAACAGAAAATCACTCACTCCTCTTGACTGAATAACTTTAGTAGCTTTAATAAGAATACATTTCTGACTTGAATGCAGCTGTGAAATGCTCTGGCGAGGAGATAAACATGGATTGTGTTCAGCTCACTGAGGGGAGGAGCTATGCTAATAGGGCGGAGTCTGTCAGCAGTCGAGGGCGGGGCATAAGCATATGTGACATCACACAGAACGGCTTGTTCTGAGACACTGCTTATGATTTATGTGGATTAAAAAAAGAGGAGTGGGTGGATTTTTACCATTATAGGGTGGTTGTGTACACACACTGCAGACACACATTTATGTTCAAACACCATGTAAAAGTGAATTTTGCATAATAGGTCCACTTTAACAAATATTGACTGCTGAATTTGCCTCCTCTCTTGCCTTCATCTGACCCTGTTGTGACAACTGGTTTGATGGTAGCATTTTGTTTTGTTTTGCCAGTGTATTTTTTTTCTATGTTTCAAACCAAATATGTTGATAAGCTAAGGTCTTGTGGTGAGCAGAGAGGTGTACCGAATTATGCTGACTGCATGTGCACATACACACAGAAACACAATATCTGGTGACAAACATCTCTAGAGGCACAGGAGTAGATGGTAACATTACAAATTACATTATTCATATGCTGTGGAGGCAAAATTCCATTATTCATAACATTCTTTGACGCCCTTGACCAGGACTTTTATATCTACAAATAATCAGCAAGACAGCTTTGGCATTTTGTGTTTGGGGACTGTAAGAACTGGGTGATTCAAACCCTAAACTACAAAAACTACAACTATTTTTAATACATTATTGTATTCATTTATTTGAATGTGCTCTGTACTTATAGCTTAAAGTTATGCAGTGGTTCAGAAAACAACACACTGGCTAAGAGACTAAGTCAGTGATCCTTTTGAACATGTATTGGCCTCCAACATACATATTTCACAATCAAAAGTGGTTTTCACCTTATTTTTCACCTTTATGTTGTGCTAATACTAAACCCTTGTGAATAAAAAGTGTGCTTAATTGTATTGAATGTGCACTTGTAGTTTACCTCGTCTTACATGTATATTTAAAAAAAAAACGTACTTTCAGATAATAGAATATTGATTTAAAGAGAGTACACTTTCACTTTCATGTAAAGTTTTACTTTAAAGTATATTTTAAATCATTATGTTTTAATAATATTTTGTCGTGCTTTAAAGAAGTGCACTTATTTTGATGTGTTGACATATACTTACGCACATGTAAAGTACTTGATTACAATTTTAACTGTAGTGTGTTATATATTACATTAAAAGTTCATTTGAAATGTACTAACTTGCAACTTCATTACAAATGTGTAATTATAAATATATTTAAATACATGACATACAAGTTTCAATTGAAATTACATTAAAGTATTTTTAAGTTTTCCATAAATGTTTGTCAGTTCATTCAGCAGTAACTTTAACCATATTTCAAAGACAATAGAATTATGAAATTATATAAAGATGTATTTAAGGTGGGTCAAAAAACACTCAAAAGTTTAGTTTACTGCATTTAATAAATTTAAACTATAATACATTTTCATTTAATTGTTAATGACATGCAATTAAGAGAAAGCATTACATTCAGTTTGCACTTAAGCTTTCTCTGAAGGTGTTTTATATCAACCATAATAAGTATGTTAAAATGTATTTCTTTTTCACAAGGGCAGTTCAATATCTAATACCATCGCTACACATAATTACAACAGCTGTGCTAATGCTCATGTTGAATACATTCATTAACTGTCTTGTTCTATTGCATGTTTTGAACACTGCGTCTTCTCTGAAATTGCGCGCTCTAGATTTCTCTTTATTCAGTTGTTATGAGGCTTTGTGAGTGTAGTTCATTCGTGCTGATGAGTCACACGGCTGTTTATTCAGAGCTCTGTCAAAAGCGTGTCTTTTCTCCTTTGAATTTGCCCGTAATGAAGATTAATAGCGCAGCTCTCTTGCATTTCAATGGTGATTTTAATCAGATAAATTGGAGCGGGCTTCAGGCGGGAGTATGAGCGCTTGCTGCAGTCATTGTTCATGGCTAGAAAGGTTCATCAGGTTCTGGGAAAGTGTCCTGAGGGCCAGCGCTCTCCTGGCTCACTCCCGGCTCACTCCCATCTATGTTTTGCTGTCTCTATCCTTTTCCACCCTTTCTTCAAACTCACTGGTCCTCTGAGTGTTCACCTCTTCATTTGCCCAAATATTCGGTTTCAGCATAATCATTTCCCCCAATAATTATAGATGAGAAATGTATAGAAATACATTATGCATATACATAAATGTAGGAGGCTTGAGTTGAGAACTCAGCACATGTGTTGTTGTTTAAAGGGATAGTTAGCCATTATTTTATCACTCTGATGTCAATCAATGTCAAACTGTCTTTATTCCATTGAGCTTAAAATGTTTATGAAGAATATCCTGACCAGATTTTTCAGTTTAATTAAAGCGAATGAGGATAATGGCTTTCAAACTCTAAAATGACAAAAAGCACCACTGAAGTACACTAGCTTTCAAAAGTTTAGGTGTCACGTTGTGTCTGTGATGAATTGCAAGACGCAAGGAACAAAAACAGTCTTTAATAATACATTTAAGAAGGGAACACGCAGGAGATTACCAGGAATAAATCATAAATGAAAGCTTTAGCGCAGGTTCTGCCGGGAAGACTCAATTGTTACGTCACTTATTACCGTCTCATCTATCCAATCGTGTTCTAAAGTCCCGCCAAAGGACTTTATATCATAATGCTGGCTGGCTGGGCTGTTAATAAATGCATACTTGTTACGTTATTTTGCCTCCCGAGTCTTTCTGGCAGAACTACCACATACAAAGACAAGACTGAACAAAGAACTGAAAAAATGCAGAGAATACTTTTTGTGCACAAAAAAATAATAACTTTATTCAACTATTGATTTTCTTCTGTGTTTCTCTGAGTGAGTTCACGTATTGTAACAGCGCAGCGCTTCTGGGTTGTACGTCAGAACAGAGGCTCACTATTGGCCAGCATCACACACATGACCAGCATCAGCCAATACGCTGATTTCACGCAGCCGCCATTTTGAAATCGAAAGTGAGGCTCCGGTGGGAAGAACCCCGGAAGTTAAGATAAACAACAATGCCTTGGATTACCAACCTGAAGCTGCTGCCGCGATTTACACTATTGGATGTTAATATCCAATATAGGATATGTATATAGTTCATTCCTGCTTCTTTTTTTACATTCTGAATTATATATAAAAAAAATATTTTATTTATAAATGAATTTCACTGTATATAGTCTAAAGTATGAAAGAAATGTATGTACATTTTTAGAATTGACACAACATCATTAAACACAACAATACGCCATCGCATTCACGACTCTCCTGTGATTAAAGGCGACACTTCCGGTTTTCTTCCCACCGGAGCCTCGCTTTCGATTTCAAAATAACGGCTGCGTGAAATCAGCGTATAGTGAGCATACGTTCTGACGTATAACCCAGAAGCGCTGCGCTGTTACACTACATGAACTCACTCAGAGAAACACACAGAAGAAAATTAATAGTTGAATAAAGTCGTTATTTTTGTTTATTTTGCGCACAAAAAGTATTCTCGTCGCTTGATAAACTTAAGGTTGAGCCACTGTAGTCACTTGGACTATTTTAACGATGTCTTTACTAACTTTTCTGGGATGGCAGATATCGATTACAGAGAAGTCTACGGAGGAGTGAGACAGCTCTCAGATTTCATCAAAAATATCTTCATTTGTGTTCCGAATATGAACGAAAGTCTTACGGGGTTGGAACAACTTGAGGGTGAGTAATTACTGACAGAATTTGCATTTTTTGGTGAACTAACCCTTTAACTAGCGGGGACACAGGAGACTTTGAGCTGAGCAGGACCAGTGGGAACGGGTGAATCAAGGAAATATCCAAATCATCATAAATATTTGCAGAGGCCAGCTACAGCTCACCCTCAACAGCGGCATTGTGGGGTGGCTTTCCTCCATGCTCTCTTGTGCCATACGTGCTCCCACTGCGATCCGTCAGGCTCTGGCTCTGGAGCGACCCTTGGCTCAGTCCTGACCACTGGCGATGGGATCGTGTCAGGCTTCAGCTCTCCGTCTGCGATGGGCTCTTGCCTCATTTTGAAAACATGTAACTTCATATATTTTTATGTAAACTGAGATTATTTCTGGATTCTTTAATGAATAGAAATTCAAAAGAATAGCATTTATTTGTAATATAAATCTTTTGTAACATTATAAATGTCTTTACTCTCACTTTTTATTAATTGAATGTGCCCTTGCTGAATTATATTGATAATTTCTTTAATAAAAAAAGAATAAACTCTTTAAAAATCAACACGTATTGAATGGTAGCGCATCTCAAGTGATTATTTGTATGACACTTTTATGCTGATATATTGTTTTGAAGCTTGAACTTTCATTATTCAAATGTTTTACTTTTGTTTTCCACAGATTGTACATTATTAGCCGTAGTAAGGGTTACTTTAAAAATGTTCTCATAAATTCTGCATTCAGAGGATGCATTGCAAGGTAGGAAGGCAAAGGCTTGTCTGAATCCAATGTTAGCTTCACTTTCTGTCTCCTGAGACCTTCATCTGATCGATTTTTGAAGGCAGCCTTTGATATCCCACAATCCTGTGCTTTCCATTTTGTGATAGTTGAGCTAAAAAATAAAGATGGAGTCTGAAAGTTGTTTTTGGTGAGTTTCTGTGTAAATGTATGTCTTTGACCAACGTTTTCCACTTCTGATTACATTCCTAGCGAGAAAATACTATTGTAGCAATTGACCGTTCGCAAAGACCCGCCCCCTTTAGTTACTGTTGCTATGTCCGACAAGCAACGCCGCTCTCACGCCACACAATGTTCTCACACAGTGAAAAATACATCGCGGAGCAGAGAGGACACTGACAACACACTGACAGACCAGATTACTTTTGATATGAAACAAAGTCTAACCTTTCGATTCTGGTCATTTTTTAAAGAAATTGTAACAATAAATAGCGTTTTGTGGCTCTTTAATGTGTCTGACAGATCGCTGTAGCGCCTCAGTTAAAGCTGCTTGTGAACTGATCATCTCTTCCTTCTAGTTAATTTATAGCATCAAATAAACATGAATGAACATCAGGGGGAATGTTGTTTTAACCGCGGAAAGACGTCAGTACAAACACACCGTTTATCAAGTTCAAATCCTCCAACGTTAATCTACCTAACTCTCCTGACTGCTTTGTTGGACAAAAATGGTGGATTCGGCGGATTATGATTGGTCAGATCGCCTGTCAATCAAACTCCCTGCAAAGGGTCAATTAAATACTAGCTTTGTTCTCACCAAAGCTCGCTCTATTTTGCCGTAGATCATTAAACCGTTACGCTGCCTCATAAGCCAAAACAGTGTGATGAATTGTACATCTTTATGGTTAATTCCTATTATATTGCCCAAAAACCCTATAATGTAAGTGCATAATTGTAAACACATTTCAGTTACACTTTATCTTAAGGTGCCCATGTTACAGTGTAATTACACAAATAATTACTGAGTAATATTAATTCACAACATGTACTTACTATATAATTATTACCCAGCAAGAAATTTTGTGTTTAAAAGACGTCTAATAGCAGTCCAAACACAGCCCTGACATCTAGGCTAAAACAAGGCAACATTTGGGCTGTCAGTGAACATTTAATAGACCATATAGACCAAGAATAGACACACAGGCTACGCATAAATCAAGTCAAAGAAATGAAACCAAACACCTTACTTACTGTTGACTTTGCTTACATGATGGAATATCATATATCTCGCAAGTTATTTTGGCAAAAACGACATGTAACCAAATTCAATGTTATTTTGGCTGGAAGTGGGTTTCTCATAGCCGGATTATATCGGGTCTATAGTTAACCTAAACAGTGAATTAACCTCTATTGCTTGCTGGGTAGGGTTAGGTTTTGGTTTAGGGTTGGTTTTGTGTATGTATATGTATAATGTAATTATGTATAATGTGGTGGTATTACTATAGTAACTACAAGTAAAATGTATTCACCTTATTCCGCCCCGCCCACTTTTAATACTTCGCGCTTCCGCATTTTGTCATCCGACTTCCGCTAAACTGACACGGCACATCCGGTAGCTAGTTCAGTAGTTAGAAGATTGTTTATAGTTAGCCAAAACTTTATCAAAATGACAAATAACGTTAATACCGTAAATGTTTAAAATTGGGAGCACGGAGAAAACTTCGTACGACGATCAGTTGGTCTCACATTGTCTCATCCATCGTCATTGTTAACGTGGCCAGAGGTAACGTTAACCTATGGGAATATTTAACTACGTCCTGTCAGAAGGAGTTGATGGAGCAGCAATTAAAAATTATTTGTAAATAAGAAGGAATGAGAATATTTAGGGTTAAGGATAGGAGATTAGGTAGGCTAATTGGTTAAATATGAATGATTAAATAAGTTGTATAAAATCAGTTGTAAGAAGTGTTTGATGTTTTCAGGAAGCTAGAGACACCTTCTGCTGACCTTCATGTAGATACATTTCACCATTTAAATTTCATAAGTAATAAACCAAGATGGTATTCATTTGCAAACTTGACGTGACTTATTTCTTCTAACTAGAAGACTTAATTCATTTAAGTTTTAAGGGGAATCTACAGAGCTCACATTATATTGTTTTATAATAAATGACTGACAGGTAACATCTGCTCACACTGTAAAGGTTTATAAAAATAACTATTCATAACAGGTAACATCTGGTCACATTGTAAAGGTTTATAAAAATAACTATTCATAACAGGTAAAATCTGGCCACATTGTAAAGGTTTATAAAAATAACTATTCATAACAGGTAACATCTGGGCACATTGTAAAGGTTTATAAAAATAACTATTCATAACAGGTAACATCTGGCCACATTGTAAAGGTTTATAAAAATAACTATTCATAACAGGTAAAATATGTTTTACAAGATTCACAAGAAGGACAAGTTTCACCTTCCTTTCATAGAGGAGATTGGTAATGGTGAAGCCTCTGTCTGCCATTACTTCATTGCCTGGAGGAAGTTATTAAGTGCACGATATTGAAGAAAAATGCGATATGCGATAATAACTCATTAAACAATGCGATATTCGATATGCGATACGATAATGCTTAAAGTATATAAAATTAACTTAAATTAGATTTAAAATTATATAACCTACATACATGTTTCACATTCTTTTTGTAACAAGAAAACATCCCTTCAACTTGTGAAAGTGAACATCAGTGTTTTACTGTATATAAGAAGTGTTATTTTAACATCAGTGTAAACCACAGGGTTCAGGTTATCCTACATTAGGTCTATTTAACAACAGAAACTGAATAATCAAATGTAAAAGTAAAACACTGCTTAGTTTTTCACTGTATGAATTATATAAACTGATTAAAGTTTCTTAAAGCTAAAAAAAAAATATGCATATTGCGATATATACATTTGTGATATTTTGATATATTGTGCTCTACATGTTGTGTTTGGAAACTGCTCTCTGAAACACTTCTCCATGATGTCAAGCCAACGCAAAATCACCTTGCTTACAATGGACTGAGAAACACCAAACCTTTCAGCAAGATCACCCTGCAATAAATTAAAGGGTTAGTTCACCCAAAAATGAAAATTCTGTCAGTAATTACTCACCCTCATGTTGTTCCAACCCCGTAAGACCTTCGTTCATCTTCGGAACACAAATTGAGAAAAAAATAAATGGAGGAGTGAGACAGCTCTCAGTTTAATCAAAAATATCTTAATTTGTGTTCCGAAAATGAACAAAGGTCTTACGGGGTTGGAACAACATGAGGGTGAGTAATTACTGACAGAATTTTCATTTTTGGGTGAACTAACCCTTTAAGACGCCGCTTCATCAGAGTCATCAGGAGCTGATCCCAGGTGTGTAGCTGAAAAGCTGTTGGTGTGTGAACTGGTAAGGTGCTCGGCAACTGAATGGAACGCATCCAATGTCGACCCTGTGTAGAGCTGACAAAGGTGGTCGTTTCTCAGCAGAGTTATGTACTATGGCACTGGCTCAACGCATTGTGTTCCCATTTCAGATGTAGGTGGCTTCAGGTTGAGTTGAGATTTTGGAGCGTAGTTGTGGTCAGAGACAGATGGATCCTCCCATTGTGTTTCTGCATCACAGGTCTGGGGCATGTGGTTGTGATCATCCTCACAGTTGTCCACTGCAACACTGACGCTCATCGATGCATCTATGTTAATAATATAACCTAAAAATTTTTACATTAGTACTTAAAATAGATCATGAGAATTAATTTATGATGGCACTCATACTTAGAACAGTGTGAAAAGGAGAGATGCATTAAAAACGAGACAGTGTACACACAATCTCCTAACTCTACGTAGGTCAATATCAATATCTGAATAAGAGATGGAGCTAGCTGGCCTCCTTACAGGAATAATGTGAGCTATTGTAAGACTGTAATGTACCATAATATATTGTACTATCGTGAATATTCATTCATTCTTTATTTCAGACCCTTAGGTCCATCACAAAGTAAACGAAATATAAGAAATGACATATAGGTTGCCAATGGTAATCATGCAAGGTTCGTTGTATTTTGTGAACGGCTCGTTACTAATCTTAAATGTATTCATAGAACGGACTTCATCTAACGTTAGGCTAACAAGCACATAGATAGGTAAGTTAGGAAACAACAGTTAGGTAAGTTAGCTTAAGTTACCTGAATCTGACAACCTGTTCAGCACCCGGCGGGACTTCTTTACCAGAACATCGTAGCCGAGCCTTTACTCTGGGTAAGGGTGTTCGTTCGTTCTCCAGTCTGCTCCCCGTCCATAAAATGGTATGAACTCTCACATAAGAGCGCTTGGGTGAGCACTTCAAGTTTAGCGCCTTCCGCCACTGCCTCAGGTGCTCCTCCTCGCCGTCTTGAGGTGGTGGTGGGTGTAAATCGTAAAGTACACCACAACATTCCGATCGCTTTAGCCTACATTGTGTTTAACACCGTTGGTTAAATTGTTCTATCCTCTTAATCCAATTGTTATGGCAGCCCCTAACTGAGCATATAATACTTTACATATTTTACCGTTACAACTATAGAATTACGCTAGAAACTAGCATAGGTCCTTTCAGCCGGAAGTTGAAGTCCCGCTCAGCCGGAAGTAAGATGACAAAATGAGCGTAATGGCGTCGCCCTTGTTGTCATGGAAAATAAGGTGAATAACAGGGACACTAAAATAAAGAGTCACCCACATTTTTTTTTTTTTTTTCATATTTACTTCAAACTGAGGGTTGAGTTTAAATTGTATTTTGTGGTCATTGACAGCAGTTGTTGACAGAGATTGTTTAACTTGTTTAACTTGAACCAATCCATGAAAACCATGGGCCCTATTTTAACGATCTGAAACGCAAGTATCAAGCGCAAAACGCAAGTAACTTTGTGGGCGGGTCTTGGGCGCTGTTGCTATTATACCGGCGGGATAAATGCCTCTTGCGCCCGACGCAAATCTAAAATAGGTTGGTCTGAAGTAGCTTCATTACTCATAGGTGTGGTTTGGGCGTAACGTGAAATAAACCAATCAGAGCGTCATCTCACATTCCCTTTAAGAGCAGGCGCTCTTGTTCTATAGTGGATTCATATTATAACGGCAGATTTGCCAGGCGCGCGCCAGGAGTGGTTCACAGCCGAGGAGACCGACGTTCTCGTCAGGGCCGTAAAACACAGAGACGTGACGTTGGGGATGGAGAAACACACCCAAATTAACTTCGGTTAAACAGGCGTATGATCATTTGGGTAAATGTGTAAGCTAGATGTATGCTTTTATAATAAACTATCTATCTATCTATCTATCTATCTATCTATCTATCTATCTATCTATCTATCTATCTATCTATCTATCTATCTATCTATCGTAATAATGTATGATTTGAAAAAATTAAAACGGCTGCTTCTGTGTGAGAGAATCAAAGTGTATGCGCGTTGTGCACACGCTACATTGATTATGGCCAAGCATGCGCCCTTAAAATAGCATCTGAATAACATGCGCAACGCGCCACTGACTTTAAACTAGTTTTTTTCGGTTAATGGCGGAATTGACTCGTAAATTGACTCATGACTCGTCTTTCACGGGATTCGCACCCGAGCTCTCCGCATCTTAAGTACAGTTCTGTACCAGCTAAGCTACTGAGCAAGCTTGGTATGTAAGAAAAGCCGAACATATGGAGCTGGTTAAGTGATGCAAACTCCAAAATATATTAGTTCACAAATCATGCACTATGGTAAAAAGTGTTTTGAGGTCATAACATCATTGCGGAAGGAGTCGCGTGAAAACATTCTTTATTAATCCATAATCTGCCCCGTAATCATAATTGTGTGTGAAAACGATTAAAAGTGCTTGCTGGTTTATTGCCTCTAGTGTTCATTTCTTTTAGAAACTGCAGTGATATGTACGTATTGGTACGTGTTTTGCGTTTGGAAAAATTATGCCACAGTTATGTTTTTCCAATGAGCCTGTATTCTTATTTTGGGGATCATAAGGACTAGCCTTTGGTTAAAGTTTGCTTGGCTTTAAGCAGTAAAGTCTAGAATGATGTGATATGATATGCTACATTAGCATTTATTAATTGATAATTTTTCTGTAATTTAGTTTATTAGCTTTAGTGCTCCTCTGGTGTCTTGTCACATGTATACGTATGGCTTTGAATGTGGCACAACGGATCATACATTGTAAATCTGTTTTATAACAGTTGGTGGTTGTTGTTTATGTTATGTTCAGGTACCCTGGTTTTTATCAGTTTCTGGTCTTTTATTGTTTGATTGATTAGCACGCCTGTTATTCATCGGATTGATTGGTTTGGTATGTGTATTTAAGTTATGTGTTTTCTCATTGTTTGTCTTCATTAGATATAGTTGCATTATTCTGTTCTGTATTCCGAGTATCTTGTTATTTTGATCTATGCTTTGACAGAATTGCTGTACCTAGATCCTAACTTTTCCATCATTACCTGCAACCAGCACTAACATTTACTACTGTATGGAGAAATTTCATTGGTGAAATCCATGCAACAGGATCCAATAGGAATCCACGCAATCTGGAAATACTTGTGAAGGCAAAAGTTTTCTCCACACAGATTTCACATTGTGTTCCAGTTGGTCATGAATTCACCACATCGACCAACAGAAGCTGCTTGGTTTGAAAGGGATTTCTGTATGAGCTGTGCTTCAAACATTGCTAAAATATTGACAATTGACGTTTGGCCTGCAACATTTTGGTTGAAATTGCACCTTAAGGCTTTGAGTTAACATGAAACCAAAAATTGACCTCTTTAACACATTTCTATCTGTCTTATTTTGTGTGATTTTTTTCAGTGCACATAATTCCAAAGAAAAATGGTGCCTTCATAATATTTAATCTAAAATTAATAACTTGCTTTGCCTCTAAAAAAAAAAGTTCCCTTTTTGGCTGATACCTTTATTTTTCAGTCTCTCCCTTCAAAGCAGCTGTCATAGAGAAAACACTTATCATGATCCAATCAATTCCTAATGGGTAAAGCGAAGCCAACATGCATAACATTCGAGAAGTAACGAGAAGTAGGTTACGCATGCTATTTCATGTTGACTTTAAAGCTATGCACAATCTCTGGGTCACTGAATTATTTTGATAGCATATGTGGCATGTTTAATTACTTCACAAAATGCTGTAGGCAAAAACATTGAGCTGTGAACAGCCGCAGAATACAGAGAACACATAGGATATGCCACTTTTGTTGCTTTGATGTTTTTAAACGGTGAGATTACTCTCTTACATCATCAAACAGAGAGACTCATTAAATATTCATTGAATTCCTAGTTTGTATATGTCAGCAGTGGGTCTCGAAAGCTGGTTCCTGAGGGAAATATCAACAGCTGTTATATGTTTTGAGTCTGTTTGTCACATTTTGAGTTTGTTTCTGATCTGTTTTCCTGTTCTTGTCTGTGCTTTCTAAGCCCCTGAACAGCTTAAACAGCCCCTAAGTTCGCTTTGTAGTTTGCCTATTAGTTCTGTCCTTGGCCTGTTTGTTTCCATGGTAACTGATTTGATTTGAGTTTCAGGTCAGGTGTGTCTTGTTAATTAGTCTCATTAGTTCCTCTGTTTGCTGTGTATTTAAACCCTCAACCCTGTGCGTCTTTCAGTTAATCAGCAGTTCTGTGTCATCACTACATTGGTTCTTCAGTTCCAGAGAGTCTTCAGTGTTTTGTAAAGTTTTAAGTTTGTTTAATAAAAGAAGAGAAGTGCATCTAGATCCTGACAACTTTCCTTTGTGCTGCAACCAGTGATCGTGACACCAGCGAGGAGATAATGTAGCATTGCAATAGCATCTCAGTGATATAAAGAGCAATTATCTTTTATATTTATATCTGAGCTGAGTATGTGAGATAGTGGGACCTGTCTGCCGACAGGAAAAAGCAATTGATTTAACTTTGTTGGTGAAATTAAAATAGATTTTTAGGTTTTATGACTTTGTTTTTATGGTTGTTTTCCTTCAAATGTTTTTTTTTTTTTTTTTTGTCATTTTCTGCAGACTGCACACAAACATCCATGTGTATAATCATTTATGAAAATAATACTTGCGAAAGAAAAACTCTCGGATCATTTAAGATGTATAATAATATTTTTGACTAATAATTGTATTTTAAATGAAAGAATCTAAAGGGAATCACTATTGGGAATAATGGGAATTAGTTAATAAATAACTCAATGTAAAATAATCTAAATGGTCATAAAATAGACTTTTATATGGTGTATATATAGTTTTGACATGTTGTCTTGTGTCCAGGACATAAAAGCATGATCATAACCACCCACAGCTTCTCCTAGACATGTCTGCAGCAGGAAATGATTCAGATATATCAAGATCAACTCCACCTGACATCAGATCTTTCTCTTAACATTCCCAAAACATTTAAGAACCTTTTAGCTTTAGGTAAAAGTTTGGTTGGTTAGCCAAAACTGAACATTCTGCAGGCAAAAAAAGACAAAAGAAGAAGCTAGGGCTGGGTTGAAAGTATAAATTTCTTGATTTTAATCAGTTATGATTGTGTGAATAAAACTTAATTAAACATAGTAGCGTGCCTCCAATCCAATAAATCACAATAAGTTTTGTTACATGAAACAAAGCCTTAGCTTTCGAATAATGTAAATTTTAATACGAAATTCAAACAATAAAGATCGCTGTAGTGCGAAGCGCATGTAAACGGATCATATCTTCCGCTTTACTATTAGTTACAGCATGACATAAACATGAATGAACATCAGAAGGTATGTCGAAAGATATAGTACAACTTCATTACTATATCATGTAATCGTTCAGTGTTTCAACTGCGGAAAGATGTGAATAAAACAGCTTGTGAACAGTGTTACGTTACATTTACCTGAGAAATGTAAATCTTAGATCTTTTTCCGTTCTCATCATTGTTTACCTTGGTTTTCTGTGTTTGTTCATTTATCTGTTGTTTTTATGTATCTTAAAGGGGACCTATTATGCCCCTTTTAACAATATGTAATATAAGTCTCAGGTGTCCCTAACCACAGATCATTTTTGAGTGGAAGGAAAAAAATGCTGTTTTCGTGCATGTATCTTTAAATGTAAATGAGCTGCTGCTCCCCGCCCCCCTTTCCAGAAGAGGGCGGAGCCTGTACTGTTCATGCCTCGCATACTCTGCCAAAAACTAAAACATATGTTTGGTTTTGATTATCGTCTCTATCGCAATCGCGCTCACATTACATTGCAGTTCTTCATCATCATGAAAGTTTATTATCTGTATGTGTTTTATAGTCATATCAGTCTAAACTTCTGATATGGTTTTCTGAGCGCACATTTCCGAAGCACACACACAGAAAGCTGGATGTCAGACGGAGCGTCCCGTGAGTATTAAACTAAATTCTTTTCACGTCTTATTGCACTTAAACTGTCAAATACACACAAAGTTCACATAAACAAAGTAATGTTTGTGAACGTAAACAGCAAGTAAAGAAATTGCATGTGTATTAGATCTGTGTATTAAAGTGAAAGCAGCATAATATACTAGCCTAGAAATCTAGACGCACCCTAGCGGCAGCAAATTTTATTTTGCAGCCAGTGTGGTCTAGCAACTCTCCGTTGGCATGCAAGCTGGGAAAACCAAACTCTAGCCTGGCCAATCACATCGTGTGTAGAGTCGATGGGCGGGCTTGACATAATGACGGCAGAGTTGAAACGGTTCCGCGTGAATTCCCTGCTACTTGAAAACAAAGAAGAGCTGCTGCTGCTGGCGAACGGCGGTCTCTCGAATCAGCTTTGACCGCGACTCTGGAAGACTTGGAGTTAAGCTTTTCTTTGAGAAAAGAACAAAGAACGGCTCTGAAGTCATTCTTAAAAAAGGAAGATGTGTTCAGAGTTTTGCCGACCGGATACGGCAAAAGTTGAATCTATCAACTAACGTTAGCTCCGGTGGTGGGTAAACGCTCTGGTTGGTTGTAGCGCTATCCTATTGCGTGCAGAGGGAATTTGAAAGACAATCGTTTATCCCGCCGCTCGGATTGAGCCGTGCCAGTGGTGAGTTCCCACACCCAACATCTTGATGTGGGTCTGGCTCGTCAGGCTAATAATACACAGTATCTACTGCCAGATATGCTGTTAATATGAATCAAACAACAAAAGAAAAACTGAAAATTACTCACTGCTCTTGATTTAATAACTTTGGTAGAGGAGATAAACATGGACTGTGTTCAGCTCACTGAGAGGAGGAGCTAAGCGAATAGGGCGGAGTCTGTCAGCAGTTGTGGGCGGAGTCTAAACATATGTGACATCACAAAAGCTGCAATCTGCAAATGGCTTGTTCTGAGACACTGTTTATGATTTATGTGGATTAAAAAAAGAGGAGTGGGTGGATTTTTACCATTGGTGGTTGTGTACATACACTGCTGACACACATTTATGTTCAAACACCATGTAAAAGTCAAATTTGCCACAAATTTTTTAACTAGTTCCACTTTAAGTCCTACTTAAGTGGGTCGAAAAGGCACTCTAAAGTTCAACTAATTGCATTTAAAATAAATTAAAATCATAATACAGGTTCATTTATTTGTAAATAGCATGCAGTCGAGAGTCCGAAAACATCAGTTCACAAATAAGTATTTTCTTTTTAAAGTAAACTCTTTTTAAAGGTATGCTAAAGGTTACTTGTTTTTCACAAGGGATCTGATCATAATTAAGAGATTCTATCATTTCTGGTTCATTCGCAATCAGGAAACATGGAAAGTCAAATTGAGTTCATAGCATGGGACACAGTATTGCACTCATCGTGCATTGGTTGTACACTCATCTTTGCAAATGTATCATCTGGTTATTCCATTCATACATATCAAATAAAGTATACTGATAAAACAGCATGAGCAGTGTGATAGTGTGCTAATTTAATGAAGGTGTATTGAATAGCTGCTGGTCCATTATATCAGAACCAAAACCATTGAAATGTAATACATTTAAATGTATTAAGTTGCTACAAATAAAAATAATTTTTGAATCTTAAATGAAAATACAATGGAGCACATATGCATATAGCCCTGTGAAAGAGAAAAGATTCAACACTCCTTATGTATATGCACACATGGCCTTGTTGTCCAGTCATGTGCGAAAAAAACAGAAACCATAAAACACAGACCTACACTGTGACGAAATCTGATTCATGGTGTGTGTGTGTGTGTGTGTTTCCCGCATAATCTGCTGTTCTAACTCAGCCATGTTTTCTGGAGATCACTCCTGCCATTGCATCCGTTGTGATGTTACCATGGCTACATTCTCTCCGCTGAGGTTATTTTTAGTATCTGCGAGCTCTCACCGCAGGCACACACGTTCTGTGCTCAGCCAAGATGGCAGCGACAGAGAAGAATGAGGAATATTGTGGCTGTGGATTGTCTGTATTGTCTCCGCTAAAGAAGATTATGTGTTTGGAATAGCAGCAGGGCTCTGGAATATGAACACATGGGGTTGAAACAAAGAAAACATACAGTAAACAGTGTTGGGATGTGGGTATCACAGCTCAAGCAAAGCACTGAGAATGCACACTATATCATTTCCTACAGATTCTCCATTTAGATCACTTCTTTTGGCGTGGATATGTGAACTGTTCCTTCTACACTCTCAATAATTAAGGTTCCAATAGTTTTTTTTGTTGCTGTTGTTGTTGTTTTTGCAGCGATGCCATAGTAGAACATCCATTCTGGGTTCCCCAAAGAACCTTTCACTGATCAGTTCTTACAAGAACCATCGTTTTCTCAGTGTGAAGAACATCTAAAGAACCCTATAAAGAACCTTTTGTGCAATGGAAAGATTAAGAGGTCTTCACTGATCTATAGAGGCCAATAAAGAACCTTTATTTTTAAGAGTGTAAGAAGTACATTTTCATGCCCCCATCATATCACCTAAATATACTGGATAAAATATGCAATAAAAAAAAATTTAAATAAAAAACATTTAAATAATATTTATTAGTTTTCTTTTATCCCAGTATCATAAATAAAAGAACATTATAAAATATTTCACATAATTTTTGTAATTTTATTTGTGCGGCTGTTAATACTGTATTACGGATTTGCTTTACAGCCGTTTTACAGCCTGCTGGTTACCAGAGCAATCAGTGTAGTAATTATTCTTTATCAACAGAGGGGGCTGCACTGATTGGATGCATGCCTCTAATTTAGTCATGAAGAAAATCAAAATAGAATTTGTTTTTATGGAATATTGCAGTATTTATTAGAAATTGTTTATCTGTGCACATCATTATTATTATTTTTAATTCATGTTCCCTCATAATCGTTAATCAAAATCACTTCCCCTCCTTCTTGCAGTGACATCTCTTCTATGATGATGCGTTTACCGGCGTGAGGGCGGGGCAATAACCTGTCACTCACATGAGATCCACCAATAGCAAACCACAATGATCCAACCATCAAATCAATTCTCCTTAGACAAAATCAAGCCCTGCCCTACATTTGTTCTCGTTCCAGAAGCCGTTTCAAAACCGTGTCCATCCATCATAAAAGTAATCCATACATTAATACATTGGGTTTATAAAGTCTAGCTGAAGCGAAGCCATGGGGTTTTGGTAGAAAAAAATCACTGGCTTCCGGCGACGACCGTACGCACGTTCATGAGAGAGTTGAGTTCTGGGTGACCTCTGACCCAACATATGACGTACAGTAGGCGTAGCGTAAGCCCGTATGGATTACTGTTTTGATGGATGGAAGCGCTTTGTGGAGCTTCAAAAACCTGGACTCTATTCAGTGCCATTACAAAGCTGGGAAGAGCCAGGATATTATTTAACATAACTCCGATTGTGTTCAGCTGAAAGAAGAAAGTCATAAACACCTGGGATGGCTTGAGTAAATTAGGATCATTTTCATTTTTAGGTGTACTATCCCTTTAACTATTCATTTTAAAGTAATTTGTTTTAATGTACTGTATAACAGGGCCTGAACAGCGTGTGGGATTGTTTTGCACACAAGTTTAATCGCTCCTGAATGCTCTGCCATAACAATGCAGTAATTCCACCACATCCATCTTATACTGTATTGTATTCCATCTATAGAAAGCTTATAGTTTGTGCTCAAAATAACAGGACTCATTAGGAATAGTGAAGATCCTCTCCAAAAGCACAAATACAATTTGAAATATGTTCTCATATATTTTTTTTTGTTTTTGTAATGTGTTTGTCACAGTTTTGCTCTGTTTGGATGTTGTTTTCGTCTTAGTTTAGTTTTCGTGGACTTTTAGTTTGTTATTTTCAGTCACATATGTTTCCTTTGTTCAAGTTTCCCGCCACTTATGAGTTTTCATGGTGATTCATTTGATTTGCACAGGTGTTTTTCATTTCCCTCATTTCCCATGTATTTAAGTTGCAGCGTTTTCAGTTCTCAGTTGTCTGGTATTTTTAGTGGTTGACACAACTGTCTCGCATTTACACAGCGCTGGTGACGGTGACATTTCTGCTATTTGCATAGAAATAATTGTCTTAATCAAACTCAACTGGTATGAAATGCAACCTACAACCGAAATACTGTCATCTGTAGAAATGTTATGACTAAGTACCAGTGAAGGTCTAGTGTGCAGCAGAACACAACATCATCATGACAGATTACATCTGTAATATGTGTGAAAGTTATTATTACAGCACTTCAAACCTGTACTGGGGAACTTTTCTATTGTCATTTGTGGTTGAAACAAAAAATTGCATCTCACTTGCAGAATAATTATTTTATGTGAGGGTTTTTAAGCGTGGATATATCTGATGGTTTGAGAAATCCTTACACTTACCGGTGAGCATCATATCAGAGCAGATCTGTCATTTTGCACCAAATCCCACTGACTAAGAATGGTTAATAATCGGAGGAATTAAGTCTTATATCTTCCGCTGTGGTTCAGGTCTTTTGAATGCAGACTCTCAGAAGTTCGAGATTTCTTTGTTTTGACAATAGGTGACCCCAGAGATCAGCGATTGCCGTTTAGAATGGTCCAAGTTCAAATTCTTTGCAACACTATACAACCCACACAGGCAATATAGTAGCCGTACAGTCATGATGTGGGTTTCACTTTATTTTGATGGGCCCTTTAACACATTCTGTTGTCTATGAGTAACATTGCATCTATAAGTCTACTAAATCTCCTTAAAGTGTTAGTAGAGTATTAGTAGACTGGTAGGATTAGGGTTAGAATAAGTTGACATGTACTTGCAAAGTTACTTATAGTCAGTAGAATGTCTGTTGGGGGACCATCACAATAATTTCTCTGCAAATCCAATCTGACAACTCAAAATTTTTAATAATTGAAATAACTGAAATTCAGTCACAACAGACTGAGCCATCTGACCAATCAGAGCAGAGTAGACCAATCACAACAGACTGAGCCATCTGACCAATCAGAGCAGAGTAGACCAATCACAACAGACTGGGCCATCTGACCAATCAGAGCAGAGTAGACCAATCACAACAGACTGGGTAATCTAACCAATCAGAGTAGAGTAGACCAATCACAACAGACTGGGCCATCTGACCAATCAGAGCAGAGTAGACCAGTCACAACAGACTGAGCTATCTGACCAATCAGAGCAGAGTAGACCAATCACATCAGACTGGGCCATCTGACCAATCAGAGCAGAGTATATGTCCAAAACAAAATTACGAACCTCAAATTTAACATAATAAGGGCACTTTAATCATTAAATATTTGTAATTTTACTCTGTCCAGTCTTTATAGGCTATAAATATTCCATTCACCAAACATTTACACATATTATTTGTTTATATTATTAGGACTAAACGCATTAACAAAAAATATGAGATTAATCATGATTAAGTATTTAAATTAATTGACAACCCCACTAGAGATAATATCATGGAACTAGACACGCAGTTTTACAAAACTGAGTAATTTTAAAATGTCCCCTGTAATAGGAATTGTTCATGATATTCCCCGAGGTCTGCTGTCACTGCCCTGTGTGCAATATGATGAGGAGAACCAGAATTACAAATGTCACCAAGATGTTCTTTTCGGAACTGGTTGAATCTGTTATGCTTCTATATTTGTATTTCTCCTGTTTTCTCACGGATCCGCTGAGCCAGAGACGGGAAACCCAGTAGGGATCATTGAGTAAACCCATCACACGAGAGGTCAGATATTTCCATGTGTCTTACTTTCTCACGCAAACACATGTCAACAGTCTTTCTCTGCCTAAGATAGAGAGTCTGAAGACATTTTTCAATCTGTCTCGGAAGTATTGCTGTCTGGCCATGCAGGATCAATTAGTTAATACTAATTATTAAAATAAAAATAAAAAAACAGCACCTTTTAAAGATGAAGTGTGCCATTTCTGGTCCACTGGCAAAAACTGCAATCATAATTGCAAATAAGAAAGTAAAGTAAGTAACTAAATAGCTTTGTTTCCTGTAGAAATGAGGTGAAGTTCTCTAGAAAGTCCTGCTATAGTAAGATTTGTTTGTGATTTGATATATTCATATTCATTGGTTATAAAACATTTAATATCCAGTGTCATTGCACACCATTAGTTGTGTTTCCATTCAAAGTTGGGAATTTATCTTATGCACAAAATTGGAATATCGCATAAAACATTTGCAAATAAAGCAGCGTTTCCATCCCACCCCATTTTGTTCTGTTTCCAGAACAAAATGATAAATTGATTAAATTGATCTTCTGGTTAGTCCGGTTTTCCAATCACATCCACTGTTGAGGCAAAGCCACACGAGTGACTTTATAATCCGAGAGATTTATTCAGTAAATGTGCTTCCATCGTAGTTTATGCACATGTCTTATAAGATAAAAAAAAAATGAATTGAATTTATGCATATCTTGGCATTTCCATCCAGTGTTTTTTATGCAATATCCCAAAATGCACATACATATACTGTAGGAGGATGGAGACATAGCTATTAACCTCAAATCTGGAGCAATGTGTCCTTATGTGCCATATTTGAACATGTGTGAATAGATCATTTGAGGATATCTGAATATAATCCTAACGATATTTGAGATTTCAAAATAACCAAATTTTTTAAATCATTTATTTTGTTATACAGTAGTTTTATCTTTTTTGCTCAACTATTGTGAAAATTTTAATACCTAAATCACGTGATATCACACACACATATATATATATATATAGTCAATTAAAAGCACTCTTTAGTATATTTACTGAGAGAGTGTGAGCTTAAAAGCAGTTGTATAGGGTAGAGTTGGAGCTGGGAATGAAGCGAGGAATACCTTTGTCAGGGTGGGTTGGTCTCCCTGGAGTCTCATTTACAAAATATTGGCTCAGCCAAACTGTCTACACATTGATTTAGTGCCGTCCTAAGATACCTATGTCCCAGCCTCTCGCATCGCCATGGCAACCCCTCAGTGCAAGGGCCGTGGATGTTGTGTTACTTGATACAATATCAGTTGGGGTCTATGCATACAGATCACCCCTCAATGCTGGCTTTGCCGAGTAGCTGTTTTAAAGTTAAACAACCATTAAGACCTCAAGAATCGATGATGTCTGCTGCTATAATTGTGTATAAAACGATACTTTTAGATTCTCTGTGCTTGGGAATGCCTCCTTTGGTGTTCTGAAGGGTTTTTATGGGTTAAAGAGCCTCACATTTTCTATATTTGAACAATTACAACATGTTTTCTGAACCAGGAAGCATATATGTAGTACACAAAGGATGCTTACAACTTGTTTTCACCTGGTGCTGTTTATCTCAGAATCCCAAGGCCACTCATCCTCAGCTGTAATATGCAAACATTTATGTTCTGATAAGAATATTTTGGGGCTCAATGAATTTCACCTTCTACATTCAAGGTTTTTCCACTTTTATGTGTGATTGAGGGCAAAAACGTCAGACCTCAAACCTCAACCTCATCAGTCTTATTCAATAACCACCAGTGATCTGTTTGAATAAGCTGCCATTGGTGATGCTGCATGCAATGTACATTTTGAGAAAATTAAAGTGTTTTTTGACCTTGGATGCATGTACATCTATTGTAAAAGACCTCCAAAACAAAATTAGGAACATTTAAAGTGGACCTATCATGCCAAATTTACTATATATATATATATATATATATATATATATATATATATATATATATATATATATATATTAAACATATTTATGTGTCTGCGGTGTGTGTACACAACCACCCTTGTGGTAAAAATCCATCACTCTGTTTGTAGTTTCCCCCATAAATCTGAAAGAGTGTCTCAAAATGAGACAGCAGGCCTATTAGCATAGCTCCTCCCCTTCATCTCCTCGACAGAGCATTTAACAGCAGCATTCAAGAAATATATTCTTATTAAAGCTAATAAAGTTATTCAATCAAAAGCAGTGATTGTTCAGAGATTTTTTTTCTTCTGTTTGATTAATATTAACACCATTTAGCAGTAGATACTGTATATAACGTTGCTTTGACTTTAATACACAGATCTAATATACACATGTGATTTCTTTACTTGCTGTTTACGCTCACAGACATAACTGACTGTAGTTTTTGGCAGAGTATCCGAGGCACGAGCTGCATTATGATCAATTATGTTCAATTGATATATCATGACATTATGTTTTCTGTAGTATTTATTAAACACAGTTTACTCATTTACTAAATATGAAACTATAACATTTGGATCCGATTTGTGCTGAAGGCGAGCACTTCTCTCTGCTTGCAGTGCGTCAGTCACGCTTGTCTGTAAAGTGAGTGAGACACATCCATATCCAATCACACGTCATCAATAGCGGTTCACTTCTGTGATTTAGTACGATTGCATTCATATCAGCAGCGAACCATACTGGAGTTCACATGAACCGTAGTACCGTACCACCACTGTTTTTATGTGGACTCGGTTCACGGGTGCGTTCACATCATCCAAACGAACCGAACACTGACGTCAATCAAACACAGTTATGAATACCTGAAATATGAACGCAACACGGTCCAAAGACATCTAAACTAACCAAAAACATCCTAAAAAGGACAGAATGCTCAAACATACATGTTTTTTCTTCACGAGTTTTCAGCTGGTCAAAATACCATCATTATGCAGGCTACGTACATCCGTTTTTATCGTTTATCAGATGGAAAAAAATCGTTCTGAAAGTGATTCCAATGACATCGTTCCTCTCTGTTGTTATTGTGATAACTGTGGTGTGAACTCTGCTGTTCTTTTATAGTTAGAACGATTTTTAGGACTATATCTATCATCATCGATACAGTTATCTTTGTGGTGTGAACAATGCAAAAGCTGAAGCACAAATAGAAAAGTGATATGGTCTGATGAGTGGTCTTTCACAACACCTCCTCGATTCAGCATGAAGTACACAAGCCCACAATCTGTGATGCCAACTGTCTGCTGTGCGGGAACTGGAATGGTTTCGACTGATATTTCATGGGAGTCTTTAGAGCTGATGATTGTTCTTAATTGTTGTTCTCTTACGAGAGGTTCTCTCGTATTGCGTAAGTTGCTTACGCTACGGGTAAAGTTGTCTTTTCTCGAGATCTGAAGCCAAAAATTATCCTTAATTTTGTATTTATTGTCAACGCAGTGTGGCAGACAGCAGACCATGGCAGGCTGTACGAGCGTGCTCATTGGCTGTCCTGCGGCAACTGCAGCAGCCTACCAGTGAGCCCTGCGTGACGTCACGCCCAATGAGGGCGCTTTGCGCCCTCCACGCGCCTGGCCTGCCAGAATGGGCGTGGCTAGCGTGTATAAAAGAGGGGCTCACAGGCTGGAATTCTGATTTTTCATGTCTTCAGCGAAGCTCTTCGCATCGCTGGATCTTGAGAGCCGCCGCCGTTGAATTCAGCGACCAGCAAGCCTAGGAAGCGTCTGAGGAAGCCGGCCGTCTTCGCCGCCTTCAGCCATCCGTGCCTGCTACGCCATCCGGCGACATATCCTTTCACTGCTGTGTGTGTTCGCCCCGCGACACACACTTTCTCTCCTAAAAGAGCGCAAGGCGTTTTTGTCAAAATGCCTTGCATTTCCTGCGGTTCGTGCAAAGCCCCGCTCAGTCATGGAGACCGCCACGTCATCTGCGCTCTCTGCCTGGGCCGCGAGCACGCCGCCACCGCACTCTCTTCGGGCGGCTGCCCTGAGTGCGAGGAGCTTTCAATGTCGACCCTGCGGGCTCGACTTGAAGCTTTCAACGTCGAAGCTGTCACTCCGCCTGTCCCTGTGGGGCCGCGCAGAAAGAAGCGCCGCTCCCAGAGACCACCGGAGTCACCCGCGGCAACGAGAAGCTTGCCGGATCCGTTCCCTCGAGCTTCTCTTTCTCCCTCTCCGCCCCCCCTCTCGGCCGCGCAGCCACCGGCACTCGCCCGCGCCGCCGCCGCTTCAGGGGATGAGGCGGATGAACTGGACGAGGACGCCGCCGCTGACAGCTGTTCTATCCTGGCCTCTGACAGCGAGGAATGGTCCGCCGCCTCCTCATCAGTCCAGGAATCCGGCCGTACTCGAGCCGCCGAGGATGCGGAGCTTCTGCGCCTTCTCACCAAGGCCGTTGACCAGCTTGGCATCAAGTGGTCGCCGCCTGAGGAACCAGCGCCGAACAGGCTCGACGGCTGCTTTCTACACCGCCGCCGCCGAGCACCCGCGTCAAGGACTGCACCTTTCCTTCCAGAGCTTCACACGGAACTCTCTAAATCGTGGAACGCTCCATTCTCCGCGAGAGTTTCCTCCCATACCTCCGCGGCGCTCTCACAGGTTGACGGCGCCGCCGAGAAGGGGTACAATGCCATTCCACCCGTGGAAGAGACGGTCGCAGCGCACCTTTGCCCGATTTGACGATTGGCTGATTCTAGCACAGTCAGAGAAAGAACTCATCTCTCACAGAACAGTGCTTCTCAGCCACCTGGAAAGCTTGGGTCTCGCGGTCAACTGGACCAAGAGCTCATTACTGCCCAGTCAGTCAACCTCTTTTCTGGGCTTGGAACTGGACTCTGTGGCAATGACGGCTCGGCTGTCGATACAGCGCGCGCGCCGTATCCAGCGCCTGGCCGCGTCTTTCCAGCTGGGCAGCGCCGCACCCCTGAAAACGTTTCAGAGGATGCTGGGTTATATGGCGTCAGCTGCAGCAGTGCTTCAGCTGGGTCTATTACATATGCGCCCCCTACAACGCTGGTTGAACGCCCGTGTGCCTCGCCGAGCCTGGGCGTCCGGCGGCATTCGAATCAGAGTGACTCAGAGCTGCGTCTCAGCGCTGAGACCCTGGTTAGCGGCCGACTGGTACCAGCAGGGAGTGATAATGGGAAAGTGAAAAGAAAAAGTGTGTCTCACACCGCAAAGTTATCCAACTCAGGTTGGGGCGCTCTGTTCGAGGGCAAACCGGTCTTTGGCCTGTGGTCAGACCAGGAAAAATGCCTCCACATAAACTGTTTGGAGATGATAGCGGTCGAGAACGCGCTCAGGCACTTCCTCCCACATATACGGGATCACCACGTGCTAGTCCGTTCGGACAACATGTCTGTGGTGTCCTATGTGAACCGACAGGGCGGTGTCAGGTCCAGAAATCTCTGCAATCTGACGAAACGCCTTCTAGTGTGGGCTCACCACGCGATGCGCTCGCTGAGAGCCGCGCACGTGCCTGGCCACCTGAATGTCGGTCCAGACAGACTGTCCAGGAACAACATTCCCCCGGGAGAGTGGTCCCTGCACCCTCAGACAGTCCAGCTACTGTGGCACCTGTTCGGCAGGGCGGAAGTTGACCTATTTGCGTCAAAAGACAACGCTCATTGCCCGAGGTTTTTCTCAAAGAGCGAGGACGCGCTGGCCCAAACCTAGCCCAGCCGCCCGCTGTATGCTTTCCCTCCGATCTCTCTGTTACCACAGGTAATAAAGAGGATCAGGGAAACGCGCCACTCGGTGCTCCTCATAGCCCCACGATGGGAGAACCAAATTTGGTACCCAGAGCTAGTGAGGCTGTCGCACTCACCCCCCTGGCCGATCCCGGTCAAGAGAGATCTCCTCTCTCAAGCCGGCGGATCGATATGGCATCCCCACCCAGAGCGCTGGTCTCTGCACGCGTGGGTAATCAACGGATACCCGTTGAATTGTCAGAAGGGGTCATAAACACGATCACGCAGTCTAGAGCCCCTTCCACGAGAAGACTCTACGCGTCTAAATGGTCAGTGTTCACTAAATGGTGTGCCACTAGGAGCCTGGATCCACGCACATGCGGGGTTTCGCGGGTGCTCTCCTTCCTACAAGAGCTGTTGGACAAGGGCAGGTCCCCCTCCACGCTCAAAGTATATGTTGCGGCTATCGCAGCGTTCGCTGAGACGACGCGCAGCCATGCAATAGGAAGAAATGCATTATCCGCTTCCTTAGGGGAGCCAGGAGGATGAACCCCCCGCGGCCCCCCTCGGTTCCTATCTGGGATCTTTCTTTGGTCTTGGAGGCCCTGAAAGCTTTTCCCTTTGAATCATTAGATTCCGTGGATTTGAAATACCTTTCGCTTAAAACCGTTTTTCTGATAGCTCTGGCATCAGTAAAACGCGTGGGGGATTTACAGCCCTGCGTGTCTCGAGTTCGGACCTAATGACTCTAAAGTCATCCTCAAACCGAGACATGGTTACGTCCCAAAAGCGATTGGCACTCCCTTTAGGGCGCAGATCATCTCCCTGTCGGCTCTGCCTGCATCCGACAGTGATGATAGTGATAACCTCCTATGCCCCGTCAGGGCGCTGAGAGTGTACATTACACGCTCCGCCGCCTTCAGGCCGCCTCGAAACAGAGTCTGTCCAGATGGATAGTGGACTCAATTGCAGCTGCATATGCGTCCAAACACCTGCAGTGCCCTATGGGCATCAGAGCCCATTCCACCAGAGGCATGGCCTCTTCGTGGGCTTGGTCTAGCGGGATTTCTATTCACGACATATGTATGGCGGCAGGCTGGGCCTCCCCCTCCACATTCGTGAGATTTTATAATCTGGAAGTCCCCGCCTTGCAGGCTAAACTGTTATCAGTCTAAGCGGGATGTATGTTCTGCCCATCTATTATGCGCAGACTACTCCTTTGTATTACTAGCTTTTCTGGTAAGCTGCACTAGGGATAAAAGTCTCTTTATACAGACCGGTGGTTCCGCTCTGTATTTTCCCCATCATGCGCTGATGTATTAGTGCGGGCCCGCGTTGCTGGCCGCCTAGTCTTCACTTGTGGCAGTGCCGCTCTGTACCCTTATGAAGTGCTTATGACATGTGCTGGCCCGCGTTGCCTGTTCTCGCATGTTAATTTCCCCGGGTTCCCTGGGACTCATGCATTGATGCTCGGCGCGCACGGCGTTGACAAGGGGTTCCCGTAGCGTAAGCAACTTACGCAATACGAGAGAACCTCTCGTAAGAGAACGTACTCGGTTACCTAACGTAACCTCGGTTCTCTCTAGAAGAGGGAACGAGTATTGCGTAACCTGCCGTGTCGCGCCACGAGCGTATTCGCTTCAGTCTATGAAAACCAGAATTCCAGCCTGTGAGCCCCTCTTTTATACACGCTAGCCACACCCATTCTGGCGAGCCAGGCGCGTGGAGGGCGCGACGTCACGCAGGGCTTACTGGTAGGCTGCTGCAGTTGCCGCAGGACAGCCAATGAGCACGCTCGTACAGCCTGCCATGGTCTGCTGTCTGCCGCACTGCGTTGACAATAAATACAAAATTAAGGATAATTTTTGGCTTCAGATCTCGAGAAAAGACAACTTTACCCGTAGCGTAAGCAACTTACGCAATACTCGTTCCCTCTTCTAGAGAGAACCGAGGTTACGTTAGGTAACTGAGTACGTTTTACAGACAGAACATGAGGCCGTTTTCAGGCCCAGATGCACTCATATGCTGCAAACACAAGAGCCATATAATAATCCTAAACTGTCATGCTCCCATAATGTCATGGAAACACATTAAACTGGGTATGAACGTCAGAACAAGCAATCTCCAGTCACCAAATCTAGATATTACTCAAGTGCAAGATACTCTTTGATTTAGTTTCCACTGATGTAATCAAATTTAACCAAATATGTAAATAATGTAATCAAAAGTATCTAACTAAAATATTATAATGCAACCAGAAGACATATCCACAACTCGCATATCTACACACTACCGGTCAAAAGTTTGAAATCAAATTATTCTCTTTTTGAAAGAAGTCTCTTCTCGCTCACCAAGGCTGCATTTATTTAATCAAAAATACAATAAAAACTATAATACTGTGAATTCTTATTACGCTTTTAAATAACTATTTTCTATGTGAATATGTGTTAAAATGTAATTTATTCCTGTGATCAAAGCTGAATTTTCAGCATCATTACTCCAGTCTTCAGTGTCACATGATCCTTCAGAAATCATTCTAATATGCGGATTTGATGATCAAGAAAAATGTCTTATTATTATTATCAATGTTGAAACCAGTTTTTGCTGGTTAACCTTTTTTTTTGTGTGTGAAAATGGTGATACTTTTTCAGGATTCTTTGATGAATGGAAAGTTCAATGAACAGCATTTATTTGCATTTATTACATACAGCATTAACTAAACATTTTGTAACATTATAAATGTCTTTACTGTCACCTTTGACAAATTGTCACTCAATTGAATGCATTCTTGATGAATAAAGTTTTATGAAGAATATATTTTTTCCAATCTTACCACAAAAGTTTGAATGGCATTCCTTCAACAAAAATATTAAGCAGCAATTACTGTTTTCAACACACACACATGTGTGTGTGTGTGTGTGTGTGTGTGTGTGTGTGTGTGTGTGTGTGTGTGTGTGTGTGTGTGTGTGTGTGTGAAATTAGTTATTTCAAATATTGCCTTCAAAGAATGTCAGATGAGATTTTACATTTATTAATGCAGCAATGGGTTGCAGTCTGGGATGAGGATTTGGCCTGATAGTTAATGATTAAACACAAAGGAGGGTCTTCCCCTCGCAGACGCACTGAGCTGCTGGCCTGAGGGGGGAAACACACACACACACACACACACACACCACAAAGCAACATGCGCTCTCTGCATTCCTCCAGTCTCTTTGTCCAAACTGCATACATTAAACGCTCGACGGCACATCCTTCCCGCAGACAGATGCGTGTAGCGCCTGCCATGACAAATTAGCATCTAATAGCATTGAAACATCATTCTGACTGGAGGGCGTTAACAGGACGGGTTCTTAAACGTAAACATGCTTCAGATGGACATAATTTGGCGTTGAGGTTTGCGTTTTCAAGACGAAAGCAGTTCAAACACGAGTGGGTCCCGCGCTCTGTTCTGTCAGCAGGGCTCTTCACCTCATAAACATGCGTGATGCTCTCACAACCTTTTCTAATTAATAATTCAAGAACAGACGCACAACTGCGGGTCAAATCACAGTGGGCTTATGTTTGGGAACCATTAGGGGGCCCAGCTTGTTTGTCTTCCTGTTCACACTTGAGTTTTGTCCATTGTCCAATTCGCAAATGAATCGTTCTTTTGAACCGATTCTTTTTAATGATTCAGTTGAAAACATTTGCGAAGTTTAGGAGTAAAAATTGGAGTTTGGGACAATATTGTTAACATTATGGGGGATGCGTAGTATAATTATTAATTACTTACAGTTATTATTAATATTACAAACTCTGCTTAAGAGTTTTAAGAGTCTAGTGATGCTTGAAAAATAATGCAATAAACAATACAGTATAGTGAAAACAATTGTAAACAGCAAAAAACGTCTATCTCGGGACAACAATTTGATTAGTGATTGTCAGAACATTTTTAGATTATAAGACAGTAAGGAATTTGGTGATGGGGACATTTTTTAATAGGCTAATAGTGGATAATAACAAAGCGAGAAAGCATTTTTTTTTTCAAAATTTTGGTTAAATTTCACGGGCAAAAAATGTTTATTAGTGTAGCAATAGACACAGAAGTAACTTCACCAAGCAGTTTTTTGATGGTCAAGGCGGCACGACTAGTTGAACCTGTTGTAAAATCTCTGTGGGTAAATCATTCTCCGCACGTGTAATTCCTGTTTGTGTGGATAATGAAATTTTGAAATAATGAAAAATTTGCTGAACAACAGAAAATGTGATTGCACCTGAAAGTCGACATGAAACAAAAGTTGCAATAGTCTTTTCTTCTCTCTAGTGACACACTGTATATCCAGTGAAATATAGGGGTGGGGCTTAATCTTGTTGAATTGGATGGTTGAATCGTTGTGGTTTGCTATTGGTCAGTCTTATGTGAGTGAGAGGTTGCCTTGCCCTCGCGCCAGTAATCACATCATCAGAGAAGAGATGTCACTAGAGGGAGGGGAAGAGATTTTGATAAAAAATTCGGCTACGAGGCACATAAAAAAAAAAAAAAAAAAATTAGGGCTGCATCTAACGATTATTTTTGTTGTCGATTAATCTATCGATTATTTCTTCGATTAGGCGACTAATCTACCAATTATTATCTAACGATTATTTTCCCGATTAATCTATGATTATATTTTGTATTAGCTGATTTATCCATTGGCAAACTTTACAATAAATAATACGTACAACTTCTACCATAAGAATTTCAAACTTTTATTAATTCATTTTCTGAAAAATACTACGTATTTTCATAGTCGACGTAATCGATGACGTCGACGTGTCGTTGCGGCCCTAATATATTGTGCAGGGATAAGAAATGTATGATGCTGATATTGATATTCGGATTTCATCAAAATATCTTCATTTGTGTTCTGGAGATGAACGGAGGTCTTATGGGTGTGGAACAATACGAACTTAATTAACAACAGAATTGAGATTTTTGGGTGAAATATCCCTTTAAAGGTGCAGTGTGTGATTTTTAGCGATATCTAGTGGTGAGGTTGCGAATTGCAACTAACAGAAGTTACGGTGGCCGACAGAAAAAGATGTCGTCGTCTGAGACAGCAGAGAGTAGCCAGTTAAGCAATGAGGTTTCTTTACAAAGATAAAGTAAGAAATTATGTTTACTTAATTATTTAGTAAAACTAAATATTATTGTGAATATTATTGTTACGTGTTCATCATTGTGTCAGTATTTTATTCGCTGACTTTAGCTAGTTACTTTGCACGAAGAACAACATAGTGACGAAACACGTTTGTCCGTTTAGGGCCACTGTAGAAACATGACGGCGCAAAATGGCGACTTAACATAGGGGACCCGCTGTGTATGTAGATAGAAACTGCTCATTCTAAGGTAATAAAAACATAACGGTTCATTATGTAATGTCTTTATACACCACTGAAAACATAGTTTTGTATATGATAGGCTATTGCATTTCTGTCAACAGATCCTCCTAAATATTACACAGTGCACCTTTAACAGTTCTCAAAAATAACTCGGAATCGATTATTTGAGCCAGTTCACTAAAACCGTACCGATTCAATTTTAAATGAATCGAATTCCCACCCAGAATTTCCCTTTTCTACAACTGCTACTGCTAGGCTTCTGAGTTTTATTTACATCACGCTGGTAACCCTACTGGACGAGCGTCGCGTTGCGTCATAAATATTCATGAAGTAGGACTGGCACATTCGGGCTCCCGGGCGGCCCCGCCTCCCACTATTCTCAGCGTCTCTCTCTCTCTGTGTGTGAGTGTGTGTATGTATATATGTGTGTGTGTGTGTGTGTGTGTGTGAACTCCTTGAGCATTCACGATCGCCTTTAATCACTGATCTCCAATCAAACACCAAACCCAGCTTCGCAGAAACGCGGCAGAAAACACAGATAATGGAATATCCGTTTTCCGAATCTTTGGCAAATGAACACTGATGGATTAATTGGGGAATAATACACCCATCGCACGGTAAGTTGTTAGAGGAGGTCGGAGGGGTGAAATGATGAAGCATGTGGTAGTTGTTGCGACCTGCTATTGTCTCGTGCGTCCACTGATATTTTGTGTCCGTTTTACATTTGTTGGCAAGGAAACGGCGAGATTTCTTAAACCTCCTTTTATCTGGATATCCAAAATAAATACGAATAAAAATGCGGTAATGTTGTGTAATAGTAAATCATGAAGAACTTGGGTTGTTCGGACACCTAGTGAAAGCTACATGCTGGAAACAAGTGATCTTCTCATTGAGCCTCATCTTCATGATGATTGACACTTGTCCTCATGGCATGATGCATCAGCTATGTAGAATTCTGGTTTAATTTGCACTACTAGGGAAGTTTAAAAGATGTTGTGCTTTGGCAAACGAAATAAATGATAGGAAGACTATTTACGCGCATTGTATTTGATGTTTAGATGCATTTGACATGGTTTATCTGGTTTGTCATCTGGGGTGTCAGTAATGCTGGCCACAGATGGCTCCACATAAGCCTTTGGGTTCAGCTCATCGGAAAATGCATTCAATCAGATACATGTTTTGGACAGAACAGCATAATTTAGTGATGTGTGTATTGATTCAGGGTCTCCTGCAGAATTTTTGGGATCTTACTGCATGCAAAGAACAGATTGCAGGATTGTAGTATATTCTGAAGACATGAAGTGGTCACATGATGGGGGAACCCTCACATTAGTGGGCAACACATTGCATTGCATGTTTAAAGGATGGTCTCTGGTTGCTGTGGTTCCCCAAATTAGGGGTACGGAGCTTGAAAATGCATGAAATTAAAAGTGATTACATGTATTTTGTGTGGATTTGAGTCAGCTTGACTCTCGCTAACTAAAACTGGATTAGTAAATTGATACAAATAAGGTGTGTTTATTGGATTGGTAAAATATGGGTGTTTTTGAATTCAGTTTGGGCAAGTCTCAGTTCACTGAATTTTCTTTACAAAATTAATCTTGTGCATCGGTCCCACATGAATAAGTTAAACAAACATAATTTGTTAATGTAACTTCAACATCATGGAATTAAGTTATTTTATGTGACCCAATTAAGTAGTCTCAAAGTGAAATTTATATGGCTCCCTGACATGATTCAGGATTTTAGGCATTTGATTTAATATATTTTAGTGTCACATAACTAAATATATAAGACTGGATTAGCTAGTTAACAAACTATTAGCTAGAAATAGCACATTAACATCTTAAATGCTAATCAATTAATACTCCTTCAGCAAAGCAGTTAAGAAACATACGCAAATGCTCCACTCTTCTCCACAATGGTAACCCAGTGTAATTTAAATGGTTCTAATAATTCCAACGTAACTGAACATTAATACACATCATCAAGTCTTCCCTTTTCCTCATCTTGCTCAAAAACACATAAAATAAAACTTAATTTCAACATTTACTCTCTCTTGATTCAGCCATATTCAAAGCAAGCTGGGACCTAACAAACACCACCTAGTTTCAGTTAATGCAACAAAAATCATTCATGTAATCCCAACACAAACGGATTAAGTAAACTTAAATTTTACATATATTTAAGTGGATTGAACAGAATTAAATAAAGTTAGGACAAAATGTATAGCAATTGTGTTGCTTTAGCTCATTTTAACTGAGCAATTTGAACAAGCAGCAGAAATCTTTTTTCAGTATTGGTTATTCAACCAAATTTGTTTGACTTTTTTGTGACATGGTAAGATTTTACTACTATTTGTACTTACTGTACATGGGTGCCTTCAGGATTTCATCTGATGTATGGACACAGAGAAGATTTATCAAAAGTTTAGAAAGAAATTAAATTATTATCCTATTGGTTTAGGTCAAATTAGTTTACTCTAGTATGTTTAACTTAACTTTTACATTTGTCAAACAAAATTTTATGTTGGTCTAATGTGTAAACCAGCAGTTTCATTCATCATTATAGCCAACACAATGTATATAATGAACACATAAGAAAAGACTGGTGTCAGTACTGACTTCAGTATTGATTACTGAGTGCCCACAGCCTGAGCACAAGCGTTCAAGCATTCAAAAAAGTTACAAACTCCTTTAAATGTCCAACATAACTGACCATTAGGGTTGGGAATCGAAAATCAATTTCAGTTCTGGAATCTGGATACACACAAAATGGTCAAAATATCCTCGTAAACCCAGTCGGCTTTGTCTTAAGGGAACATAAACAGAAAACGCATGTGTAACAGTATATTGGATCCTGCATGAGGTCTAAGGGTGTGTTCACACTTGGCAGGTTTGGTTTGGTTAAAACACTCTTGTGTGTTTGCTCTGTTAGTGCGGTTCTTTTGAATTAGTATAAATGCTGCCATCCGACGTTGAACCCTGGTGCGCTCCAAACAAAAGCGGACAGAGACCCCTGAAACGATGGATCTCGGTCAGGGTCGCGGGAAGTCGGGGTGTTGGGGGTGCAGCAGCATTTTTAACATTTAGCAATTTGTTTGTAATAAACACATTAAGTGGGCTATTAAAAAAAGTGTTATTTATATGTTAAATTATGTTTTTTAAAACAAACATGTCAGAGTCTGACATCGTATTGTGACTGTTGCAGTGTGCATAGAAAGAATTCGTCCGCTGTACTCCTGAGCGCAAGTCTGCCGTGGGTGTTGTGTAAGGTAGGCACTATAGGCAGGTTTTTGTGTTCATTTCTGTTCCCTGTCGCTGTGCTGGCTCTTTGATTGTATATGACAGTGTAAACTGCTCAATAACCCTTTTATTTAAAGACTAATTTATGTCCCATTGCATTACACGATTGAAAGCAGTTTAAATAAGGCCAAGAATGTGATGTGCAGTCAAATGTCCGGGAGTGTGTATGCTGTTTAAACGAGTGTTCTCACTGATACGCTTGTTGCAGAGTTTTGACGAGTTTTATAGACTTGATATGGTTTCTTATTCAAAAGTGGTGAACCCTCCCCGCCTCCCAAAAAAACCCACAGCACCCCCAACCTAAAACATCTTCCCGCGCCTCTGGTCTCAGTTCTCTTCCAAAGAACTCTGGTGCGGTTCGACTGAAATATGAACGTAATACGGACCAAAGACATCTAAACGAACCAAAAACAGGACGTCACCAGATGCAACCCTAAAAAAGGCAGAATGTTGAAGCGTAACGATGTTGCCTATCGCTTGCTGTGGTAGTCAGTGTTACTGGTGTTCAGCCGCAACACTGGTTACATCACTTGCCCACCGCAGCATCCCCCCCCCCCCCCAAGCTATATATAAATCACCCCCCCCCCCCCCCCAGCTATATATATATAAATATATATATAGCTGAACGAGTAGCAGCACAGATCCGCAGCAGGATTCAGAATTCACTTTACTTCACCCATTTCACCTCACTCTCGACTGACAAGACGATGGTGGAAGATTTGGTTTCGAAAGCAAAATGTAAAAGCTCCTATTTAAGCGAGTTTATCATTGTTCTGATTTGTTGTTTTTCATTAAGAATAATAATGAACCCACCATTCAAGCCAGTGCTGTGCCCGAATTGCCGCCAATTTGAAAGCGAAAGTAAAATGCGCATGGCCATTCATAAGGGTGCGTGTCCACTGGCACGGATCACAGCGAGCATTTTCAGTTTATCCCTTTGGAAGTTGAGCTTCTGGTGTGACCGGTGTTGTCACGAACCAGGACTAAATGTATAATTTATATTTTCTTTGATCCGGACCAAAAGAACCAAGAGAACTGAACGAAAAGTGTGAACACACCATTAAAGTGACAGCAGCCTAATAAACCTATTGCCACCTGTGTCATTAAAGTTAATCAAAATACAAAAGAAAAAGAAAAAAATCACTCCTTGATCTTGACTGAATAACTTTTGTAACTTTAAAAAGCATTCATCTATTTTATTTATAAAAAGAAAACTATGCAGTGTTTTTACATTTTACTTCAATTTCTGAACTTTGTTCAGTTGTATTTATTTGTGATATTTCTAATTTGCTTAGCCTATTTGTTCTTATTGTACACTGACTGTTTACTTGCCTTTTAATAATGTTTGAAATGTATAATAGTCTAGTTTATTGGTTGGTAGTTCTTGGCTGCTGATTTTTGTTCATGGAATTCAGCTGCAGTGTTGTTTTGCAAAAAGACTAGGAAACAAATATGTTTGGTTATCTAAATTAATTTTTTTATTTTTAAAGAAAATGTTTATATTGGAATTGAAACTGGGAATCGATAAGCAGAATCGGAATCACCGTGTGTACAGCCGTATTTAATTATACTTAATATTTATTTATTTTCCGCTCATATACTAAATATGTTTTTGAGCTTTTTGGAGCAAAAAGTCCACCGTTGTCTGTGATTTTTGCTAAGTAGGACATTTTCTGTCATTCCTTCAATTCTCTCAAATCACAGGGAAATGATAATGTTGTTGAAGCCACATCACCAACCCTAACCCTAAAATCTGATTGGTTGATAGGAATTCCTGGACAAACAAGGATGTTGATGAGCATAGCCTGTCTAGTACAAGGAAAAGCCTACAGAGGGATTCATTTAGTAACATCTGTACATGTCATGACTGATAGACGGATTCAGACTGCCTGCGCTATCAAAGAGGAGATGGTTCCTGCTCCTGGATTATTCATGGCAGTTGTGAAGAAATGTCACAATTTTCTGTGATAAGAGAGCTTACAAATATGATTTATATTGGTATTTATCTGCATTTTTTCCCCGAGAGGCAGTTAAAGCTGCTGTGTGTGATTCCAGACATCGCTCTGTTTGTTTGAGCATCCTGACATGTTCAATTTTGGCTCATCTGATGGTGAGAGTTTGAGTCGGGACAAGCCGTTTGTTGAACAATGGAAGAATGTTTTCTTGTTTGATGCAGAAATTTAATTTAAGTCACCACTTTCAAACAACTACAGAACTTACTAATATTGTCCAAGTAATTGTATCTAATTTATAAGTTCATTAGATATAATGTTAGAGTGTTTTTCCATCTATCTGGTTTAGGGTTTCCAGAGTCGTAGAAAAAACCTGGTAATTTAAAAATGGAAAAAGTCACAAAATTCATAAATGTACAGATACACTACAGTTCAAAGGTCTGGGGTCGTAAGATAAAAAAAAAATAAAAAAAATAAAAATAAACATAGTTTCTTCTGCTTACCAAGCCTGCATTCATTTGATCAAAAATAGAGGAAAAATTTTAATATTGTGAAATATTACAATTTGAAATAACTGTTTTCTATTTTAATGTTTTTTAATGTGATCAAAGCTGAATTTTCAGCATCATTACTCCAGTCTTCAGTGTCACATGATCTTTCAGAAATCATTCTGATATGATGATTTGATGCTGGAGAAACATTTCTTATTATCAATAAGTTGTGCTGCTTCATATTTCTGTGGACAATTTTCCCAGGATTCTTTGATGATTAGAAAGTTCAACAGAACAACATTATTTAAATATTAATCATAGAAAATGTATTTTCTGTCACGTTTAATCAATATAATGCATCCTTGCTGAAAAAAAAAAAAAAATACCTTACTGACGCCACACTTTTGAACGATATTGTGTGTACAGAATATATACTTTGTTTATTCGGACTGTACATAGACTATTGCGTGGACACTGCAAAACAGCACAAAAATGCAGCAAATATCATGTCATTTGTTCAGTCAAAAAGAAAAGCAAATATTGGGACTGCCTAAACCTCTTTCCTGAAGATCTGATGGATCAGCAAATGTGAAGCGCCACACATGATGAATGCTAACTCCAGTGGGAACATCTGTGAGACTGAGACGCGTGCTGTGTTTGAGCACATTGTGTTTGACAAGGGCTTATTTGTAGATTTTCATTTGGCAAGTGTCCTGGCAGGGTATGAGCAACATGAATATATAGACATCTACTTGATTGTTTAGTTGTAAAAGCTCAGTTTAATTGAAACTGCTGAGAACTGTGCCAGGTCAGATATCCGTCAGATGTGAAGTCGGCTGGAATGGAGAGAACGGGAAGATGAAGAATGCTGAGATCCGCTGTGACCCTTTTCATTCTTCTGAAGTTTCTTTCTGAAACTCTGTCCAAGTGCCGTGGTTAATTCTCTAATCGGAAACGCCTCAGTCAAGATTTGAATTACCCAGCAGTTGAAATGCGAAGGAGAATCACGGTTTCCCCGTAGAACAACTGCGGACTTTCCTGTGTGCGAGTAATGGATTTTCTCCGTCTGTTAATTGCTGGTGGATTGGAAAAAGGATATAGCGCAGAGCTCTTGAAGTGTTTGAAGAGGGAATTATCCACGCGAGACGCTTTGGATTTATGTTTTAGTTCCAGAGAACACATTTAAACTGAACTCTGCTTGACTGCGCTTCATTTGCTCATTTCTGTGCTGGCGTTTTTAAAACGGGTTAGATGAATACTTAACCCTTCAGAGTTAAAAACATAATTTAGTGTCACAGTTAATATACGGTATTTCAGAGCGCTGCTCCATGTACATGCTAAACACTGGTTTGTTATGTTTTCTCCTGAAAATGTGAGTGGCGTTTCCCATTCAAAGCTTTCTAGGGAGTTGTTGTGGTTATTAGGGGTTCTGTGTGGTTCATAATGGTCACTAGGGTGTTGCTTACAGCATTAGCATTATTGTTCTGCTTTCTAGGGTAGCGTCTCTTGACCAAATCTCCATATACCTAGTAGGGCTGCATGCCATTAAAAAAAAAAAAAAAACTGACATTGTGTGACTGACATTTAAATATGAAAATACTGGAATTTTCACCAGATGACTTGAATAATATTTGGATCGAATTATCCACGATATAATAATTGCAGTGATTTTGTTGGGAAGCTAATTTTTCATTTTTTATGAAAAACTTTGGGTTCTTTACAAGAACCAGCTCAAACCCCTTTCAGTTACTATAAAGTGAACTGAGTCAAAGAATTTAGATATACAGATGGTGCACTCGTATTACTTTTAATGGAAGTACAACGTGCAATATTGTAGAACTGTGAAGTTACAATACCAGTATTTACAGCTTTTCTCTTTTTTTTTTTTTTTTAAATGTTAAAACCATCCAGTAAAAAAAAAAAAAAAAAATGTATGTCTGATTTTTTTTTTTTTTTGGTTGACATGCTTGAGTTGACCAATGAAATCGCTGCGGGGTGGGTTTGCGTATGAACGAGCAATGTTCATTATAATTTATTCCATTTTGAAAAATATTGATAAAATAGTTCAATGATACAATTGAATAAAATTATTTGTATTCTATGTGAATATGCAACATCCAAGTGAAATGGATTATCGGAAGAAAAAAAAAGTAGGGAGGGGGCTTGGTTGTTGATTGGTTGGATGCAGATTGCTGAATGCAAGCTTGCTGTGAGAAAGGGGCGGAGTTTATGTGGACGAAATGATTGGAGAAGTCCAGCTTAAGTCACCAGAGAGAAGTCTGTCGTTTCATCAGAAGTTACAGTTATGACATTTTGATTAAACATTAGGGGGTCAAAAAAAAACAAAAAAAAAACAATATGATGGATGAATCGTTCACAATAAGATCATTAAGGCCGCATTTACACTGCAGGTCTTGATGCCCAAATCTGTTTGTTGACTCTCGGATTTTTTTTTTTTTTTTTTTGATGACCAGCTGACTGTAATCATCTTCTTTTAAAAGTGACCCATATCCAGGGCCAGATCAGAGGCCTTTGGGCTCTTAAGGGGCCTTTTATCCACAGAACTATTATCTACATTCACTCAATCTTCTTTATCACAAATCGCAAGTTATCAGCCTTTATTTAGCAGGAATAAATGCCATTAACAAAACATCCGGACCAATGCGCGTGAAGACGATGGCCAGTCAGAGACATATGTTGAGCGCGTGAAGACAATGGTCAATCAGAGACAGAGATGTTGAGTGCGTGAAGACGATGGCCAATCAGAGACATATGTTTAGCGCATGAAGACGATGGCCAATCAGAGACAGATGTTGAGCGTGTGAAGACGATGGCCAATCAGAGACATATGTTGAGCGCGTAAAGACAATGGCCAATCAGAGACAGAGATGTTGAGCGCGTGAAGATGATGGCCAATCAGAGACATATGTTGAGCGCGTGAAGACGATGGCCAATCAGAGACAGAGATGTTGAGCGCGTGAAGACAACGGCCAATCAGAGACAGAGATGTTGAGCGTGTGAAGACGATGGCCAATCAGAGACACATGTTGAGCGCGTGAAGATGATGGCCAGTCAGAGACATATGTTGAGCGATGGCCAGTCAGAGGTGTTTATGAATTCGTTCAACAGCGCTCAAAATGCTAGAGTGAAATCCTGGTATCATCACATTTTTCAAATTTCAGTACCGACTTGGTACAAAGTAGGTACAGTACTTTTGGCAACACTGAAAAAGTGATAGTGGCAAATGACGTCATCTCTTTAATGACGTATTATATGACTTGCATTGACAGGGATATCTGATCTGTCCGCTTACATGGCAGACAAAAATGCACATATCTGATTCATATCATGTTTATTTCCTCATATGAATGAGTCCTGAAACCATTCTGAGAATATCGGAATCCATGTGCTTTTTTTCCTGCTCACACGTTCGTGGGTCAATTCCCATCTGTGCCATATGGGAGGAAAAATCAGAATTGGGTCACTTGAACTATGCATATAATGTAAATGCGGCCTAAGATGCATTTAGAAAATAGAGGAATTTCCATTTAATGCAGACTTTAAGCTTAGAGTATCGAGCCGTTAGCTTAGCAACATGCTAACACTTGTATCTTTGTTGAAATCAATAGCATCCAACGCACATGAGGAGCACTAATTGAGTTTTTCTAAAGAGTTTGTGCGTATGAAGAGCGCTCAGTTCAGCTGTGGACAGGAGGCAGCTTTCTATGTTTTGCAGTCTGTGTCTACCAGTTGATGCTTCATCATTTATCTGAGCTGGGCCTCATGAACCCCCAGTCCATTAGTGGCTTCTGACTGGTATCACATTACACTGATGGCAGTCAGAGAGACGTTGTGCTGGAGAAATGTCACAGTTTGTCCCTCAGGACAGTGCTTGGATCACAGGCTCAGATACAGTATACATGAGCTGGACAGATGCTGTGTTGGCCGGGATGGACACAGCCAGAGGACTTTATCTGACGTTAACATAGTTCTGGAGGATTTCCTACATGTTCATGCAGATGTCTTGCTAACAGCTAGTTTGTCTTATACGGTATTTATGCATGCGGCATCTCATTTTGCTTTTCCTAAAGGATGAAATAAAACAAGCTAGCTATTTTTATCTCTTTTTTTTGAGCACATAATCAAAGGAGATCAAGCCTGTTTTAAGTGTAAGTAGGGGTGTTTTCTAAGGCAAGCATTACTATTAATATTGTTCATATGTTCAGTTATTGCATTGGTGATAATAATACAGGGCAAGCACATTAAAATAATTTAAGGGGCATAATGAAAATGTATTAGAATACAAAGAGTACACTAGGATTTAAAATATTTATGCACACACACTAAAACATCACATACACACTATCTTGCCGATACTAGTAAAATCTGTGTTAAATGATGTTCTTAGTCTCAGCCCAAACATAAGCTACAGTTTACTTTGAATTAAATGCCCGATATAGTTTAATAACCAGGAGAAAAAAATCTTTATGCATAATGCATGACTTTTAATTATAAACAAACCCGAAATAAACTTGAAATGTCTATGCTTTACTATTGCTGGCTTCTCTCTTTTTTTTTTTTTTTAAATGATAAAAATAATATGCATCGCACTCTTGCAATCATCTGCTATATATTACAATACAAACGCCATAAAGTAAACATTGTCATATTACATCAACAGCAGATCATAAGCAATTTCTTGGCATCCTTTTAAAGTTTAATATTTTAAAGGTTAAAGTTTTTTCACTTTCAATAATGCAACGGTAGCCTAATATTTCTCCAATAAAACATGCTTTATTAAAACACTTAAATTAGCTCATGTCTCAGCATATATTAAATTGTATATTAATATTACTTAACATTGTAAACTTAAGACAATAAATTAATTTAAAGTTACTAAAATATAACATAAATGCCTTTTTCATTAAACAGATTTGAGTTTAGTAAACTTATACGGCTAAGATGACAATTGATGCACTTGATTAGGATAATCTGATTATTTAAAATATTTCATATGAGAAAGATGTTTGTATTACCGACATTTAGATTTTTTTTCCCCCCACATGTGAATGAAAGACTTATTTTGTGTTCTGGATTTTAACACATAATTGCATTTTTTAAATATATAATTTCAATTTACACTAAATATTTGTAAGTCTGGCCGCAGTCTTTTTGACAACATTTAAAAATCTTATACTAATACTCAACTATTTAAATGTACTTAACATGGGGTGATTTTTGTTTTGTTTTTGTGTGTGTGTGTTTGTAAAATGCTGTGTTATGTTTAAAGGGGCATATAATACCCCTTTTTACAATATGTAATATAAGTCTCAGGTGTCCCCAGAATGTGTCTGTGAAGTTTCAGCTTAAAATGCCCCACAGATAGTTTATTCTACCCTGTTGTAAATGGCCATTTTTGAGTGGAAGGAAAAACATGATGTTGCATGTATCTTTAAATGCAAATGAGCTGCTGCTCGCCACCCCCGCTTTCCAGAAGAGGGCGGAGCCTGTACAGCTCGTGCCTCGCATACTCTGCCAAAAACTAAAACATATGTTTGGTTTTGATTATCGTCTCTATCGCGATCACGCTCACGTGACATTGCAGTTCTTCATCATCATGAAAGGTTATTATCTGTATGCGTTTTAAAGTCCGCACAGAAAGCTGGATGTCAGATGGAGCGTCCCGTGAGTATTAAACTAAGTTCTCTTTCACGTCTTATTGCGCATAAACTGTCAAATACACACAAGGATATACCAAAAACACACAAAGTTCACATAAACACAGGCGGCTATGTTTGTGAATGTAAACAGCAAGTAAAGAAATCGCATGTGTATATTAGATCTGTGTATTAAAGTGAAAGCAGCGTAATATACAGTATCTACTTCTATGTATGCTGTTAATATGACTCAAACAACAAAAGAAAAACAGAAAAATCACTCACTGCTCGTGACTGAATAACTTTAGTAGCTTTAATAAGAATATATTTCTTCGGTGAATGCTGCTGTTAAATGCTCTGGTGAGGAGATAAACATGGCGGACTGTGTACAGCTCACTGAGGGCGGGGTCTGTGCTAATAGGGCGGAGTCTGTCAGCAGTGGTGGGTGTGGCCTAAGCATGTGTGACATCACAAAAACTATAATCTGCAAACGGCTTGTTCTGAGACACCGCTTATGATTTATGTGGATTAAAAAAAGAGGAGTGGGTGGATTTGTATCATTATAGGTTGGTTGTGTACACGGCTACACACACTACAGACACACATTTATGTTCAAACTCCATGTAAAAGGGAATTTTGCATAATGGGTCCACTTTAATGTGTTGACGTGAGTATTGAGGAACTTATAGGCACCCCCTCCAGCTCGTGATGTCATTAGTGACTGCCTAGTTCGCCTATGCCTAGAAACAGCCTGCTATACATGAGTGATGGCTCAAATTGTGTGGCTTGTTGAAGAGAGGGGTTCTGATGCTAATTCTAATGCTAAGCAGTTGAAATTATGGATGATAAAGCAGAAAAACTAATATACTTGGTCTGAAGGAAGGACCCCAAGCGATAGAGACTTGTGGGTGGACTCTTTCGACTTGGGCCGGTAAACAACAACCTAGCAATGCTCTAACATCCACCCACAATACCCTACAATAGCATCACTGCAACAAGTTTGGCACAGGCAAGTGCAAATCCTTCATACACATACAATAGTAATGTGTGCAAGTGAAGAGGACCAAATGACCACAGATGGAAATCTGAGCTACACTTAAGTTGACATTTTTTTTGCCTTTAGACACTTTGGGTCTAATGAATAAATATCTATAAAATGTATGAAATTAGTTATTCAAAAACGAACCTGCAGCATATAGAAAGCTATTGACAACAGTGGTTCTAGAATTGAGACAAAAGACTAACATATGTACTACATCCACCATGTTCTCCTTATCATGTGACCTACAGTACCAGCATCAGTTGTGTCACTTCACTGCCATTCACAAATCCCCTCCCGTGGCCTCATGGGATAGTACAGTGCCCATCAAATGCACACTTCACAATCTCCGTGGAAGTTTTTGCCTACAGTTTTTGAATACTATGTTTTTGAACATACCAGTCTTTTGGCTAGCTGTTTTCGATTAGTATTTTAATTTTTAGTATTTTTTTTCCCCATAAACACAGCATTGGGTCACAATTCATTTGGTTTTTAAGCCTATGTTCCTAAAATCTGTTACGTATAAATTTGTTCATGCAAACATGTCATAAATGCTGACAAAAGCCCTATTTTACTTTTCTTTTCTATTTTACTAAAAATTCTATGTTTTCAGTTTTTTATTTTTTATTTAGCATTTTGAAAAGTATGAAAAAAGCAGTTAATTAATATAAATTAAGGATGCACGATATATCGGCCTCTGTATCGGTATTGGCCGATATATGTTCATTTTTAAGGTTATCATTATCGGCCCAATAAGAAAATTTGGCCGTTTTTTTTATTTTTATTTTAAAACCTCTAAATAATGTATTGTTTCCTTCAGCTGAGACACTTCAGATGCACACTGTTCGCCATGATGCTTTTGAATGGCTTGAAATGTGATTGGAATCACTTCAAAAAGGTAAATACAGTTAAGTGCAACATGTTCTGTCAAATAGGCTGCATAAAATTATAGTGAGAACATTATAATTGTGTACTTGGGACATGGATTTTAATGGTAAGAGTTTTGTTTTTGTAATCAGGCTTTCAAAAATTATATAAAATTTGGATTTAGATTTATCAGCCAATTTATCGGTTGTCGGCTTTCAAATATAAATGATTATCGGTTATCTGTTTCAGCCAAAATGTTCATATCGGTGCATCCCTAATATAAATACAATAATGCTGCATAATTTATTTTATTTTATTATTTATTAAATAAAGTGATTCAGAGCTTCACAGCATATTTCAAAACAAAACACTGCATTGTTCTTTTTTTGCCAAATAAAGTCCCACACAGCACAGCAGAGCTTCAAAGTAAAAGTAAGACATGGAAAAGTATTGGATAAAACTTAAAGGGATCATTATGATAGATAGATAGATATTAGTACATCCACACGTCTAGTTATTTTAGTTGATAAAGTTTTAAGTATGGATAATTTTCTTACACGAATGCATCGCTTCACTTCAGAAGGCCTTTATTATCCCCCAGAGCCGTGTGGAGCTTTTTTATCATGGATAGATGCACTTTGATGGACTTTCAAAGACATACACCCATTCACTCCCATTATACAGCTTGGAAGGGACATTTTTTTAATATAACTCTGATTGTTTTCATCTAAAAGAAGAAAGTCATATACACCTAGGATGACTTGAGGGTGAGTAAATCATGGGCTAATTTTCATTTTTGCGTGAACTATCCCTTTAAGGAACAGTTTGATGAATGCAGCTGTTTCCCATCAATCAGAGATATATCAAGAGACAACATCTAACTAGTTGGCAATGTAAGACTTCAAGCCTTGCTTCTGACAATGTGCTAGTACTTTGTGAAGATGGACTATTAAGGCTTAGCTTCTCCTGAAGGTGTGTTTTTGAAGTCCAGTCAACTGTGTTTTGATAGGACTTGCAGAGCAGTTGCTGTCCTGATTCATAGAAATCCTTGGGATGCTGCTCTGCTCCTACCTTACATTTCAGAAGGACTCTTTGACAAGCTCTCAAAATCCAGGTACTGTGAAATGTATTCATGTAGCACCAGTCAAAAATCCTACAGTACTTACTTGCTCGGGCGACATATTGTTTGAATATATGATTTGTAGGACGTTCTTGCTGTCAGTGAGTCTTGCTGTAGAATGAAGAATACGCTCTGAAATGCGACTCATACGATCTGACTTTTGAGTTGTAGGTAAAATCTCTGCAAGAGAATTTGCAACAAATTCACTAATTTGTAAAATACTTACAAATTGACTTGAGATTGTGTTGGGTTTTCAATGATCAAGTTCCACTTTTAGTACTGTTATGTTCGTAAAAGAGAGACTATATTTGTTTCCAACATATTAATGTCCTTTTTTTTCTTCTTTTTTCCCCCTAATTTTTATTTCCTACGTGCTGTTGTGTAGTACCCTGGTAATCCAGAGTTCTCGCGAGAGCACAAGTTGAATTTGCTCAGCGAGTTACTCTGGTGTCGAGTAATGATGCTCATTAAATATGCCCCTCGATCTGAGCTGCACCAATCACATCGGGTTATCTGATATAGGCGGGCCAGAGGCGAGATGACGACAGCGCTGTGACGTCGAAGTCATCAGTAAACATTGCAAGATGGCTGTGGATGAACACCAGTTTTTTTAAACGGCTTTGGCCGCTACAATGAATGAGTTAGACTTGGCTTTTTATCTAAAAGAGGAACAATAGACGCCGCTCGAATCGTTCCTTTGCAAGAAGGACGTTTTTGCTGTTTTGCCGATCGGATACGGCAAGAGTCTAATCTACCAGTTAGCTCCGCTGGTAGCTAAGCGTATGGGGCTTGTTGTGATTGGTCGTAGTGTTATCCAATTGCGTGCAGTGAGATTTTCAAATGCATGCTTGGTCGAGCTGGCCGATCTTCATTAGTCGACGCCAGAGCATTAATCTTTTAGATTTAGGTCTGGATTTCCAGGCTAGTTGTGTAGGATTATATGCAGAAAAGGTTCAGTAAATTGATCATTAGTAGGGATGCACTGATATGAAAATTTTGGCTGATACAGATAACCGATAATTCTTTATATTTGAAAGCCGACAACCGATATATTGGCTGACAAATCTAAATCCAAATTTTATAAAATGTTTGAGAGCCTGATTACAAAAACAAAAGTCTCACTATTAAAAGCCATGTCCCAAGCACACAATTATAATGTTCTCATTATAATTTTATGCAGCCTATTTGACAGAACATGTTTAACTGTATTTTCCTTTTTGAAGTGATTCCAATCATATTTCAAGCAAATCAAATCCATCATGGTGAACAGTGTGCATCTGAAGTGTCTCAGCTGAAGGCTTTAATATATTGGCCAGATTTTCTTATTGGGCCGATAACGATAACATTAAAAATGAACTTCTATCGGTCGATACCGATATGGAGGCCGATATATTGTGCATCGAGTACATGTAACGCTATCACTGCAGGTACACTGTAACTGTAACATTGGAATTGCTCAAAGCAAAACAAAACTGTGTTATTTCGCCACAGAAATCAGAAGGGAGAACATTGTTCATTTAAAAGTTCTTTTGAATGTATAACTATGTAACAAAATATTGTGTTAGTAGATGAGGTTCATTAGTTTATTTATGTGGGTATGTGGGTATGTGGGTTGTTTCAGAAGAAGCGATTGTTTGTATTACCAAAATATATTTTTCCACTCTTATTCCCAGGGGTCTTGAAAGCTGTGAACAATTTGACAATGTCCATTGAGATGTCAAACATTTGACAATGTCAAGGTGAATAAGCGACGCTAGCAGTAAGGAAGGGAAATGCACTATTCCAGATCTGCTAGATTTGAGGCAAACAAGACCAAGTGTTGGCAAGACCCTCATGTTGACGGAAGTGTTGGACCTACAGCAAAGTCAGTTTGATGGAAGTATTAGTATCATGAATCATTGTCTGGGCCCGAATGAAAGGATGTTTAGGATTGCATTGATGCAGCAATTCAGCACAGGCTAAAGTGTGACCAGGGCTTCGGTTTTTCCAAGAACAGCAGATGGAGAAATATGTAACTGCTCCATGACAAGAGCATATTTATTTCCAGGAATGTTGGTTGGTTGTTTCTTTGAGTGACCATTATGGGGTGGAGAAAATTCAGGACTTGGAAAAACCTTTCATGTGTGGATAGATGGGTAAACAGGGGTGTCCATAGGTATGCTGTAAGAAAATTTCAGATTTAATCCAATATGTTATTTGTCCTTTCTTTGTAATTATTTGTGAAATTAAGTAGCAGTTACTGAGTGAAAATTTAGTAAATCCCACACCAGGGTTCCTCAGATCTGGTCCTGGAGGGCCACTGCTCAAACCCTGATCAAATTCAGCTACCTGGGATTTTCTAGTATTATTATTATTTAAATTTTTAGCTTGCTCCGGTGTGTTTGATCAGGGTTGTTATTTTCCACCTAAAAGATGACACTTGTTTTGATCTTTTGATATTTTGATATCTAAAGCAATGACATTCAGACATTTTGACATGTGGCTTAAAGTCGTCATGAAAGGGAAGTTGCGATAGTCTTTTCTTCCCTATTGTGACGAATATCTCGGGCTGTTTCGGGGGCAGTGTTTTGGAAATGGAGCATCGGCAGTGGTGTCTAAATACACTTCTGTCAGGTCCATTAAGTCTTAAAAATAATTTAAGAATTTTTATTGAATAGATTGCAAACAGGTTGATGTTCCTGAATTGAAATTTGGCGGTATGGCTCTGTTCAGGGAGTCCTCTGACCTTTCATGAGCACCATGAAATAGCAGAGAGTCAGAGGACAGCAGCAGCATAGGGAACGCTCACAGTTTAGGACTGTGAGAGCTAAAATATCCCCCCGTGAACAGAGCAGGCAACATGACAAAGCAAAATGCCACGTTATGCATAAGGAGGAGCTGGGGAGGTGGCGGGCAGCAGTAGCGAGCAGCAAGCATGTATGAGCAAACTGAATGTGCTTTAAATAGGGCGCCTTGTTTGAGCTTGGCCATTGAGCAGCGAGGGGAGTTACCCAGCTAATGCAACTCAGCTGAAGCAGATCAGCTGGAGCAGATCAGCTGGCGGGACAGTGTTGAAGCAATGCATTAGCAGCGTCTTGACTACCTGGCCTGCCAGAACTGACGCTGACGCTCAATTTTAGGCCATTGTTTATTCAGAAGAGAGGTGGCAGACTGAACAACTTCACATGAAGCTCACGAAAGTACAGCAGCAGCACAAACATTTGTAATGCACTGAATTATGATGCAGTAGTTCACTGTGAATGTGTGTGATGTGCATTTGCTCTAGAAAGCACAGATAGGCACTCAATTACAGAGTCTCCATGGAAAACAATTGGCAGTTCTGATATGTGGCTTTAAATTTGCTATGGAAAGAGTTTGGATCCGTTCCGAAAGTCGCTGGTCATTGTCTCTTGCTTGACCCACCAACTCCCTCCAGTCCTTTCAAATAGGATGGAAGTTTACCTCAGGTTGGTGGAGACTGTGGATTTCTTTGCCACTAGCGTCACCAAATGGAATTACAAAAACAATAAATGATTTAAAACAAGTTCCCCAAACCATCGGTTAGTCAAAGGGCCCATTTACACCTGTCACTTAATGCTTTTTTTACTGATCTGACTCGTTAAACGGATATAAATCCGATCTTAAGTTCCAATGCTGTATGCAAATGAGTTCACATCAACCCAAGCAACAGAAATGAGCTTCATTTATCTATCATCAGCTAATTTCAAGATCAAAGACCGTAAAAGGAGATAGTGGCATCAGCACTGGTAAGATCATTTAGTTTAATTACTTTTAATGAAGATAATTGTGTGTTGAGCGTTCACATCTTACTTCCAGTTTTTGTTTGCGGCATTTTGTGCTTTGGCTTGCTGAAGAGATACTCATCTGCTCCTCTGCGGTGATGCGTGTTTCAGTAGCGCTTTCATATCTGGCTATGACGTCATAAACCCTACAACTTGCTCTCTCTCACACGTTTATTTTTTAACATTTTGGGAGGAGTAAAATTCACATATGTGGTTTCAACAACCAGATGCATTTCCAATTGTCCAGTTTCGTCTGGAATGCGTTTCAGATCCTCCTCCTGAAGTGGTTTGAGCGTTTCGGAGGGCATTCACACCTGGTCTTTTCACGACCGGATAGATGTCCCATCAGAGGAAATGCATGAGGGGACCGGGTGTAAACAGGTCCAAATATTTCCACCCCAAACCTGCGCCATGTGTTCAGCCAGTGTTGCTGCATCAGGCTGGTTCAAACGTTCAACCAGAGCAACGTTTAGATGCCAGTGTTTAGACTTTTCTAAGAATAAACTTAATATGTCTTACTGCAGATTAAGCTGGGATAGGAGAAAACATTTTGACATAAAATAATACAGATTTGTTCTTTGATTGCTGCCCTAGGAGACAGCACATTTGCATAATACATTTCCTGTGTAACAAATGTTTCTTTCTGTTTTTTGTTGTTGTCTTTTTTGTTTTTGTGTGTGTATGTATGAATGATGTATGAAAAGAAAATCAGAAAAAGTGTGTTTGTGTTTAACCTTGTGTTGCTCTAATGAGATTGTTGCACAGTTAAAGTCTTTTATCTGTCATTCTGTCTTTGTTCTGTTTGCTTTCCACTGACTGGATGCCCTTCAAGAGCCTGAAATCCTCAGACTCTTTCTGGCTGCTTTTTTCAGGTCCTCGGGGTGTTTGTTGTGAACTCCTATTTGTTTTGGTTGTGGCATATACTGTTTGTGTATTCCACAATTCATTTGAAGACATTTATGATTTAGCTGAACTTAATTGCAGTGGAATATATGCGGTTTACAACCTCTCAGTCGCACAGTTTTGGTCAGAATACCACAGTATTTAAGTAGTCAATGCAGTAGAGCTGTGAAGTTTTGTAGCCATAAACCCAGAGAAGAATTAGCATTTCTAAGACACGGGTTTTCTCAGGAATTTCCTTACAATTTAAAATAATTGTTTTCTATTTGAATATATTATTTAATTAATATATTGTAATTTATTGCGGTGATCAAAGCTGAATTTTCAGCATCATTACTCCAGTCTTCAGTGTCGCATGATCCTTCAGAAATCAGTCTAATATGATGATTTGATGCAAATTTTTGTGTAAACTGAGATTATTTCAGGATTCTTTAATGAATAGAAGTTCAAAACAAAATGATTATTTGAACAAATTTGTAACATTATAAATGTCTTTGCTGTCTCTTTGATCAATTTAATGTGTTATTTGCTAAATTAATATATACATATATAAAGCATTGGTTTCAAACAAAATAAAAAAATCATACTGCACCAAACTTTTGAACAGTAGTGTACAAATTTTGTATTTTAAAGATTCTTTCTACTGTTTTTTTTTTTGTTTGTGCATTTCCCAGAATGGTAGTAAATTCATGATTTTTCTTAAATGCTCTATTAATTTTTTTTTTTTTTTTTACTTCCTTCTCTTTTAGATTGCCAGTTGTGGAACTTAAACTGAATTGATGCAAAATGGCTTCAGATAATACACACCGTAGTTACTCCATCATACCATGCTTCATATTTGTAGAGGTAAGTTTCTTCTACAGCCAAAACAGTAATATCTAACTGCATTTTTTTTCCACATGCTATCATATTCTATTCTCCATTTATTGTGCTGTTCCTTACTCTCTGATACGGCTTTAAGACGTCCTTTCTTTTCTGAAACTGGCTGGATATTTAATTTAAATTTCTGTCAAATCCAGTTTAATCACTGGGAACTGTGTGTCGGCACTTCAAAGCGCTCTTCTCCCTCCGCGAGACGAGTTGTGCGTATCTCCCAGACAGCACTGTTGGGTTTGTGAGATGAACCGCTGTGCCATTTGCCTGAACATGAGAACATTGGATGCCAGATATCCAGAGCTGTGTGTTGCTGATACTGTGGAAACATATTTAGGACATCCAGCTTTGTTCTACAGCAGAATTATGTGCTAGTATGGGATCATAAACCATGTGGTGGAGTTGTAGCCTAGTGGTCAAATATATAAAAAAATTAAGCTCTGCAACGGTTGAGCAATGAACTATCATCACCATTGGATCTTTGATCATGATGCCTCGGGTTACTCATGGAGTGCTGAGCATTTGGGTTTAAAACACCTGGTGTTATACTACCTATACACACTCACATTCATCTCAATGGCAGTTGCTTGGCTGGATCAGGAAATATTATATATATAAAAAAATAAATAAAAAAAAAATTTATATATATATATATATATATATATATATATATATATATATATATATATAATATTGTTATATCTCAATTGTTTTATCGCTTACATCATTGCAAAATGTAAACTATATCATCGCTCAGCTCTAATCTGCTAAATGTGACTTTAGGGCATGAAGATATTGAGATGTTATAAACACTGACATGATTTTCTGTAAAGCTACTTTGAAACAATTAGCATTTTCTCAGTTAGTATAGGGAGCTATTTTTCTTCTGTTGCCCCTAATGTGTGGGGTTCCTCAGGGCTCAATTTTGGGACCAGTTTTGTTCTCCCTTAATATGCTTCCATTAGGAATGATTTTTGATAAACATGGCATTCATTATTCATTTGTATGCTAATGATTCTCAAATTTATCCTCCAGTGAAACATGGAGAGCAATTTTCTCTCCAGTCTCTTTATGAATGTCTGGCTGAGGTGAAGTATAGGTCGGCAAACAGTTTTCTTCAGCTGAATGAAGTTAAGAGTTTATTCTATTTAGTAAAAAAGGGATGTGTGAAGGACGTCAATGATCATCTGGGGTTGCTTCCAGAAAAAAAAAAAAAAAAAAAAAGAAAAAAAAAACCCTTGGTGTCATTTTTGACACATCTGTTAGACCCACCTTAAAAACTTAAAGCTGTGCTTATTTCATTTGTCTCTTTATTCCATTGTATTTATTTGTGCTATCGTTTGCAATTTTCTTGCAAAATGTTCTTATTTTATTACTGATTGTTTACTTGTCTTTTTTTGTGTAAATTTAGTTAAAAGTTTCAGATAAAGTCTCATTGTGCTGTGTGTAAACTGTTGCAACATCATTACCCAAATTCTTAAAAAAATGAGATGGTAAACAAAAAAAGAAAGATCGGCAAAAAAGAAAAGAAAAGAAAAGAAAGATCAGCATGGCAGTATATGTGGCAGTTTTCCCCGTGGTATCAAAAATGGTATCAAAATTTCAATATCTTTCAAGGTATCATTTCAAAGTTAGAAATTCCAGTACGTGACAACACTATTATTAATATAAATATAAATATGATTTATTATAATTTGTATTACACTTGCAAGAGTTATTACTCTTGAATTCATTTAGAAAAATATGCCACAATAATCAACAAATGATTAAAAAAAAATCCATATACACATTTAGAGAGAGAGTAAAATAACTAAAATACCTGGTTCTGTAACAACACCTTGTGATCTCTGTGACTCTCGCACTCGAAGCTGTGTGTTGGGATGCAAACCAGTGTGGTTTGGCCTATTAATAGCTTTTTACGTGCAGACAGAGGTGACTGGATCTTCTCACTGTGTTGTTGGTTTAAATGCTGCATCAGTGCATCATGTTTGTTGTGCTATTAGTTTTATCAACATCTTTTTGCACTATTCACTTAAATTTTTTGTCTTCGGAAAGACAAGTTGCTGTCTCTCCTCTAATTTGAATGAGGATGGGGCATCAGTATCTACTGTTTAACGCAGGAATTGCGCTTAGGAAAATGTTCTCAGTCTTCTAAGAATTTATCTTTTGAACTCTTTTTTTTTTTTGTCTTTTTTTTTTGTCACCATGAATTCTTATTTTTAATAGAATATTGCTGTATTTATGTGTACATATCTATATTTTTTTAATTAATGTCTCATAATCTTGAATCACAATAACTTTTCCTCCCTCTTGCAGCTCTTCTCTTCTCAGATGATGAGGGCGGGGCAATAACCTGTCAATCACAAGAGATCCAACAATAGCAAACTACAACCATCCAATCAATTCCCTACAGACAAAATCAAGCCCTGCCCTACATTTGTTCCAAAAGCCGTTTCAGTCAGATTTACATCACAATAGAGAAGAAAAGACATCGCAACTTTAATGTCTATCAAAAATACTCAATGTTTACGTTCGCATGGTGCGCTTCATGTTGATTAATGTCAGAATATCGCATTCCAATATGTGACAGAGAAACAGTGAGCAATTGTAACTTTAAGTAATCGTCCATTGCTAAGAGCACAATCGTAGCGCACATCTGATGCTTTACTTAGCAAACACCACTAATTAGTAAATTAAACGTGTGATAGTGACTAGAGATATACAGTCTGCTATTGCATACTTGTAACTGTTTTTGATTTTTAGTTGCCAACTGAGTGTGCATTTGAATGACAGCTAACTTCCCCTTTTAGTGCCGGTGATTCTTTCCTTTTGTGACTGCGTTAAAAAGAGGGATTTCACATTGGCAGCAAAGTGCCAGACCACTTGCCAAACGGTGTTCGAGAGAAATAAAAATGCGCATCTCTACTAGTAGGTTCTCAAACAGACTACAGTTGGGACTTTCATGCAAACAGAGATGAAATGCACTTGAAAACACAGCTTGTCACAGAGATTCCTTTTACAGGGCGAACCCTCAATTCCACAGCGCTTTTCACTAAATGGACATGTGTGAGTGTGTGTGTGTGTGTGTGTTTCTGTTCCTCTGCCTCTGGATCTGCTTGAAGCTTTCAAGACACATCAGAGACGGAAACTAGGCCACACAGAAACGATCATGCAGTCTAATGCTTGCTTAGTGAAGATGTGAAGGCGCTGAGAAATACAGTCATGCGTTCAGTTTCTGTAGAGAGATTATTCCTGCGAAAAGGCTCTCGATCTGAGAAGCGTATCCAATATGGTGACATATGCCAGCTACCTTTCTCTTCCAGCTACTGACTGTGCAGGAACTGGACACTGGCCATCTTCTGATCATGTTGTTCCTGTTTATGTGGTCAGTGATTGGGCCTGTTTTTCACTGATCGACAAATAACAAGGCAAACGAGCAATGAATAATTGGCTGCCGCTATAAGATCTTGTGTATAGTACAAATAATTTGGTGGGGTTTTCTTGGTTATAAATTTCTGTTAGAGTGACTTATTTGAGGCAAACTCCACATCTATCTTCCCCAGTAATGATGACCGTGTACCTGGACCACACCACAACCATCTGTTGACCTATTTTCAGTGTTAGCTCTCATCAAAGTAATATTCAGGCATGCAGGCTAGAATTATATAACGCATGCATAGTTGCTGTGTTGGCTTCAGAGGCAGTTTCATGAATTTATCAAAAAATCGATGTTTAACCATGATGCATCACACTCCTACAAGCCGAATGCTACATTTGAGCAGAGTTCGACGAAGTTGACCACCTCTTTCCCCTGCCATTGACGGAATTTTCCATCATTTATGACACAACGCTTCCCCGCCTATAAGACTATATTCTAAAAATGCGCGTTAAAAACTTGTGGGCTCAAATGAGTTGGATAAACTTTTTATCCGATAAGAAAACTTGCGCATAAACACCGATGGAAACGCATTTACCGAATAAATTCCTTGATGCGCATCAAAAAAGACGTGACTTTGCGATGGGACGGCATAACCGGGACTAGCCAGCGGACCGGTCTCGTTGCACAGCTTCTGAATTTGTTGTTCTGGTTGTTTTGAAATGCCCGAGCAAAGTCTGTCGTCAGAGTGGTTTGGTGTAATTCCCTCCCAGAACTGTCTAACACGACTGTGTTCCCGAACAGCAGCATCTGCCTCCAAAAGCAAGATAACTTTATTGCGTTTCGTCTGCGTGCTCTGAGGTGCAAGTCATTTATGATATATGAAATTGTTATAAAAGTGTTGTAAAGTAATTATCTGGTCAAGTCGATTTAATTATCGTAGAGTTAATGAAAGTCATCATGAGCATTGTAATGTTTGAAGCGGATGTCATAACAAATCCCAGTAGACGGGGAAGATTTTAAAACTAGCGGTTCATTCATAAATCCATAAGATCTTCCCTTCATACTGTGGAAATACAAACTGTAAGACGGAACACAACGAGCGCAGCGCTGAAAAGGGCCAGGGCTACATAAGGTCTATTCATACAACAAAATATTCTGGGGGCCATGACAGTTTTGAGAAAATGATAAAAAATGTATTGATTGATTGACCAGCGCGATCTACATAATTCACTTGGGCATTGTGGGAAACACTGCAAGTAGATAATTGAAATTAAATTTGCTCACCATTTTGTAAAGTTCTATGTTCAGTAGGAAATAAAAGGCAAATAACGATTTGCTTGTGCGTATTTTACGAGTAAAATAAATGGTTTTGTGCAGTGAATTATTGGCTGCTGAGAGTATGAGACTAGTGAAATTCCAAAAACTTTTAGAAAATTAATACTCAAACCATCAAGACTGTTAATCACATCTTGTTTGGTTTTTTTTTTTTTTTTCTTCAGCCAATAGTTCAATGACATGAGATACACATTTTTTTTTTGCCTATATATCATTTATTTTCATATTTTTTTGAGGGCATGAAGTAAAAATCTCCACGTGATATAAAAGTCCGGATACCATGAAGACATTTTTTAAAAGAAACCTTATTTCTTAGGGGGAAAAAAAGAACAAAACTTTTGTCCACAAAATCAAAGTCATGTGCTGCAACTACATGTGGAAAAATAGACAATAATTTGACCTTTTGTGTATTTTTGTGAATTTATGTATTATATAACAATGCAAAATATTGTTTTATAGTCAAAACTAATTTTGGCTCACAAATTTTGGACCCTGCCTTAGAGACGGCACTTCTCGAGGTCTGCTCCCTGTTAAGAAACCACCTATTCCCCTATAACATCAGACACAATTAATTATTCATCCTAAAAGTCCAGCCACAAAGTGCTGTGCTCTCCAGCCTTCCACTACAGCGTTGAGCTGTAGTTTTGTTTCTCTCTGTCTGTTTGCAAGAATAGTTGAAATTTTTTAAAGCTGAATTTTTATCTGTAAATGAATCAGACTGAAACTAAACTAAGAACCTAAACAATGTTTGAATGGTTAACATTAGCCACTTTTCCACTGTCAAGCCAAACCATTTCATTGCTTAATTGGTTTTGTTTTCCACTGTGGGGCTGATAACAGAGCTCTTTCCAGTGTAATACAAATGCGTCAGTCGTTGCCTTGGTGAGTCAAGCACTTACAGACTGTATGAGATGTAAATAACAACCCTGTTAAGGAGAATGGTCAGGTATTGTTCTTAACTTGTTTACTTTGCTCAAATAGCGCGCTCTGCCAGCTAAAGAAATGGTAGCCAGGCAACAGACAAGTGACCAATCCTGAGTGCCGATGTCACTACACGCATTCTACCAGCAGTTAGCCAACCGTGATGGGAACTCTGGGCCGAGAACGCTTTGTAAACATGCCGAGCTTAATCAAGCTCAAGTGGAAATATAAATGGAACCTTTCCTTACCGTTCCTAGACCGTTCGGCCCGGCGGTGGAGAAGCGGCTATTGTAGGGCACAAGGTAGAATATGGACTATCCTGCAAACTGTGGAAACTGCATCCTGACTTGATGAACCCCCCCAATGAACACACTGTACACTGAAAAACAATGGTGTAGAAACAATTGTCACTCAGAAATTGCTAGTAAATCTCGCAAACAATTACCAAGAAATGGCAAGTAACACATTAAATTAAACAAAGTTTTAAAGTAGAAAAACTGAAATAGTATTTTCTTGTAAAAAAATCCCAAACTACTCAGAAATATAGCTGCAAGCAGCAATTAACGGGGTTTAAGCGTTTTAAGGCCTTTACGCACATATGTAAAAGGTATTGTTCTATTTAGCTAGGATGTAACTGCCTAGATGGAAAAGACAATTTACAGCCAAAACAGACAATTTAATATGGAAATATATGTTTTAAAACTTTTTGATAGTTATCGAGGTTGAGCCAAAGTCCGCGAAAGGACTAGTTCGCGAAATTAAGTTTTGGAAATAATCTCCGATATTTAGCGAACGGTTTGATTGACAGCGGCGGTCCTAGAGGCAAAGTTGCTCAGAATGAGGAGTTCTACCATTTGTTATGAATGTCGAGGGCATGTGCAAAAAATCTTACGATTTACAATCATTTATGCACACGAAAAGGCGCCCCCAGTGGCCAATTTTTTTCGAATTTATCACAGGCATCTAAGGCTACTTTGAACATTTTGGCGTCCCGTCACGGGCGCCAATTGGAATTTCGACTTTTTTTTTTATAATTATTGACAATCAGGTTCCAGATAATCTTTATGCACTGGATAGGTTCCGCTTAGGATTCCAAAATACCCGGAAATTTCGCCAGAGTGACGTTCGAATCCAAGACGTGTGTATTGTTGTTGGGCCAAGGATTCCAACGATATAAGACACTTGAGCCTACACCGACAGTTCAGGAGGTATGAGCAGTTACATACTTTTGCTGTCGCTGTAGCGCCCCCTTCAGGCCGATTGGGGTGAGCCTTGGTGATCTTGTAGATGCGGTGGGTACTGCCATCCCTCAAAGTTGGTCGATCACTTTTAGGGGATAATGCTAATCCTTGGAAATTCGATCAATTACAATAAGGTTTCAGAGCTACGTGCTTGAACCCCTAAAAAGCATTTATTACAATGAACCTTCCAACATCAACAAATAGTCTGCTTTATCCACAATATTGTAGACCGGTTTCAACATGAACTGCATGTATTGTGCTGTCAGTTGATACTCAATTGCGTATGATTTCAAATGCATTGCGTCAGAAGATGCAAGAATGATAAGAGGATTTCTGTTCTTTTAAACCCCACAGAGAGTCAGAGATATACTGTCAAACTGTCTCAGTTTATTTGTTATGTTCACGGAAGAACGCAGTGAAGCTGCTCAAATCCAGGCGTATAGACATGATTGACACCTGCTCTAGAAAAATGTTGGCGGCCTTGACAACAAATCTGAATACTAAAAACAGCAAATGCTTTAAGTGCTGCCTGTCTAATTATTTGTACGAGAGTTTAGGACAGGCCTACTGGTGAACATTTTTGAGGAGACGTAATTAAACCATTAAAAATAAATGAGCGGAGTAAACGGCTCTCTCTCTTTCCACAAGCACACATTAAGGCCAGAATCTTTCACCCAAAAATGGAAAATGCCATTTTTTATACTCTATTTCATGTCATTCTAAACTTTTATGCTTTTATTTATACAAAAGGAGATTTTTTTGTAAAGAATCTCCAACTCTTTTTTTTTTTCATTTTTTTTTTCATAAGAACGAGGCTAGTACCAAATTAAACCTTTTTTTTTTTTTTTTTTTTTACAGCCAACTAGTCTGCTTCTCAACTAAACCTCTGAAATCTCATTCACATTCAAATTCAAAAATGATTTAGAAAAATTCAATTAATAATTACTTACGACTCATTATGGTTATTGTATATGTCGTAACTGATCACAAAGTGCTAATAACTAATGTCTTTAATATCACTTTTGATCAATTGAATGTGTCTTTGCTGAAAAGTATTCACAGAAAGTTTGTTGGTCACAATGAACTGTTCATTATATGTGGAAAAGAAGAGTGTGAATATTCTTTTCTTTTTGTGTGTTTTATAGAAACCGCATTAAAGTTTGAAACAATATAAATAAACAATAACATAATTTACATATGATTGTGAATTATTCCTCTAAGCATGTGATCTTATCTTCTGAAGTCTGGTCACATTGGTTAGTTAGTAGGTCATGTCTCTTTGAATATTTAATTGTTTGTGAGCTTCTTTTGATGTTTATTTTAGCAAAAATTATCATTATGCTAATTCTTTTTTTTTTCTTTTCATTTGCTTTAATTTGTAACCAGCAAGAGCTATTTCAATGAACTACCCAATTAACAGAAAATATGAATAAGTTGATATTAAAGTTGAACACAGCTTCTGCCTCCATTGTGCCATTAGTAAGAAAACAGTATTTTTGCAATTTTGCATTTTAAATTGATTCAGTCTTTAAATTCATAGGGAAAAAAAGAGGATCAGTTATTATAATATTTGCCTAATCTTCAAAAATAGGCCTTGTTTGATCACGCAGTGTCAAGCACACTGCCACACTGTAAACTATTTTTACAGCACGCATTACTAAAATAGAGTGAATCATCTCCTCATGTAATTGGTTTGATTCAGCGGTGCACAGAATGATGAATCATGGTTCTCTGAAGTCGTCCATCATGTGTGTTTTAGGGCCGTGTCCCACTGAAGCGCTGGTGTTGTAAGTTGGCTGACTGGTCGTGTTTATGATGCATACAGCCTGTTATGATTGATTCTGGTTGTCTGGAACAGCTGTAGTGTTTGGTTTTAGATTTGATCTGCTCTGGCTGGAAGTGAAGCTGATGGGATGTGCTTTTGTATCTATAAAACCCGGGATACACCAAGCGGATGTCAAAGAACTAGCGGCGACGAAAGCTGACTGTGTTGTCGCCTCTTGTCGGCTGGGTCTCGGTCAAAAAGCTGCGCTTGAACACACCAAAATGACTAAAGGTGACCGTCAACTAGAACAAAAAACTCAAAAGCGGCCCTATGGCTGACCGTCGGCTTGGTGTGGACTGGATTTTTGGCATCTTTCTGAGGATATGTGAGTGGTGCTTGTCCACTGTGCTTGGCTGTTCTGAGTGGTTGTTAGTGTGTTGCGAGACGGTTGCTAGGGTCGTCTGGGTAGTTGTTAGGTAGCTTATTGCTGGTCCAATCGAAAGCCCATCCAGTCTCAGTGATTTTTGTTTGTTTTTGTTTTGTTTGTCTATTAAAGAGATTCACTCGAAATTGTAAATTCTATCATTATTTACCCATGTCGTTCGTAAGAACACATCCCGTCTATACAATAAAAATCAATGGGATTCAGTGTTGTTTGAACCCAATATCTTCTAAATATCTTTTGTGGTCCTCAGAATAAATAAATGGCAGCGGCTGTTTACTGAGTGAAAATAGCGATAGATTATATTTACACTATGTAAATAGCAGCATTTTCTTTCCAATAGACTTTATAGATATAGTTAGATGCTATTTATACTTATAAATAGTGGAAGATATTGTTTGCACCTCAGTGTTGTTGGACATTAAACTTATTCAATAATAACAGTGTAAATTATTATATTTATTACAGTTATTAAATGGATGCCAACTTATTGGGACATTAAATCCCTCCCTAACCCTACCCGTTAAACACTTGAATTATTAAACGCACATTAGACACTTTATTCCCACTTTTCGAATATTTTCCTAATTTTTTTTTTTAATAAATGCCTTTCCAATCTGATATGTGATGGGAAAAGTATGAAAGCTTGTTTCCGCCACAGAATAAAAAATAAACAAGATAATTGTGACTTTTTATCTCACAATTCAGACTTTTTTTGAACAGTGTGCATCTGAAGTGTCTCAGCTGAAGGAAAATAATCCATTATTTATTTATTGACTTTAATATATTGGCCAAATTGTCTTATCGAGCCGATAACGATAACATTTAAAAATGAACATTTACCGATACTGATATGGAGGCCGATATATCGTGCATCACTAGAGCAACATGAGGGTAAGTAAATGATGACTGAATTTTCATTTTTGAGTGAGCTACAGTACAGCTCTGGTCCTTCATTTACTGTAAAGTAAAGGGGATTTTTTAAAAAAAATTTTTATCAATTGGACTGTTTTATTATCCACATGGCAAATCACAAGTCCGACTGCTTAGAAAAGTAATATCATCAGTTCTTAACAACCCCCACGATTTGCACCATCAGCACAAAAAATACAATGCTGGACAAAACCTAAACCTATGAAGCTTAACTGAGGATTTTATGGTCTGTGGTGGAAGACGAGTTTATCTGTGAATAATTTATTCCCCCCCCCAAAGAATTTTCATTTTTAGATGCACATTTCCTTTAAAGCAGCTTGGCATCCATTTTGATTTGGCTATTGTGTCGAGGGTGACATTCAGATGCTGTGTGTGGTGGCAGTTTTAAGAGCTGATGACACAAAGTAGAGCTGCATGATTTGGGGAAAAGATCTATTCTCGGTAACATTGCGATTAAAAACAAACCATTTTTTTTGCTGTAATTGTTTATAGGGCTGCACAATTTGTCAAATGTTGTGATTTATATATAATAAAATGTATTAATCTTTTTTTTTTTTTAAATGATCATTACTAAATAATATTCTAAAAATGACGAAATAAAAACACACTGGAAACCCCATCATGAGTTGCTCACGGGTAAATGAACACAGTATCGCGCTTCACTCTGAAACACGCAGCACATGTATTTATTTAATCAAAAGGCATGCTTTGTGATTTGATAATCACACTAAGCTGTATCTCGATACTGGTTTTATTTTGATTAATCATCCAGCCCTAACACGAGAGATGCAAGTTGGATTCTAAATATTAAGGAATTCCATCTATTTGTCTCATTTTTTTTCTCTTTCTTTCTTTTCCCTTCCCTATGGCAATACTTGCATGCTACTCTTACTATTTCCGCAGGATGTATACTATGCAAAATATGCATATGATCTATATGCATGGAATACCCGGATGACCTGCTACAAAATGTGCAGAATAAATGTACATGCTCCATAAAAGTGTACTGTATCCCATAATGCAATGTCCTCCATAAACTATGGTCAGTGAGCTTTAAGTAATTACACATTTTTTTTATATGTCTTTCTTTATTGGATCAAATGAAAATGTAAGATAATGACCAGATGTCACTCACAGACAAGGTTTTGTCAAAATTGTAGCATAGCACTGTTTGTAATGCGTACTGCCTAGTAGACAGTGATTTCAGATCAGTATGTAGTAAGCTACAGTAGCATCTCTCTCTCTATACACACATTCTGTCGGTCTTGTCCTCATTGTTCCCGTTTGTAGTCGCGCACTGCCCTCTGTAGGAGAGCTGAGGCAGTGTGTGTCATCGGGTGTGTTTCGTGTCATGCTGATTATTGCAGTGTGTTGGGAAATGATCATGTGTTCTCAAGGACTGAGCTGTTGATTAGTGTATCCAGCATAAAATCACTTTAACAGCGGAACAGATTTGGTCTTAATCATCCCCCCTTTACGCATTAAAGATGTGATGAGAGTGTTGGCATGAGATACTAATGACTCTATTGTATCAAAGACATGAGAAAGAACGTTTAGTTGTTGGGCAAAATTTTACACAATTTTACAGTTGGTGTTGTGCAAATCTTTATTAACAATGTATATTAACTGTATAAACGAACAAAGCTTTGTTTTTGTTTCATTACTCTTGAAAAAGAAGTGCACTTGTGTACTTTATATCTTAAAAGTACATTTAAAAAACTGTACTAGCAGATAATATAATATTAATGAAATACAAGGCCACTTTCATGACTGTTTTTTTATTTTAAAAATACACTTTTAAATGCATATTGTAGTTTTAAAGTTTAATTTTAAAATACATTTTTAATCATGTTTTAATCTTTTGTCGTACTTTTCTTTTGTGTTGACTAACATACTAAAGCACATGTAAAGTACTTTTTTTTTTTTACTTGTGTGTTATTTGATATTACATTAAAAGATGCTATATTTAAAAATTACTAAATTGAAACTTCATTTTTATAAATGTTTAATTACAAATAAATTTAAATGCATGACATCCAAAGTTCAATAGACATACGTTATATTTTAGTTTGCCATAAATGCTTGTCAGTACAGTAACTTTAAACATATTTCAAAGATAACAGAAGTAATAATTATGAAAATACATATACTTATGTACAAATGTCCTACTTAAAGGGTCAAAAAAGCAGTCTAAAGTTCAGCTAATTTAATTTAATATAAATGTAAACTATAATACATTTTCATTTAATTGCATGTCTGAATGCATGAAAACATTACATTTATTTTGCATTTAAGTATATTCTTTTCAGGTATTTTATTCCCATTAGTATTTTTGTTTGTTTGTTTTTTGTGTGCAAGGTTATTGCTTAGTCTTTCAAATGAATTGTCATTTTTAATTACTAAATTTGTTAATATTGGCTCTATCATGACAATATCAAATTGACATAATACACAGATGGAATGACATATTTGCAAGTGCAGAAAATGAAAAGAAATATACTGGACAATAAAGTGAGCAGTATCAGTAGGGTCCTCAGTTGCTCGGGCCCTAAAATTAGACCATGTCGGAAATGTTAAAACTCAGTCCATGAGAGTGACGGATATTACTTATTTGTAGGGCAGCCTTTCCTTCCGTCATATAAAAGCCTGTTTAATAATCTCTAGGGAGAGATCTTGGTGTTGTTTGTAGTGCAGTGTTTTTCTGGATTTTCATCTTCATGGGATTTTCTCAGAGCTCTTTGTTGTAAAGCGCTATTAAGTGTACTGTGTTCAGTCCTTAGGGTTTATAAGAAAAACACTTTCATTTTCTTGGAAATACTTTATTACCCACATGTACGCTGTAGTTTGACATTCTGTGCATTCACAGGGCAATAGTTCAACATATATTTGGAACAAATAATGTGTCTTGCTAATTATTAAATAGAAAGCTTTGAAATGTAATATAACAATGCATCATGCTGGATCAGTGGGTTAAAAACAAAAGACAGGTAAACATAAATAAATAATAAAATACAGTACAGGGCTCACTGATAAAAATTCTCTGCTTGATTTACTTAAAAAATATGATTTTTTTTGCATCATTTTATTACGTAGTTCCAACAAGACTAGTACAAACTACTTAATTTTTCTGTTTGTTGAAATTAAATTTGCACATAAAGTCGACTTAATTTTAGCATTGCTTTAGTCATTTTTGTGTGTGTGTGATCTACATAACTTTAAGAGTTCTAAATGTGTATTTTTGATTGAATCCAACTTAATTTTTATATTTCCATATTACAAATTTCAAGTGGGATAAATGTATAACTGCAAATAGTAAATTTTTTACTACTATTTACTAGTTCAACACTGGTACTTATAAACATAATGCCAGTAGAATGTACTCATCAAATATGGAAATCTAGTTATTGCATTACATAAAGCTGACATTTTGGGTTTCTATTAAAATAAGTTCGCATTGTGCAATATATTTTCGTGAGTAACGTTTCTGACTTCTTAACTGTCATCTTTCCTTCAACTGCACCTTAAACATTAACAGACTCACAAACATAGTCCCTATATGAAAATGCAGTAGTGCAACTAGAAAGTGCATTAGGAGAACCTGAGAAATTAAACTGTAAAACTTACCAGAGGGACCTAACTCAAACCCTCTACCTTCAACAATGTCTGTATGGTTTTTAGGCCAGTAAGCTGATCTTGAGATCGTGGATTTTGGAGGACATGTTTTTGTTAACATCCTCAAGCTCCAGGAAGATCTTCTGAAATACCTCAAAGGTGTATTTCAGTTTCTTTGGATAGCTTAGTTCCAAGGCATAAAGAAGGTCCATAAGGTAGGTGCAAGCATGTGCTACACTGGGAATGCCAAAAAGGACCTCTGCTCCCTCGATTGGCTATTCCAGCTTGCTTCTCGAGACCTCCATCCCTGGCTTTGCTGACCACAAAGATGTTGAGTACAAAATAAGCGATGGTCTCTTGGATGGCTGCAGCATCGTCGTCATCACAAACCTGTGAAATATACCAGAGAGAATTTAACATACTTTTTGCTTGCTAATGTGAAGAATGCATATGGCTCTTTGCTCTCCCTCTGAACAGAAATCTGGGTGGGATTACGTGGTTGCTGTGGTAGTTTTGAGCGGCGTTGTGATTTACTTATTTATTTTGTAAAGGAAAAAAATGCACATTGTCTTGTGTTTTGAACAAATGCAGATAAATTAAAAACTAGATATATTAATGTAAAGATACAAACTTAACATTGTATTGTTAATATCACACATTTGAATTGCATAACATTTACATCCACTCAGATATATTTTTTTTCAGTGCTCCAGACTAACATTTGAGAGCAGTACAACCGGTGCCACTGAGTTCTACAATTACTTTTTTTATTTTTGTATTGCTTTTGTATCATTTTGTATCAAGAATTTGTAAAGAATTTTACGGGCTTATTCTACTCATCACATTAAAAATAACATTTGGAGCTTTGGAAGTGCTGGAAAAAGCACTTGAAAGTCCTTGAATTTCACTTTTTTAAAAGGTTGTACGAACCCTGAAACTACAGTAATCAAGTAAAAACATTAACTATTTCTGCCACAATACCATGGTTACAGTTAGAGTTACTACATTAAATCCATGGTGATTGTTGGTGATTTATGGATTGAAAAGCCTTCTATAACTTGTTCGTTCATGGCAAAATTTTTCTCCTGGTTTCCACATCAGCTCTGTTTAATCTGTTATGGTTTATAACAGATAATTCTGCGCTGAATTTGAATGCTTCCCACTAGATCTCGCTACGATGTTATTAATACTGCGGTGAATTTAAGCGCCTTCTCACGGGATCTCCAGCACAGTGTAGAAATGGTGTCACTGCCCACGAGTAAACCTGCTCTGAGCTCGAGCTGCGCTCTCTATTATTGCTCCAAGCTGATAAACTGTCCACGCTGCGCTGCTCAAATGAGAAGTGCGCTTTTGTTTCCTTTACCGTTTGATGTTTTTCTTATGCAACAAAAAGCAGCTCTTATCAGTTACACTGTAAAAAGTGATCAGTTGATTTTTTTTTTTTTTTTTTTTTTTTAGGAAACCCACTGCCTTAAAATGATTAAGTAAATACAATTGAAAAAATTAAGTAATGTGGATTTTGATATTTCCAAGTTACTCTGTCAAGTAAAAGTTAATGAAACAAAAGAAAATGTGTTGTGATAACTAGTTATTTTAAGTTGGACTAACTTAATCTAATCAAATTGCAATTACTTAATTTCAATCTACTTAACTTAAAACTAACAAGTTTTTTTGAGTTCTGTCTACTCAAATTGAGAGAACTTGTTGCTTTGAAAAAAATAAGTAACCTCAACTTATCTTACATGAGTACTTTTAATTCACTTGTGACTGATTTGATGTAATCTCATTTTATTAATTTCTTTGAAAGTCTTCACAAAAATTGTAGGCTATACAATTCTTAAATATAAAATTGTTCAAAACAACATTGTGTTTATTCCTGTACTTCCATAAGTCCAGCAAAAATTGTATTCAAAGTTACAACATCCCCCTTTGATTAAGTGGAGAACGCACTTTTTCACATTAAAACTCAGAAGGTTCTGCTGATGCTGTAAAATGGCGGCACCAGTGCAACCACCAGCAAAATTGAATCGCACCAGCAAGAATAAAGGTCAGTCTGGAGCCCTGCAATCAAACCGATATAAAAATGGATCGTTTTGATCTGGATTAGCCACATTTAAAGCCATTGTAAAGTAGTATACACAGATTTGTAACTGCATTTAAGTTGAACACTTTGAAAATGCACAACACTCATGGCAATCCGTAACTATTTTACGTTTTGCGAATTTTTGGCTAATTTGTCAAATGTTACATTTGTACACCCTACTGATGATTATTCTTAGGGGTGGAACCTCATGTACACTTTTACAGTTACATATAAATCACATCAAATTCATAAAAAAATTCATACAAAATTGCCACCCCTTAAAATAGTTTCTTTCTTCACATGAGATCCTTTTAAAATCCTCCAATTTACAGCATTGCTGCTCAACTGTGAAGGACTACGCTTCATTACCTGACTTAAACACTGATTTGTACCCGTTCAGGCCGAATGGAAGTCAAGAGCAAAGCACGAAGCTCAAGAAATAGAGATGGTAAACAAACACTCAGATTGGTGTGCCACAATGGCGGAAAAGCCTTGAATAATTACACTGGCCAGCTGGCTATGTAACAAAAATGTTTGCTAGCGCTAGCTGTTAAAATAACTAGCTAACAACACTGGCAAGCTAGATAACATTGAATCCTGTATCTACTGTAACTAACAAGCTAATACTACTTCCCTCCAACTCACATTGCAGCACTGTTCCGAAATCCTTTCAAAGTAATGTAGCTAAAGCCACACTAAATGTCGCTAGATGACGGCGGTAATCATTCAGTGCCATGGTATGTATCAAAGCAATGCAGCATAGGATTGCTACCTAATATTACCTCAAGTGTTTTTTTGTAAGGCTGTCTATTCCAGTGAAGTATTAATTTTATACTTACCCTGAATAACCCACCTATAGTTTGAGGCTGATTTTCTGAATTCAGCTACTAAAAGAAAAGTGCCATGTCAGTGAATAGCGACTCTAATTGGGTTAGACATGCTGCCTTTTCGGCACTGTATGATGCCCTTATGTTATCGCTTAAGGCAAGCATGAGGAATCATGCTACGTCGCTCATGAAATACTAATGAGGTGCTGACTCAGTTCATTGAGTCTGAAACAACACAAACTCAACCCTGCAGCAGAGTATGAGAAGTGCAGTAAGACAATATTCAACCTGCTTTGATATGCTCTTCTTCTGTCCTCATATGACTTCTGATGTGGTGGTGTGGCCTGTGATTTGATTTAGAGGTTGGTGTCGTTGCCTAGTGGTTAAAACAGTTTCATGCACTTGCTGTGGAGGACTATGGGGCAGCATATGAGTAAGAATAATGTTGAAACAGAATTTGTACACTAATTGCAGTAAAGAATCCCATCGTTCATCTTAGACCGTTTTCAGACTTGTTGATCTTTGTCCTGAAACAGGGACTTGAAGGGAAATAAAATTAAACAAACTAAAGAAGAAAAAGTGTCAGGTTTCGAAACAAACGCTCCAAACGAGCCAGTTTTGAAAACTAAGGTTGGGTTGAAAATAATGATTTTTTTATTTTAATTGATTCTCATTTTGATGAACCGATATCGATTCTTAAATCCCAGGAATTACTTTTTTTCTAAACTGTGATTACATCTATAATTACACTTTTGAGACTTCCCTTTCACCTTAAACTTCAATAACAGCAAAAGTGTTTTACAATACCTTAAAGGTAGACTGGGTAAACCCGGCCTGATCTAGCGGCGATTTGATTTCTCCCTGCAGCTCAGGCTGGACACCTGTACATTTATCTCTGCTGCTTCCTTTACAAATTTGTGGGAACCAATCACAAACTGGCTTATCCACCTGGCGCTATTGGCGGGTTTAATCCAATCCAATTCCAGAGCCGTTACGGCTCTGTCCAATTCCTTTTAACCTCTCGACGATGCTCAATGGCTTCTCTTTAGCAAATAAATCGCTCGAGTGGGTGTAAATACCACTAACTTTCTTTTAACCTTTTTTTCCATAACCTGCATAAATCGCTGGATTTCATCAATGCTTCTGCAAACCGCTGATCAACACGTTTGGTTACACATTTCCTGCCTGGAGTTTTCGCGTCGCTCTGCAAAGTACGTCACCCGGATCGCTGGTCTGATTGGTTGAAGGACTATCCAATTGCGTACAGAGTCATTTGAACTCTGCCCGTTGATCACGCCTCTTGTGCGGTAGAAAATACAGAGCAGAATCCCAGACTAATGTTCAGTCTTAAAAGATTGAGCTTGTTCTGGTGATAGCCAGACTACCTTAAAGGGATAGTTCACCCAAAAATAAAAATTGTCAACATTTACTCACCCAGGCTGTTCTAAACCTGAGTTTCTTTGTTCTGTTGAACTCAAAAGATGATGTTTTGAAGAATGCCAATTGACTTCCATAGTATTTTTTTGGTAACTTTATTTTAAGGTAACATAGTTACACATTACTACATGTACTTACTATAGTATTAACAGTAAATTATGCATAATTACAAGTAACTAACCCTAAACCAAACTCTAACCCTATTCGTAACTATATAGTAAGTAGGCTACATGTAGTTAAATATTTCTCAGTACTTATTTGAGTAAGTATTACTTCACCGTGAAAAAAGGTGTACAAATTTTTTTCATACTATGGAAGTCAATCAAAGCCGTGTGTCCACCACAGGAACTTTACCCAGGAACTAGGAACTTTGGGGTGGTACTCTGTGTGTTTCGACCGCAGGAACCAGGGTCTCAATTAAGTTCCGTTTAAAAATGTCCCCCTCAGAAAGTCCCTGCATGCGAGGTAGTACTTTTTCAAAGTTCAGGAACTCTCGGGGGTTGGACTTGGCGCTGAACATGCTGATTGGTTGACTCCACGCAGCATTTTGATTGGTTGACTCCAAGCAGCATTTTGATTGGTTGACTCTACGCAGCATTTCATTTCGTCCACCATTTTTACAAATATTTTGCGGTGCGTGAAGTCCTATGTCACCGGACTAATTTGCCTAATCTTCACGATACTTTAGTGATCTGTGGTGGGAATGCAGAAAGCAACAGATCTAGGGGAAAAAAAGTTCCTTGAACAAATTGTTCCGGGTAATTTTGGTGGTAACATGGCTAAACTGTGCCTTCAGCTGGACTCTCTGCAATGCTGTCTCACATATTTCATGAAAGGCCCTTTATGTAACCCTGCTGGAAATGATAGAGGATACAAATATGACTTCCAAGTAGGGCTAATGCAAACAGAAAAACAGATGGACACAGCTGCTTACAAGAGGTTTTCCGAGCGGAGATGAGACCAATTTTTGAGAAGTGTCGGTGAAATGGTGAAAGATCTCGACAGATACTTCTGTTAAGTTTGTTTCTTTTTGTTGTCTTTCCAGTTGGTCATCATGGCCGGGACGGTGCTGCTGGCGTACTACTTTGAATGCACAGACACGTTTGGGATCCACGTGCAGGGCTTCTTCTGTAATGATGCTGACCTGATGAAGCCGTACCCCGGGCCGGAGGAGAGCAGCTTCATCCCTCCTCTCATCCTCTACTGCGTGGTGGCAGCGGCACCCACTGCCATTGTGAGTAGACATGGCTCGAGATCGTCCAAGACTAGTCCTCCAAACTAGTTAACTGACTAGCTAATTACTGAGGTCTACTTTTTTAGAATAGTTTCTTTTCACGTACATTTTGTTTTAAGTAAGTCATTTTACAAGGTAATGAGGTAAAGATCAAGTTACCTAATATTAACAAATTAAACCTTTTTGTAAAGTGTTACCTTGTAAATTATTTTTTTTTTTCTTCAATAAAGTGTATGTTTTCTTGTATGTGTTGGACATGAACACCAGAGGGCACTGCAATACCAACACACACAAATACTACATGCATGCTTTTTTTGTGTTATAGTGTAAAACATAAATGGGAAATTAAATGTAATCTCCAGAGTGGGGTTTCTGTGCAGTCTCCCATATCCTTTTAATAGGCACATGGGCCATAAAACATCAACCACTAAAGAAAATTAGAGTGAATATATTTCATTTTTGCTGAAAATGATGATCTTGTTTGGGCCAAATGTGCTATGAAGCTGTTAGGAGTTATACAGATTAGACAGACCATGAGGATGTGTATAATAATTGAATTGTACATTTTATCAAGAATAACTACAGTCCACCGCTGAAATTTAAGTCGTTATTCTTGACGTGCTGTAGGTTGAAATGAACATATTTAGTGTAGATCCTTGTCATGATTCTGACTTTGGTTTGGTCAATCAGTCTCCAAACAAAATTAAGGAAATGAAGCTTTTATTTTTAGACTGTTATGATTTATTTTCCATTCTGAGGTTATTTTCACTGCAGAAGGAAATGTGAAGTGTGTTTCCAGAACCTGAAGCTCGGGTGTTTTTGGGTGGGCGTTTACTGGCTCAAAAACCCACTGTCAAGTCTCTGTGATATTCATATGAGGTTTATTGCTCGTTTTATTGTTGTCCAGGCAAAAATCTGATGGTCTAAATAAGTAACACACCTCTCCTCCACAAGCCTCATGATCTCCTTAGTATATAAATTAAAGCAGTACAACAAATACTACTACCATACTTTATAAATATTTTAATATGAATTGGGAATATGTATGGAAGCTTGTTTATGGCACAAAATAAAAATGTTGTTTTACAATTCTGACTTTTCTCTCACAATTGAAAATTTATATCACAAAATTTTGAGGAAAAAATTGCAAGAAACATAAACTTTATTTTCTTCTTGTTTTTATCATAATTTTGAGATATAAACTCGCAATTGTGAGAAAAAAGTTTAAACCTCACAATTCGGAGGAAAAAGTCAGCGTGAAATTGCAAGAAATAAAGTTATGAGATGAGTTGCAATCACCTTGTTTGTTGTTTTATTTCACAATTCTGAGTTTACAGCTCACAGTTCATACTTTTTTTCACAATTATGATATATAAAGTCACTAATATTGAGAAATAACCTTGCAATTGAATCGTGAGAAAAATCAGCACTGCGAGATATAAGCTGGGAATTGCGAGTGGGAAAATAAAGTCAGAATTTTGAGAGAAAAAGTCTTTCTTTTTAAATAGCTTTTTTATTTATTCTATGGCAGAAAAAAAATTATTTTTGCATAATTTTAAATAACAATTGAGGGATTATATGGCATATGGCTTTGATGCCATTCAGGCTGAACATGTATAAATCTAAATCTTGTACCTTTTTCAAACAGTTTTGGACATTCCTAGTGTAGTTATTAATCTTTATAACCCTGCCTATATCTCAAGCAACGGACTGGAGTTTCATCTGTACTGTACTATTCTAAGCGATGAACACTGCAGTCCAATTCCATCATTCCCAGCACAGAAAACAGCTTTAAACAAGCCAGAGTTTTACTCTAGAGATAAAAAGAACTGCAGAAGCTGCATCTGGTCTTGAATTTTTTCCCCTCCTTGTGACACAAACTTTATTTCTCCTCTGTATGGCAGAAAATAGAAAACCTCTTGCATTTGGTAACTTGAGAATTGGTCAGTGGCTGAATAATATCTGACTTCAAAGTGGCCTGTGAAATGCTGTATCTTTTAGGTGAAAATTCCCCAAAAGGCTCTACTTTTGTCATTATCATTCTTTTCAGCTCAAACACACTTCCTTTCTATGCAAATTTATTCCATCAACAGGTTTTTCTTAGTAAATTCCCTCTTTTAACTTTGCTATTATGTTTTATGTTTTGCCATTTGTATAGAGACGTACACATGTGCAACGTGAGTGATGCTGTGGGAAACATGCATCCAATTTAGCAAATCTACTTTATTAAACTGTCAAATTGCACTGTAAAAAATTTCTAACCTATCCAAGTCAAAATTTTCTAGTGACTGGTCACATATACATTTTTAAATTGGCCCAAGTGCAATTCTTGTTGCAATAGTCTGTTAACATTGGCTCAATGAGAAATAATACGTCAGACTAATTGAAAAATTTAGATGTTATCAGTCACTAGACATTTTTGACTTGGGGATGTAATTTTTTTTTTTTACAGTGTGAGGTGTTTTTAAGTTTCGAAAAGAGTCTACACTATTTATATTGATTTTCTAATGATGTATGTTAATGGGTATATGAAACTTGTGTAATTCCTTTGAAACCTTGGGTGAAGAAAATGTACATGCAATTTTATCATTGACGTTCCCAGCATAGATGAATAAATAAAACACATTTTTGTGTGAGGAACAGAAAATGTATTTAAAGTCAGCATGAAACAGAAGTTGCGATTAGTTTCAATTAATTAGTTCAAAATGGCATATTTAAACTTTTTTTTAAACGTTTTTTTAAAAATAGCTTTAATGTAACTTCACCATTGCCTCATTTAGTAAACGTGGAACCATGAATATTCAAATTAGCCCCGCCTCCACTCCCTCACACTAGCTTAGAGATCCACTCAGTCAACTCTACTGAGGTAAACCAAAGTCCCTTTCTATCTCTATAGTCTTTGGGTAAATGCTGCATATGGCAAGTGGAAATATTGTTTTAATTCAGCCATGTATGTTTGAACCAGAAACTGATTCAGAAGAAGAGTATCATGTATCAGAAAGGTAATGTGTTTTAATTAGGGTTGTGCCGATAGACGATAGTCATTCTTGATGATTTCACTGAAGCGGGGTGGGGTGGTCCATGTTGAATTTCTTGGGGTGGTCCATGTTGAATCCAAAGAAATGAACTTGGTCCCACATTGAATCCAAAGAAGTTAACTTGAAGATGAAGTTGCCGGAAGAAGACAGGAGAATGTTGTCTCAAAGAGATAGAGTGAAGATCTGAACTAATCAGACACTCTTAAAGGTCCTATCAGTTCACACCCATTTGGTGAGGTGACCAACCAAAGATGACCGGGAGAAAGTCTTTGTTCCATCTTATCCCCGTTTGCATGTTCATGCTGGCATGGAGAATTTGTGCAGTCTTTACACAAAAGTATGGTAAAAAATATCATGATGCAATTTATCCTAACATATTGTACACCATTGATTATAAAATCAAAAGAGGATTCTTTTGATAACAAGAAAGAGGGGATTTGAAGACGTTAAAGCAGTGATACATCATCTTTGGATATCAACATTTGAAGTTACTCTAACATAACTAAAGAATCATAACTAGGCTAATAAAACATAGGGACATGCATAAAACACAGGAGAAATACTATAAATATTTGGGAATTTTTTGTGGGTAAGAATGGAGTAAATTTCCTTGTGTATTGGAAGTTTATCTCTATAGTTTTTGACCAAATGGCTCGTGCCGTCTGATCTGCTGTGCTGTCTCTGAGGGTTGCAGGCACAGTCTCTTGCTGAGATCTTTCAGGAGAGCAGAGGTGATAACAGCCTTTGAAGAGAACTGGTTTGAGGGCCGATGACAACGGGAGAGGAGGAAGGTTTTATGATGAGTCCATTCGTTACAGGCATTTGGTTCTGAATGATGTTCTGTATGCTGTAGCCAACACAATCTGCTATTTTGATTATGCATAATTAAGGATTTGCTTTTAGAGATTTGAGGAAAGTATGGAGAGAAAAAAAGAGCTGTGTAAAGATTCTTTGAAATGCTACTATTGTGTGCCATAAATAAAAGAACAGCATACGGGTTTGGAACAACGTGAGGGTGAATCAATTATGACAATATACATTTTTTTTTTGGTGAAATATTGCTTAAATGTGTTTAGAATATTTGATGTTATTGCCTTGAATATTGCTACCTTATAGAAAAAAAAAACATCACTTTGAAACATCACTTATCAGGCTTATGCTACTCTGAATAATACCTGAACTTCGTATTTTGAGCACTTCCTGCGTTGTTGTTGCTTTTGCCTCTTTATGATGACTCGCTGAACTTAGTCCTAATTTGTAAGTCGCTTTGGATAAGGGCGTCTGCTAAATGACTAAATGTAAATGTAAATGTAAATGTACTTTTCAACAAATGAAATCTGTGCCAGGTGACAAAGTATGAATTTGGTTTGTACATCGTCATTATTATTACCATTAGTGCGAAACACCATGTTTAGTCACAGTTGGCTTAATAAAAATAATACAAGGGCGAAGTGAACTGATCATTAGAGGTTCACTCAATTTCACGGCACAAAGGACTTCTAGAACCTGATTTTGCTCGTAAAATGGAGATAGAAACTCTTAGTATAAACTCTTTCAACAAAGAATTTCTAAATATGTCATTCTAACATTCACAATGTCCCAGAACATTACCTTGAAACTTCCAAGAATTCATCACGGTTATGATATCAAGATGTGATTGCCCACATTTATACATTGTATACAGGCCTGTGTGGCAGTTCAGCGACCCGTCCTGATATACAAAGTTTTGAACCGCTCCTGTTTTCACATGTGAGAACACAAGTTAAACAAGTTCACGTTTTCACATGTGAAAACAGGATGTCACAGACGACTGCCTCTCATATAAGCAATAAAAACACCAGCATAAAGTCCAGGCCTTGTCCTCTCTCGTCTTGCACTGTCATCACTCCTCCTTTTATCCTTCCGGATCCCCTTCCATGAGACTTTAGGCCATGTGGCACACAGGAGACACTCATTAGCACTCGCGCCACCGGCCTCGCTCTGTTCCCAAGGCTCTCGGCCCCGCCCTGCTTGCCACATACATGTTGTGGTCCATATCTTTACTGTGAAAGTCTGTTCGCAAAGTCTGCGCCAGAATTGCGACTGATTTACCATATAATCCACAGTGAAATGTACCAAACAAACAAATAATGCTAGTACTGAGACGTTTACATAAATAAGCACTTCATAAGCATTAGGATCCTTTGGAAGGTAATGACATTTTTGTCCAGTGGTCCTGTATCTCCTCTTCTCTCATCTCACTAACGTGTCAGTGGGTGGGGCCAAAGATGTGATGTAGGAGCAGGCGTTGATATGATTCCCCAGAGGTGGTTTTTCGTTGCATTATTACGTCATAATGCACCAAAATCCGAAACTAGTCATCTTCGAAGCCTGGTTTCAATAAAAGCTGTTTTTGGACTGAGGAAGTTTTGAGTTTTGAAACTTAGAGGATGTTTCTATAGTACAATGACATCCTACATGCCAAACGATCAAGGGAAATTCAATTTCTCAATTCATGACCCCTTTAGAAGTACATTAGCAAAAACTAAATGATGACTAAACTGTCTTTAGATTGAAATTTTGAAACATTGATGTCAATAGCTGCTTTTTCACTGTCAGGCCAAACCATTCTTGTTTGCTTATCCAATGCGGATATGGTTTGATTTTTCCACTGTGGGGCTGATAACAGAGCTCTCTGGAATGTAATACAAATGTGCCAGTCGTTCCCTTTGTAACGAAAAAGTTTACAGATGGTATGAGATTTTAATAGTGACTGCGTTATGGAGGATGATCAGATATTTCCGTTTTAAACTTGTTTACTTTGCTGAAATAGCGAGCTTGGCCAGCTACAGAGAAACTGGCAGCCAGGCAACAGACAAGTGACTAATCCGGAGTGGCGATGTGACATCACTACACACGTTCAACCTGCGTAGTCATTTTTGGGGTGGTTTTCATTTAGTGCGTGTACTTATCTTATCCACTGACAAACCTATTTTGACACTTAAGCCAATGCATTATTTCTTAATGGCTGATTAATCAACTTGGCCTGTTAATACTAATTATACATTATATAGAATGAAAATCTAAGCAATTCCACTAGTAATTCTTTAGTGAGCTCTCAGAAGTAAAAGTACAACACAGATCCCATGCGTCACTACGCACGCATTCGAACAGCAGTGTTCAGCATGGTGAGCCAACCGTGATGAGAATTCTGGACCGGGAATGGTTTGTAATCGTGCCGAGCTTAATCAAGCTCAAGTGGATCAATCTGGAACCGTTCCTTACCGTTCTGGGAACTGTTCAGCCCGACATTGGGAAAATGACCATTTACACCACAGTGTGGAGATCTTGGAGATCACAAGACAACTTGAATAACATAATGACTTAAGAATATAGTTCCTCCAATTCAAGTAATGAGCAAAATCCCCAAAAATATAATAGACATGAATCTCACATTATGCATTAACTGCTTAAATCTTTTTTTTTTTTTTTTTGTCTGTAGATATTTGTTGGGGAGATCTCCATGTATATCATGAAGTCCACTAGAGAAGCCCTAATAGCCCAGGAGAAAACCATTGTGACTGGAGAGTGCTGCTACCTAAACCCTCTCATCCGCAGAATCATTCGGTTCATCGGTGAGTCTTCTGTTTTCATTAGTATTAAACATTTCAGCTCAGTATTGTGTGGGTCCAGTATGGATTTTCCAGTTGTCACAACTGATGGCACCATGGTGAGATAATGCATAGTTGAGATTTTTGCTAATGCAATTACTGATTTCTCATAAATGAAGGCAAAACAAAATGCAACATTTATTATAATGGGTTTAAGGGATGATTGCTGTAAATTTCTTGACATAAAAAAAAAAAAAAATTGTTCATGTATTATAAATAATAAACAAGTTAATGATAAACAAAAACATTAGTCTGCAGTTTGCTTATTGAATGTTAAAAATTATTCAAATATGTTGTTGAATGGCTATAATTTCTATTCTTAACAAAGTTTTTTTATTCTTAACATTTGAATAAAAATATGTTATTGGTGTTGGCATTGATAGTACTTAGTAAAAATATGCTGTTAAACAAATATAATTTAAAATAGACTTTGGGAACAATGTGTAAACATATTTATGATTACAAATTTGAAAGGGTGATGAAACCCTAAACTTAATTTTTCCGTAATTTTAACAGTTATGTGTGTTGAACATCATACCTTCCTTTTAGTTTTAATAGTATGAGAAAACTAGTAAATTTTAAGCTTTTTTGCGTCATTTTCATCTTCTGCGTTCAAATTTGTCTTCGTGTCAACATCACAGGATCGATGACTCAACCAGTGTTGTCAAAAATGTCAATATTTCGATATGTATCGTTACTGAAATATCTATAATGGTTACAATACTCCTTTTCTGCAGTATCGATACACCGAGACCAGCTGCTCTGTCTTGCTCTCTCTCTGATGGTGAATTGACACATATCTTGCATTATAACAGGTTTCGCACTCACACCAAAAGTGTGCGCACCACTGAAGCCGCCTCTCAAATTGAGTGGCTTACTGCGCTTAAATGGTCAAATACACACAAAATGATGTGTGTATGACCTTCTTGGCGAGTATTCAGTTAAACACAGTCAGTTTTGGAACTTAAATAGTTGAGAAAATAACGCTTGTTGTGTAACAGTATATTGGATCCATGCATAAGCTCTTAAAGTGACAGCAGCCTAATAAATCTGCTGCAAAAGAGAAAATCACCAGTGTTATTTTACATTTTATTACTTTAATAGTATTTTTGAATACTGAATACTGCAGTTAGACCCACCTGAAAAACTGTTTTACATTTATCTTTATTCTATTGTATTTATTTGTGCTATCATTTGCAATATGTTAATTTGTTCTTATTGTATTACTAACTTTTTACTTGTCTTTTTTTCTGTAAATTTAGTTCAGAATTTCAAATAAAACCTCCCTGTGCTATGTGTAAGCTCTATAATTATGAGATAATAATAAACATATCTGTATGGCAGTATATTATGGTATCAAATATCAATGTTTTTCAAGGTATCTGATCGAAGTTGGAAATTCCAATATTGTGACACTGCTAGACTCAACATTGTTAATAATGATTATTATATCTTAATTATTCATGACAACACGCGTTGATTTCCTTTGACAGACGCTTGAGATTGCATACAGAACAGTGAGATCGCATACAGTAAGTAAGAGATGTATTAATGGAGGAAAAATGTGTTTTTGCTTTGTAAGTTTCTGCATCACACACATTCTCTTCAGTAGATCCTGAGTCTTCGACACAAACACGATTCATCCACACTTTGAGAGTAACCGGTCTTTACAGCTTATAAAAATGCCACAAAATAAGCCTAAAAAGTTATACATTTTCAATGCATCGCAGAGTACAAATGCGAATGGTTGTGCGCTTATTTGTGCATTACATTATAGCTGTCACAGGATATGTATTTGACATTTTGGCCAATGCAGATTATTTCTTATTGGCTGATTAGTCAACTTGGCTTATGATACTAAAAACTCCTAAGCAAACAAACACCACTAGTAATACTTTAGTGAGCTCTCAGAAGCAAAAGTGCAAGACACATCCAATAAATCTTTGACTTTGTTAGGTGGTATGATTTACCTGGAGATTTTAAAGTAAAACCGCAGAGCTGTGGCTGTTTTATTGACTGGGAACTACTCCACCTCCAAAACACATCAATTTTAAATGTTTTCTACAGACATAATGAGAGACACAATCAACAAAACTTTCTATGAAAACTTCCACTCACAGTATTTCTTTTATGCAGTCATATTTATTTTAGTACACATTTCCATGTTCCCAACCAAGTGTTTGATGTAAAATGAAAGTAAAAGTATGGGGAGCAGTTGATTTAATGGATGTGATGCATAATGTAGTGGATATTCTGGTAATGGTGTCCTCTGAGGCTTGGGATTGCAGTGATATGGACCATCGTATTGCAGCCTTTTTACAATATTGAGCAATTGTGGCTGGACAGAATCCCAGAATCTCTTTTTCACTCCAGCGGTGGTCTTGTTTTCAGTAGCTCAACTTTTTGGTCATATAGGAACCCTTCATACTTTAAGAGGCACCATGTGTTGTAATCTAGTTCACTCCAAGACACACAATTTCACAGTGAAACAAGTGCCACGGTAAAGTCCACTGTCAGATAAAGGCCTGAAGTGAAAACACAACAAAAATAAACGGCCATTCACTCCCATTATAAAGCTTGGAAGAGCCAGGACAGTTTTTAATATAACTCAGATTGTATTCGTCTGGGGTAATTGTCATATTTGTGTGAACTATCCGTTTAATTGAATGAAAACAAATTCAAAATAAACACCGACTTGACAGGCTTGACTTGACTTCACTTGACTTAAGCTGGGCGTACATGGACAATTTTTTTTTGTCTCTCGGGAGAAATTGTGTGGAAATCGTTGATGCTTGTATGGTCGCGACTCGCATTGTGTGAGGGAGTCGGCCTGATTTTCACCAGTGTATAGGCTGTCCACTATATTGCCAAGTCATATACAACCATGTCACATAGTAGATCTATGAATATTAATATAGCCCAGTGGCTGGAACCCTGTAGCGTACACACACACACACACACACACACACACACACACACACGATATGTGTGTGACATCACCTTCGGCCGGAGTGACTGCGGTTACGCCCACTGAGTGGAAAAAGCCTGAGCTGCAGCATTTGTTTTCAGCGCGAATGCCGCGAAAAACCCTCAAAACATCTAAAACGGGAAAGAGCTTTGCGATTGACTGTACAACTGACAACTCATCAATTAAATATTTATTTTCGTATATTATGCATAATTGGATGTTTTTAAATAAACACTGACAACAAACTACACGTTTTAGGGCTGGACGATATGATGATATACATAGATATAAGTGATCATCCGGATTTCCTACCTATATTGTATTTGTATAAAGCGTTCACAGGCAAATGTGCTTTATGTATTTCCCTGGCGTAGAAATCAGGCACATATAAATGTCAGGAAAAACAATTCCTGGCTGCATGTCAATATTCATGGATCACTGGATCTTTGGTTAGCTGTAAGGAACACTATATCGAGTCCAACCTTTAGTTTAAACTGGTCATCGTTCGTTTTACTGAGGTTTTCACAGTTTCCCCAATTTAATCCAGTCACGCATCAGCTCTTTTGCCACTCAGTCCGGCTGTGTTCCGGCGGGAAAGTGACGTCAGCGCATACCCTCCATAGTACACGATACTGAACTGAGTTCTCTTCCAAGTCTTTTTGTACTTAAACGGACAAATGCACACACAAATATCCCTGTAAACACAGTCGGTTATGTCTTAAGTGAACATAAACAGTTGACAAAGAAAATGCGTGTAACAGTATATTGGATCCATGCAGCTCTTAAAGTGACAGCAGCCTAATATTACTCTCTATAATGTTAATCAATCAACAAAAGACACAGAGAAAATTCCTCACTCTTCTTGACTGAATAACTTTTGTGACTATATTTGTAATGTATATTTTATTTATAAAGTTCAGTATTATTTTACATTTTATTACAGTTTCTGTACCTGAATAATACCTGGAAAACTTTTAGTTTATACAATAACAGTTAATTTCAATCGTATCTTTGTTCAGTTGTATTTATTTGTGTGATTGCTAATTTGTTTATGTGTTCTTTTTTTGATGTTTACTTGTATTTAATAATGCTTGAAATTTAGTTAGGCTGGTTGTTTTTGGTATTTTAAAACCATAGGCAAAAGTTCCTTGTATAAGTGTTCTTTAGCCGTGGGATTTTGTTCATGGTATTCAGCTACAATGAAAAGACTTTGAACTAATGTGAATGATATCTACGTTTTAATAAAAATAAAAAATAAAAAAATTAATCAAAATTAGGAATCCATAAGAATCGGAATTGATAAGCAGAATCAGAACTGGAATCGTTAAAATTCAAACGATACCCAAACCTAGACAAGATCACATGAGGGAAACAAGGAATCACATGAATCCCAGTAAAAGACATGACATGATAAACATCAATTGAAAACATGAAACAAGAACCAAACACTAGACAGACACGACAACATGTTGGTTAACATTTTATTCCTTGCAAGGTCACAAAATCATCTGGAAAAAGTCAGACTGAGAGACTCCACATAACTAGAGGACATCATAATTACATGCATAAGATGTTAAGCTTAGTAGAGTAGTTTTGTTTGTGCCAAATGGTGTATGCAAATGTAGCTTTTGCTCTAGTGGGCATTTGTAATTACTTCTGGATGAAGATAAAAATAACATTGTTCCATCAAGACTGCATTGGTATTCATGGGCGTCCTTCAAACCCTTGTCTGATTTGCTTATATTTTCAGAGCTTTGATTGGGAGTAACAAGCTGAATATATTTTTGCCTTTTTTTTTACCGCAGGTGTCTTCGCGTTTGGCCTGTTCGCCACCGACATCTTTGTCAACGCCGGCCAGATCGTGACTGGCAATCTGGCGCCATATTTCCTGAGCGTCTGCAAGCCAAATTACACTGGGTTGGACTGTCGCTTCAGCCACCAGTTCATCGCCAATGGAAACATCTGCACTGGGAACCAGGTGGTTGTGGAAAGAGCCAGGAGGTCTTTCCCATCCAAAGATGCTTCGCTCAGTGTCTACTCTGCCGTCTATGTTACTGTAAGACACTAGTGTGCATCCTAAATAGACTGTGGTTGCGTAGTTTCATTTGACTTTTATGTGTTGACTTGATTTCAACTGGCCCATATTTCATGAGTTGTTAACTTTGAAAAGAAATTTGCTTTACACAACCATGTCCAGTGAAATAAAGCGGCAAGCGATCAGTCTTGAAATGCCTGTCACTGGAAACTTGAAACACACTAAATTGTTTGAATACATTTTATACAGGGAAAACAAGATGAGCTACACTGCATTTTAAATGTAAAGACGAAGATCTCAAGAATTTATAAGGTCCCACTATATTATACACTACTATGTGATGACATTTAAATTAACCATTTGATACAATGCACTTATTGTGTACATACATGAATTTGCATTGTACTTATATTTAATGTAATTACAGCTGTAATTGATTTCTGTGATTACATCTAACAGCACAACATAAACACAATAAGTACATTGAACTTAATAATTATTTTATTAAAAAAGTCCATAGTAGTAAAGATGCCTAATATAAAGTGTGACTCTTTATTCTTATGCAAAGTTGATATCTATAATAGAGAAATTCTCAATAGAAATGTGTGTATAAAAAAAATAAAAATAATAATATGTAAATAAACTATTAATACTCACATTATTGTATAAATGTTATCAAAATAAATTAAACAATGGCATGCATCCTTCAAATATTTCTCAATTATGTAAGGTTATAAAAAATAAAGAACAATGGAACAAATTAGAAGTAAAACAATAATAGAAGATACAAATGTAGGATGGTGCTTGATGTTTTTCACGTGTCTAACAGAATTATTTAAGTAAACATTTAGTAAATAAAATGCAATACAAATACAAAAACAACAAAGTACAAACGTAAAATACCTAAAATACTTATGTAAATAAAAAAAAAATAAAAAAAACATTTACAAATGTATTTACTAAGATATCACCTACATTATCTTACTAAGGCAATTAGTGTAACTACACATTTATTTCTCACTCTCTCACTGATTCCTGCCTTTAATGCGTTTCATTGTTTGATTAGTGATGTTGAATTGCCAGGGTTTGTGGTTTTCCCTTTATCTCTCTTTCATGGGTATAAGAGGTTATTTACTCGGATTCTGTTCCTTATAATTGGCATAATTTCCCTGAGGTGGAGCAGGCGCTGTGTATTTACTTAAGCTGAATCTCCTCACAGTCACCTGCTGCTGCACAACAAATCCAGTGAATTAATCGGCTCCTTAACGAGTGTGTGTGTGTGTGTGTGTGTGTGTGCGTTTGCCTGTTTCAGATGTACATCACAAGCACCATCAAGACGAAAAGCAGTCGTTTGGCCAAGCCTGTGCTTTGTCTGGGCATCATGTGCGCTGCTTTCCTCAGCGGCCTGAACCGGGTGTCAGAATACCGCAATCACTGCTCTGACGTTATTGCTGGCTTCATATTAGGAAGCTCCGTAGCTCTTTTTCTGGTGGGTTTCATAGTTTGCTGTCATTGTTTAACTGAAATAATGAAAAAAATCTATATTTTCTTATTTTTAAATATGTATTTTATTTTCTCTGATTGTTTCTTTTTTCTCTCCCCTGTATTGATATACAAAATACAATATTGTGCTCTGTAGCGGTTTACTTGTATATTAAAGTGATATCTTTAGTAAATAACACGATGCATCATAAAATCTGCTAATTGGGATTTATTTTATTTTATTTTATTTTGGTTGTCATGATGCTTTTAAAAAATATATTTTGATATGCAAGTATTTGTATGAATTTTTTTGGAACATTTCCTTTAAACTTTTTGTTCATCGAAGAATCCTGAATACATACTGTATATACTGTATAAGAAGCAGCACAACTGTTTTCAACTAATAATAATCCGAAATGTTTTTTTTAAGCAGCAAATCATCATATTAGAATGATTTCTTAAGGATCATGTGACACTGAAGACCGTAATAGCTGTCACATGATTCTCGGCTGCTGAGAATTCAGTTTTGCATAACAGGAATAAAATGCATTTCAAAATATATTAAAGTAGAAACCAATTATTTTAAATTGTATTTCGCAATATTACAGATTTTACTGTATTTTTGAAACGGTGCAATAATGCAGCTTCTTTCATACACATTAAAATATCTTAAAATATAAGCTCCACCACATTACCGACCAATGCTAACTTAGCTTTTCTGTTCGCCATATTTTTTGACTGAAGTATTACTGAAAATCTTCCCTTCCAATGTAGTTTTCAAAATCCTTGAATCACTTTATTATTTATTTCCACAAATATTTTTTTTTTTTGGATGATAAAATTTTTTTTTTTTATTTTTTACAAATTGATATTGAGAAATAACATTTTTTCATGACTTTGCTTTAGTCGGTATGATAACCATCCCAATCTTCAAAAAGTTCCTTTCTCATTGTAGGGAATCTGTGTAGTGAACAACTTCAAAGGGACCCTCTCCACTCCTACCAAACAGAAGCAGGAGGATTACCGCGGTCTTCCCTTGATGACATTCCCTCGTGTGGAAAGCCCTCTGGAGACTCTCAGCGCACAGGTCTCAGCTCAGCACTATCAGCTCTTGCTATTTTACACACACTCTAAAAATAATGTGTTGGCTCAACAACAAAAAATAACGCAACAGTTTGCATCAATGTTTTTGAGTTATGACCACTTTGAGTGAATTTATGTTCAACCAACAAGCTACATTGAGTTAGAGGAACTTAATAATTTTTAGCATAAACACAGATTTTTAAGTTGATTACTCAAAAAAAAAATTAAGTCGTTTCAACTAGTTGTAGCCCTGGAACCAGTTAACTTTATCTATTTCAGTTCAAATCAACAGCTATCATAGCACATGCTAACATAACTTATTTAACGTGTATATTTAATGAACAAGTTAGATATTACTTGTCACTGGCATTAGCGCAGTCTTTGCTAATAGAGTCAATGTAGTGTTTACCTTCATGTATCTACTCTTCAGCAACAATGGTAACCACAAAAACTTCTACATTACAGAATTAAACTCTAACAGGTCTTTCCCTTCACTAAAAACAAATAAATTAACACTTCATTCCAACATTTATTATCCTTATCCAGTCCTATGCAAAGCATACTGGGAACTAGAAATCCACTAGCCTGGCAAGCCAGACCTACATCAAGATGTTAGGTCTGGCAACTCACCATTGGCACGGCTCAATCCGAGGGGAGGGATAAACGGTTGTCTCTCAAAATCCCTCTGCACGCAATAGGATAGCGCTACAAACCAATCAGAGCAACGAAGAAGGCTAGTTGGTCAATTAAACTTTTGCCGTATCCGGTCGGCAAAACTCCGAACACATCTTCCTTTTTTAAAAATGACTTAAGTGCCGTTCTTTGCTCTTTTCTCCAAAGAAAAGCTTAACTCCAAGTCCTCCAGAGTCGCGGCCAAAGCCGATTCGAAAGACCGCTGTTCGCCAGCAGCAGCCGCCATTATTTGTTTTCAAGTAGCAGGGAACCGTCGCAACTCTGTGGTCATTATGTTAAGCCCGCCCCACCTACTCTATACACGATGTGATTGGCCTGACCTGAGTTTGGTTTTTCCAACTCGAAAGTCAATGGAGAGTTGCTAGACCACACTGGCTGCAAAATAAATTTTGCTGCCGCTAGGGTTGCGTCTAGATTTCTAGGCTAGAAATCCACTGCCTAATTTCCAAAGTTATCAATACAATTTCATTACGTTACTACAACCTAAAAAAAAAAAGGCGTAAAAATAAATAAATTTGAGTTTAAATTACAGACTATATTAAGTTGATGTAACGATCAGCATTATTATGTCAACAGAACTCGATAAAATAATGTTTGCAACTTAAAAGGATTAATTAAAACAATAAATTTGAATTTTTAACTTGCAACCATTCATTTATTTAAGTTTCTGCATTTTGCTATCGAGACGCTTTGGTTGAGTTAGTTGTTCACACATGACAAGTTCTGTTTTGTCTGCAATTGCTTTATTTATATATTATTTATTCTAGATTATATTTTTTGATGTTGTAATTGTTGTAAAAATATGCGGACTGACATTCTTAGTTGTGTCATGCCAAGCTGTTTTTTCAGTGTCTTACGCCATGAGCCATGTGTGAAATTTAAACTCGTTAAACTTTTCAAAACTCTATAGAACCCAATAACCTGCATGTTTTTATGAAATTTCTTACACAATTTTCTAATACACATTTTTTTTTTTTTTTTTTTTTTTAGTTAGTTTGGTTTTAGTTTACGTTAACTATAATATCCTTGGTTCCGAGACTAAATAATGATGTATAAATTGAGAGGGATCTGATAGCGTCAGGTCAGGATATTACACAATAATTAGTGATAAATTAATTTAGTAAATTTGTAATCATGAAATATGTATTCCCAGTATTCACCTTCAGCAGTATTCCCAACATAAGTTTCAATCTGGCTGGAATTTGCCTTGTGTTTTGTAAACCCGACTGAAATTTTAGGCCCCCCCTGCAGTAGTTCCATTATTTGGCTCCTAAATAAAAACCCCAAATGGCTTTGATTTTGCAGTTTGTCCATTTATTCTCCAAAAAGATGCATTTTGTCACATTATACAGCAGGGAGTTCCAGTGCTGCTTCATTCCGACACTGTTTTCAGCAGGGAATGTCTTGTCAGACGATTCTATTGACAGCCAGCCAATGAAAAACCTGGAGCGCCTGAGCAACAGATGTGGGTCAGAGTAATCCTCCTTTGCTTTGGACTCCCGCTTAACACCCTAGAGCACGTTAGAGCTGGCTGTGCAAGTCACTGTGTTTGGGAAACAAGGAAAATCGTGTGTTCAGTCACGATCTGGACAAGTACAATAATTGAAGGAATTGGCATTGAGAAATTACACGTTTTGCTCTGTCTCTCTCTGGTGTTTCAGTTAAATGCGCCTGATGGGTAATAAGCATTTAAGTGACAAGCCAAATGCGTATTACCGTCTGCAACGGCACAGCACGACTCTGAATCCAATTTTGTTTGTCTTTCAGAACCATTCGGCGTCCATGACCGAAGTCACATGACTAAGGGGGCAGCACAGAGTCACTTTCGCTTCACCTCAACACTTCTAGGCACAAAAAGTTTTTTTGTACTGTGGCATACTGTTAAAAAAAAAAAAAAAAAGAAAGAAAGAAAGAAAGAAAAAAGACAGTATTATGTTGTAACTAGTTGTACCTAGAAGCAGCTGTTTTGTACATTTTGTATAAGAGAGTGCTGTAGCTTTCCCTCATAATGTCAACACTGCTCAATTCATGTCCAGATTTCTGCCTTCTTTGTCATGTTTTACATCACAAAGTAAATATATACAGTCTATATATATATAATGTAATTCAAATATCGATGTTGTTATGTGGTATTTGTACAAAGAATGATTTTATTTAGATTTGTTTCCTGTACATTTTTGGACAAAGATCATTTTGTATTCTTTTTGTTATCTGTATAAAGCATTTTGATCAACTTTGCCTGCTGATTTTCCAGGAATGTTTTTGGTATACCTATTTTTTGGTGTGAGTTTGAAAGAAAACATGTTGAATTGTTACACGTCGTTGTATCGGATTCTCCTCGGGCATCTTCGAATGGCCATGTACTCAGCATGTAATACACAACACTGTTTGAATAACCTGTTATTCTCGACTTGTGTTTTGTTTTTTCTTTAAAGTTGGCATTTCATTTGAAATGCTAAATATATTTTCCTGGGTAGTCTGTCAAATAAATAGTCTGTAGCTGAGTCCAATAACTTGAGTTGGCTTCATTTTCAAGAATGTTAATATAGTTTGTGCCATAATTTTGTGATGACAAGAATGCTTTTAATCTTATTACTACCACTTTAGTTAAAAACACTTTTTTTTTTCAGCCAAGTGGTGTTTAAAGGTGTCCTATTATGCATTTTTTTGTACAAATATTTTTCTATATATATATATATATATATATATATATATATATATTATACTTCTGCTGCTGTTTGAGCATGATGTCTGCAAAGTTACAAAGCACAACGTTCCTCAAGAATGATGTATTGTTTTCTAGTAAATACATACATCTCAAGAAGGCAAAAAAAAAGCATAATATATGAACTGATACATATACAGATACATATACTGTAATTGTTTGCAGGTCAGCTACAATAATTTTGGCCCTCTAGCGGTTGAAGCATAAAACTACAAGTTTCTTGCGGAGGAACATTGTTTTGGTCATTACGTGAGTAGTTCGACTCCTGCGCGGATGAACATTGTTTTGGTCATTACGTGAGTAGTTCGACTCCTGCGCGGATGAACATTGTTTTGGTCATTACGTGAATAGTTCGACTCCTGCGCGGATGAACATTGTTTTGGTCATTACGTGAATAGTTCGACTCCCGCGCGGATGAACATTGTTTTGGTCATTACGTGAGTAGTTCGACTCCTGCGCGGATGAACATTGTTTTGGTCATTACGTGAGTAGTTCGACTCCTGCGCGGATGAACATTGTTTTGGTCATTACGTGAGTAGTTCGACTCCTGCGCGGATGAACACGTGAATAGTTCGACTCCTGCGCGGATGAATCTGAGGGCTTGTTCGCTGTGCTCATGGTTACATGCATGCTAATCTCACCAATGACATCAAGACTCAATAAATAAAAGAATTATACAACGACGGATATCTTAAAATAAATATCTCTTGTGAGCAGGTAAGTGTTTTTATTTGTTAAAAACAAGTGTTTTTAAATAACATTACGAAAGTTTGAAAATGCTGACATAATGATTGCAATTAGCAATCATTATGTCTGACTAATTGACATAATTAGCCTATAACTTGGCCATTTTATAGGCAAATAGACCAAAGTAGAGATTGACATTGTTACCAACATAAACATTGTTTTGTGAAACAAGCAATGGACATCAAATCTGATATGCAAGCAAATTTCTGAAAAGGCAAGACAATGTTGATTAGTTTTTTTAATATATATATATATTTTTTTTTATCATGGATAGTTTTGCTTTCCCCTTTTGCTCATTAATTAAATTGTTAATTTCGAACAAAACTGTACGTTATGTAGCTTTAATAAACCCAAGTTAATTTAAATGCTATATTCAAATTATATATTTTATTGCAATCCAATCTGTCCAGTACTTTATGAAGCTTCATAAAGCTTCAATAAAAATTGGTCTTGTACTGTGTGGTTCTCTGGGCAAGACCCATGTGCCTAAAATAAATGTGTGAGGTGGGAAAAATCCATTCCACACTCCTGAAAAATTTACTGTCATGAGATACAAAGTTTTCAAAAAGTTTCTTAGAAAACTGTGGAACCCAGGAACTCTAGAATCTGCATACCTGCTATATGTTATCGGAAAGAAAGAAAATAGTACTACTTAGCGAAAAATATTAAATGTAATTTTCATATTAGTTATGATGAAAATTAAATTAATGAATTGTTTTATAAACTTGATAGCTTTTACTTTATGCCTTTCTGGCCAAACTAACTTTCAGCATTGCAGTCTTAAATCCAGCAACTGCTCTTTTCATATCTATCACCACCACCTTTGTCTGTCGTTTTTCCTCCAAGCAATAATAGGATTATTATGAAAAATGTTCCAGCATTATAGATGGTATTAAGCTTTTGCTTGAATAACTCTCTTCTTGATACACCAGTGCTCTGAACAGCCGTCAACTGTACATTTTCCAGAAAGTTTCTCTTTTGAACTCTTGGAATTATCCAGTTGAACAGCTACTAAAACATGACCCCATTCTCCATCAAGTAACATTAATGATGTGCTTTTAATGAACACCACACTTTAATGAACAACACTGAGCACATGGTTTACTCAATCTATTGATGAGAAACAACTTGAACTCTTTGAAAGTTAACTTCCCAGTGAATGCAGGTTTCACCTGCCCTCTTCACAATAGATCTATATGCCAAATAAAATACATTTCAGCAGAACAGCCTGTAAAAAAGTTTTATTCTCCAGTTATATGGGCGAATAAAAAACAAAAAGTTGAATACATAGCAATACGTTTGGAGTAAACAAATCATTGCCCACCAGCACCAAATCCTCATGCCAGCTGTACGTTGAGTTTGAGAGAATTGTTTTCTGCTTCAGGGTTTGAATGACTTGCAGTCATTAACGGACCAATGAATCACAATTTCAGTAGCTCTGTGATCTAAAACAAAAGTTATCCAATCTGACAATGCCAAGCAAAGGCATTAACAGAGGTTTAAACAAGGAATTGACAAACTTTTCATTTTGAGGTGAACTATCGTTTGAAATTATTCTGAAGTATTGTAGCAGTGTTTTGTTTTGTTTTTCTGTCAGAGAAACACAATCATGTTACTTAGAGCCTGATTTCAGTATCTTCAGCCTCAAGTCATTATTATACAAAGAGAATGAAAAGTTGACTTAAATCTCTAATAAATATCTCGAGGGGTTTAGATGCAGACAGTTCATGCGCGAGGGCTCTGAAGCAGCAGTGAGCTGTAGACGGGTTAGGAATAGGGTGGTTTAACTATGCCACAGAGGAGCCATCTTTGCCTTCAGTCTATGCGATAATTAACATCTGCTGAAAATCGTATCTTGTCTGCTTGTGTTTTTACGGTCTTTGAAGCACCATAAAGTTTTACAGAATAAGATTTGTATGAATTATCATACATACAGTGGCACGAAAAGGTTTCTGATATTTGATATATCTCAAATCTCTTTTGATTTATATTTGGAGAAGAACATGGTTGTTCATTTTCAAAATGAAATGTAATGTTGCTCAAATGAAAACATTTAAATTAAAATAGTTAACATAGACTCCCTATAATTAACCCTGTGAAAAAGTAAATGAATATTTGTAAAACTAATAACTGGTTAGACACAGACATCCCCATAGATTCACTCTGCCAACACTGCGGTTTTTGCACACTCTTTCTTATTGTTGAATTATGAACAAATTCCTTAGCTGGTGCTTGAGATGCCTGTAGTTCTGTTAAAGGTTTTCGCCAGTAACCTCGAAGTATTTTCCATTTAGAAGTAAAGGCTTGCATTGTTTCCAAGAACATTAGAAATATCTTTGCAATTCTTTCCAAACAAATATATATAATTTTCTTAGCTGTTCTGGTATGTACCTGTATGAATTTTGTGGTGATATAATGGAAAGGTCCAATATATACGTACAATTGAAATTCAACAGAATTCTTCAGAACTGGAACTGACACATTTTCATCATGTGTACTTAATTTAGACTTAAAATTTTGATATTCAACAAAGTTTTGTTGTTTAGTGGTAAATATTACTGTAAAGAAGTTTATAGTTCAGGGAATGAGGAGGCGGGAACCGGCGAACGTTCAACATAACATTAATGACAAAATAAAGAAATCACAAAACGAAAGTAAGGCGGCAGCCCCTCATGGATAACTGCTGCATAAACAGAAACAAAGCAGCAACATAAATGTCCCAGGCCTTGTCCTCTCTCATCCTTCACTGTCATCACTCCTCCTTTTATCCTTCCGGAGCTCCTCCGTGGATTTCAAGACCGGTGTGACTCGCAGGTGTCGCTCCATGCTCTTCTGGCCTCGCTTCGCTCCCACGGCTCCCTGCTCGTCACATATACCCCATCGCCCTTTGCAGACTGTGCTTCATGGCCTTCATGGTGGCCGCAGTACCTGGGGGTAAGTATAGACGAAGAGAGAGAAAAGGAGAAAGAAGGATAAAGAGAGACAGAGGAAAGAAAAAGAAGAAAACAAATCTTGGTCCTGTTCACAAAACCTACTTCAATCCGGTCCTCCACCAGCTGGGTGAAATCCTCTGCAATGGTGGTGGCACTGGATCTCTCTGTGAACAGCCCTTAACTCCACCGTCTTCTGACTGGAGGCGACCGCTCCTTCCATTTCGGTATCCGGCAGCGAGTCCCGCTCCATTCTGCCTGCTCTTCCCCATACGGCGGACAGGAGCAGACCCCATCAAACTGTGGCGACTCCTCTGGCTCCTTCCGATGGCAGCCGTCCCTCTCATGCTCAAGCAGAAAGCAATGATTTCATCCGTCCCTCTCGGCAAGTCACTCCTCGATGGCACCACAGATTTCCCACAGCGACAAGGGCTCTTTGACAGCGCATTCCTCCTTCCTCCCGTGTTTTGGCACCAGTGTAGCAAAGTTCATGGAAGAAGGTGGCGGGATGGCTGAATGTTCAACGCAACTTTAATTACAAAACAAAAACAAAACAAAAGCGGCAGCCCCTCATGGACAACTGCCGCCTAAACAACAACATAAATATCACCCCATCGCCCTTCGCTAAACAAAAACAAAACAACAACATACATGTCCCAGGCCTGGTCCTCTCTCGTCCTTCACTTAAAAAAAAAAAAAAGGAACTGGAAATGTTAGTTGGAATCAGAATTGCAAACCAGAACCATTAATTTCTTTATGATTCCTATCATGGTCACACCAGATCTCATCCAAATTAATTCATTATATTGAAAAAGACACTTGAAACAAATTTTTGAAGATTTGAAAGCAATAAATCTCACACAAACATATCTCAAAGACATTTTAATTTATAGAAACATAACCATTCAAGGTTAACAGTGTGTGTTCAAGGTTAACTCTTTCTTGTTACAACTCCAGAGACAATGGCGTGGCTTTCTTCTTAGAATCAATATGCAGGAGACGCTATCATACATCACAGTTTGACACCTAAAATAAATGTCATTTTGACACATGAATGTCTTCCCTTTAGGCAGTTACGCACTGTCTTTTTCTCGTCCCCACATAAAAACAAGGTATCCTCAGAATTTAACTTCTGGGAATACAGAAATACACACTGCTTATATCAAATTTGACTTCCTCTGTCCCTTTTTCAGGTTCGGTTCAATGAGGAATAAAAATAAAAATAAAAAAATAAATAAAAAAGGACTTCAGAGAATGTGTTGAGAAAGTCTTGCTTCCCTTAGGAGCCGCAATTGAAATAATCACCCAGTAGGTCCAAGCCTTTGAACAATGTAACCTATAAAACTCCAGCCATATTTCCCACAAGTCTAGGACTCGGTCGAAGTCTCTGTCTTCTGATACTGCTCCAGATCTTTTTTCTTCTTCATGGCAAGCTGCAGTTGCTTTTTGATAAGCTGGATTTGTGTTTCAAGATCTGTCAATTCCTGTACGATTGGGTTCTGGGCAAGGCCTAGCAAGTCGGTTCTTCCGTTAGATGTGGCCTGTAATGGAAGCTGTCTCTTCTCCTGTGGGGACAGCAGTTCTTTACAATGTGAACATTCCAGGTCATTTTGTTGTCCCTCTTGATTGGACAGTTTTTGCCTGTTGCTGTTGGAAGTTCCCAAAGAGTTCCATGGCATTTGTTGGTTGTTTCCAACATTGCAGCTTAGTCAGGACAAGAATGATATCACAATATCAGTATATAAATACACATTTTAGGAAGCATGTTATGCATAGTAATAGTTGTCATCATTTACTCAAACTTATGTCATTCCAAATCCAAATGACTTTCTTCCGTACAACACAAAAAGAGAATTTTTGAAAGACGGGTTGATCTTTTCCATGCATATGCAACAAAACTAATTTATTTTTTACTATATTAAGTCTTCTGAAGGCATATTATATCTTTGGGTGAGAAACTTTCAATGAAAATCTTCAAATCTAACCTGGCTTTCCTTGTCATGTTCATGAGAAATGCAGAAATCATGAATGAATTGTTCTTGTGGATCAAATCTTTTAATGAACTGCCTGATCTGTTTCACAAAATTGGTCTAATAAAAATCAGAACAACAAATAATGCCTTCAAAAGATTTATACTAATATTGTAGCACACAAGTCATGTGACTAATTGTATGATAGTTAATGCTGCTTTATGTCATTTTTAGAAGTGTGAAAGCTCCTATTTATTGTAATTACAAGAAAAAGACGAACAAGAACATTCTTCAAAATTTCTCTTTGTGTCCTGGAAGAAAGAATGTCATATCGATTGCAGAGTTAACTAAAACTCTTAAATAGCAAACAAATGTTTGTTAATAGAAATAAAGCTGATAAAGCTGAATAGAAAATGTTTACTTAAATTGAAAGAAGCACAATTATCTGAGAATGACACTACTTCAGGACTTGAATTCAATGTTTCTTGAATGCTAGACAGTATTTAAAAGCAGTTTACCTTTTCTCCGGTTTTGCAACAGTCTGTAATTTGTCTTCTTTGAAAGTCGGGTTAATTGCTCGATGTAATCTCTGAAAAACAATTAAATTAAGTATTATTCAGGGAAGAAGTGCTGAGCATTTCAAAGTGAATAAATGAGGAAAATCATCCCCTTACTGCTACAACGTGTCACCACATTTACATGTAATTATGTTTAATAAAACCAGCCTATAACTCTACAGATGCACATACTTGACTGGTGTGGAGCCAGTACTTATAATGTGACGACTCTGGTATTCTGGGTATCAGCCAGCGATGGACGATGTGTTCACCCAGTGTGGTGAGAAGAGACAGGGCCACTCCAATGCATAGCATGACAAATAACCCTGAGAAGTGCTTTATCCCCATCTGCAAAGTCTGGGTATGACAACGGAAAGTCAAGGTTAGAAAAGAGGAATAGTTCACCCATGAATGAACTTAAGCCACCCACACAAAGAACCCCTTATTATTTAGCAATAAAACAAAAGGAGATCTTCTGCATAACTTAAGTAGCCAGACATTTTTATTGGCAAACAAACACACACACCAAATTACAGCATCATAAAAGTAGTTTAAATGACTTGTGTGCTATATTCCAAGTCTTGGGTGTGGGGAACAAATCATTGCCATTATTCTCTGAAAGTGTTCCTCTCCAGCCAATCTCTGAAATCCCTTAAACTAAATTGAGCGAACAATACATTTTTGATTGAAGAAAGAAAATAACGTTATGAGGGTGAGTAAATCATAACGAAAGTGAGATCTGAAATGTTTCAGAAGGATAAATTGTTGTTGGTTGTTAAATGTAAGTTTTAAAAGTACCTGTATTTAATCCTACTTGTACCACAAGTTATTTCTCTTTTGAAATAATTGAATACCTTTATTCACCAAGGATGCATTAAATTGACAAGTGACAGTAAAGACTTTTATAATCTTACAAAAATATATATATAAAAAAAATAAGGATCTTTTGAACTTTATTTATATCAAAGAATCCTGAAAAAAAGTATGAACATTTGAAGAATTTGAGGCAATGAATATATTCAAATAGAAAACAGGTATTTTAAATTGTAATAATATTTCACAATATTACTGTTTTACTGTATATCTGATCTAATAAATGCAGCCTGGATGAGCATTAGAGACTTCTTTCAAACACTAACACACTCACTCATACACAAATGTCAGAAAAATGATTTAGTTGATTTAGGTTTTTTAGTTGAAGTCCTAAAAAAGACAGGCCCTTCCATAAGTTCCAGCCCTGAATTGTGCTTATTAATAGCCTAACTATATCAATCCTATATTTGAACAGCTTTATCGAGTGAACATCAAACTCAATGCATTTCTGATTTTCAGTTTGTATCATGACTTACCTCTGTGACTGCAAAGCTTCTTTTACCACAGGGTACCACCTTGTACCACTTATCATGTAGCGTGTCCATAAATCCATCAGATTTGTACTGACTGACCAACTCAGAGATATTTGAAGTCAGAGGAGAGTTCTGTTTGAGCCCAATGCCATAGCCTATGAACAGAAGGACAATGTTTTTTTTAATATTTTTTTTATTTTTATTATTATTTTAGCTATTAGAGCAGCTTGTGCACTATAGTTCATTCACTCAGTAACCCATAAACAAATACCAAGCGAGTAAGAAATGTTAATTTACTTGCCTTCAATTGCAAATGGCTTTCCCACTGTCAGCATTTTGCAGTCTGCATCAATAGACACTTCATAGTCTAAAAGAGCTTTGTCCATTATAAAAGCATCCAGCTTTTGGGGATCATCCCTGGAATAGTATCAAACAGTTTGCTATTACAAAGTGACACACGGACAATATTTGCTGCAGTCATTTAAAAAAAAAATTTTTTGGGATGTGCAATGTCATGTAGTCACAATATGAACTTTTGATCGTTGAATCAGTCCATTAGTCCTGAAGTCCTCACAATGAATTAAAACTACTAGAACCAACTACCTATTCATACTCATAGAAGGGAACATAGAAAGTCTATAACCTGGCTTTACTACTAGCAGTTGCATCCTTGTTTATCCTATGCAATTCAAAATGTTATCTTGCAAAAACACGTGTTGGGTTGATTGAAAAGGAGAGACCTTGCTAACCTTCTTAGGGAAATGTTGCAAATTTCATCTACTTCTCCTGAAATCTATTCATTCTGCCTTGCTTGAAGGAATTATACACTGTGGCAATATTTTGGAGTATGTGGTCTGATTTGAGGGCTGCATCAAATCATATCCTGAAGGTTGTGGAAACTCAAAAGAGAAGTTTCAGACTTGCAACAGAGGATACGAAAGGAGGAAAACTTCTTTAAAATGTATTTAAGTGTGGCCTGTCGAACACTTACGTGACGTCTGAAAACTCTCGCCATTGACTTATTTGCTTTGGTCATTCCTACAATCAAATGCTTATGTGTTAAAAAGCCAAATTGTACAAATTGTTGGCCATAACTTCTAAAAAACAATGACAACAACAAAATAGGATTGTGTATGTATAGAGAAAGTATCAACAAATAAAACCGTTTTCTTTGAATATATAGCTATAACAGATAGATAGATAGATAGATAGATAGATAGATAGATAGATAGATAGATAGATAGATAGATAGATAGATAGACACAGACGATAGATAGAAAAATAGACAGACAGACAATAGACAGATAGATACATAGATATAGACAGACGGATAGATAGACAGACAGATAGGCAGACAGATATATAGACAGACAGATAGATAGACAGATAGATAGACTGACAGACAAAGACGATAGATAGATAGACAGACAGACAGACAGACAGACAGACAGACAACAGATGATAGATAGATAGACAGACAGACAGACAGATAGATAGACAGACAGACAGACAGACAGACATATAGATAGATAGACAGACAGACAGACAGACAGACAGATAGATAGATAGATAGATAGATAGATAGATAGATAGATAGATAGATAGATAGATAGATAGATAGATAGATAGATAGATAGATAGATAGATAGATAGATAGATAGATGTGCCTATAATATTCCTGCAAATAATTGACTATAGCAGTTAATTGCTAATTAAGAAAAGTGATTTTGTTATCCTAGGTAAATCAATCAATCAATCAATAAAAAAAGATAATTGTGGCTTCTCACAAATGCAAAAAGTTTTCATCTCGCAATTTGGACTTTATCACTCATAATTGCCAGTTAATATCAGAATCAGTATTGTGGGATAAAAAGTCACAATTAATACCTAGGATATCAAAATCAACTGTGGGTGGTAGATCCTTTTTCTTAAGCACCCAAATATGTGAGAACATGCTTTACACACAGCTCATTACGCATGAAAGAGAGGGAAGACGCGTTTGCACTCGGGTGCATTCATTCATGCTGTTTGTGGAGTTACAGTCTGACAGCAAGATTTTTCAATTATTGATTCAATCTGTTCATCTGGATGAATTACTTTACTCATTTAACCTGCATGCTAATAAGAAATTTAGCACATTATAAGCTTGGAACTTGTTGGAATGAGTAAAAGTATGAGCAATATTTACAATCCTGTGCTAAAATTCAGGCCATAAGTAGACAAAATATGCATTTATATATTTAGGATTTATAAATATACATTCTGACTTCTATAGACTTATATCTTTGACTTAAAACTATATATTCAGGATTTACATTTGTATATTTTAGAGTTATAACTAAATGTTCATATTTATACTTATATATTCAGATTATATATATATTCAGATTTGTAACTATATATTCAGACTTATACATTCAGATTTAAATGTATGTATTCAGGCTTATAAACAAATATTCAGATTTGTACCTATATATTCAGATTTTCATTTATATATTCACTATTACATATAATTATTTAGTGTTTGGTCGTATATATTATAAGTCCAGTAATGCATGTGAGTCAGATCATTGAATGAGAAGGAATTTGTGTTTTGCACCTTAAAATGTATGCTTTGCAATGAGTTAGATAATTTAACAAGTAGACATACAGTATGTGTTTTGCATGCCATGTAGAATGTATGCTTTGCAGTCAGCCAGGAATACGAGTAGGGATATGCGTTTTCTCACAGTTCAAAGATCAGTCAAACAAGTCTATTCATTCCTAGTCTTGTCCGGTGAAACCACATGGATTTGTACAACATAGCAAGAAGGGAAAGCCATCTAAAGAAGGACATGGTAGAGGGCATCCAGTGAATTAGTGCTGCTTCAGTGGTCGATGCCACTTTGCAATAACGATTACGACTTACTTAAGATGATCTATTCCATCAGGGGTTGTAGGGACATTGTATCGTCTCATGTATTCATGCATCTCTGGAAAGCTTTTTTTCACATAGTCCTCAGCGCTGCTCTCCCGAACAGTTCCAAAGCGGAAACCTTGTGATGGATGGTGGAGCTTGAAAAGCAAGAGGACCATATTCAGCAACCAGCAAGTATATTTTTAACCTCTTAACCATTTGAAATACGCAAGTTACTCTTACCTTGGGATCATGTATACCTGAGAGTTGCTCGTAGGTTTTCTCACCAACCATTACAGCAGCGAGATTAGCTGTGTACGTTGACAGGCAGAACAAACAGAAAATGGCCCAGAGGTTCATGAGGAATCTGCCGGTCCAACACTTTGGCGGCTTAATGGCGGCAGTCCTGCCGAATAAGATTGAGTAGCAAACGTTTAGCGCAGAGGAGAAAGAAAAGACACGCTCCCTGTTCCTCCCCCTTGGAGTCATCCCGAAAGGGCTTTTCCACTCGTACAAGGTCAGGAACACGGCCGTCAGATGTAAAGACACAAATATTCCCAGCCACATACTCCAGTGCAGAGGCCACATGAAGGCGCCAATGGGTGCAGCAGTATCCATAGTCCTGACAAGGATTCCCAGGCTGGTGGAGAAGAACGGGCTGGTGAAGTCAATGACCTGACTGCGTGCCGAGTTGATGCTGAAGGAAGTGACAGCCAGATGCGCAGCCCCGCTCATGAGGTCCCCGACCAGCCCTGACCAGCGACCGCTCTTGTAAGCTCCGTATTTCCCATCTCCCACAATGTAGAGGTCAAACTTAAAGCCCATGTCCTCTGCCAGCTTCTCTAAAAGATCAATGCAATAGCCATAGCAACATTTTTTAAACTCCATGGGCACGGTGTCATTGGCACTTTGCAAACCCTGAAAAAGACTTTCCAGCAAGGCTGTGTTGTTTGTTTGGGGGTCAAGGCACAGCTGGCCAGCCGGGCACAAACCTTCTTCATCAACATCTCGGGTGAAGACAAACGGGTGTTCTACCAGGGTGACGACTCGCAAGTGCAGACGCGAGGAATGCCGCCAGTCTCCCCCTGGATGAGACTGTCTCTTATTAGGCCAAACACCGTAATCCATTACCACTTTGCCTTGCTTCCAGTTGCCGAGACGCGTCCACATGGGCTTGCCTATTGGGTCATGCTGTAGATTCCATATGAAGTGATGGCTTTCAGAGATAATGGTAGATTCCTCTTGAACACTGATGTAGCCGCTCAGGCCGTCAAACAACGTGTTGGCCATGTATCTGAGAATCAAGAGAAAATAGATTTTATCCAGTCCAGTCTAATTCTAAAGCAAATACAATGTCAAATCAAAATAAACCTAATTTGCTTTTATAACACAACGCCTCTGATCCAAAGGCCTGTTCACACCAAGGACTATAACTATATCTGTATCGTTTTAATAATCATTCTATATGAGAATAGCAGAGTCCACACCACAGCTATAACAACACAGAGAAATTATATTGTTCATTTTCAGAATAATTTTCCCCAGTTGAGGAACGATAAAAGCTTTGACAGCAAAATCAGAATCCATCTAAAGGGGCTTTCGGGTAGCATCGGGTAGTTCTAGGAGCTTAGTTCTTGGAAGTAGCCAGCAGGGTGGTTCCCCGAGAACTAACGGTTTCCTTAGGAACCTGGTTGCATTCGTAGTACCGTCAGTAGGAACTCTTAAGTGACTTAAGTCAAGCTTGTTGTTGTAACTTTTATTTTGACGGCACGACAGACCTTTATTTTGACAGCGCTCCCATTCTCTGTATTCATTAGTTTACGATCTGTCTAACAGTCCTGTCTAAAGCTGCTGATATTACCCGGAACAATTTGTCCCAGGAACTTTTTTACCAGGAACTTTTTTACCTGGAACTTTTTTCCCCCTAGACCTGTTGCTAGCCGCGTTTCCACCACGGTCTAAAGTACCGTGAAGATTAGGCAAATAGTCTGGTGACTTAGGACTGTGAGCGACTTTACAGTTCCCACTGGATTTCATCCTCTGAATTTAAGCTTAATAAAGCCTGAACCTCGTCGTCTGTCCATCGGTCGTATGTTTTAAACTCCATTGTTGATTCGAATAGCAGACGACTGTTACTGCACGCACCGCAACAGATGGTGGTTGAATAAAATGCTGCGTGGAGTCAACCAATAAAAATGCGGCATGAACTCAACCAATCAGCATGTTCAGCGCCCAAGTCCCACCCCTGAAAGTTCCTGCACTTTGAAAAAGTACTACCTCGCGAGCAGGGACTTTTGGAGGGGGAAACACGGTGTAAACACACTGAGTACCACCCCAAAGTTCCTAGGTTCTGGGGAAAGTTCCTGCAGTGGAAACGTGGCATAATACGTAATTAGATAGAACTGTTATACATAGTAAGTAGACAGTATATGAAAAGGTATTAGCCTTTGCCGTGTGTCCAGTGTTGCTAGCTGAGCTGAAATACATAATAATGTTTTGCTTGGTCCCCTCAAAGTTGCGTTAAATTTTCTCCTTAGCGTAAAGGTTAAGAGGCCCATCTATCACTGTTTTCCATGTTCATAGAGTTAGTTTCTGGAGTAAATTATATACATATATATATATATATATATTGAAGGGGGGTGGACTGGAATCCACTGCTGCTTCAATGTATATAATAAGTGATTATAATCAAGGTATTAATAAAAAAAATTCCTTCTAAATATCAAATGAGTTGAACGACTTCTCTAGAGATTTTAATTTGTTATAGAAGTTACCAGTGTGATTACTAAAAATGTTCTTTACATGTATTCTTTAATGTCTGTATTTGATATCTGAATGCAGTAACAGTGCTTGCTTATTTTTCCCGGCTTCCAGAAATGACATAGGGACTTGTTTTGTGTTTGAGAAAGGTCTTCAACATGTTAAAACATATAGGGGTCACTGAAGTCAATAGTTTAAGGGACCATTTGTTTGTTAAAGCCTTACTTTGCAGTTAGACTAAAGTGTTGCTCTCCTTGAGAGAAAGAACGCATTATCTTGATGTTTTGAGACGACTCTCCTGTTTATATTTAGAGCCTGGCCAAATCCAACCTTGGAAAAGCTGTGTGTCGGTGTGTGTGTGTGTGTGTGTTAGTCTTCTTGGTTACAGGTTAAGGAACCACTGGTATTATTGGAGTTGTTGTTCTGGACATGCTGGTGGCCAGCAACCTAAATCTGCCACCTGGAAGGTCACGACGTGCCTAACTTCAGGGTCCGAGTGTCAGCGGCATAATCGATGGAGATATGCTTCAGTCTATCTGTATATGTGTGGAAAATTACTATGTTTATCTTTTTCTTAGCCAATCAGAAACTGCAACCTGAAGCAAGGACATAGCTTAGACCTTGGTGAAGGGTATAACTGCTGGCTGTGTGTGTGTGTGTGTGTGTGTGTGTGTGTGTGTGTGTGTGTGTGTGTGTGTGTGTGTGTGTGTGTGTGTGTGTGTGTGTGTGTGTGTGTGTGTGTGTGTGTGTAGGGTATAACTGCTGTGATCTTTGTAACTGTAAGCGGGTGGGCCTACGAACTGCTGTGTGAGTCTTGAAGCTGAACTTCTACTGATGAAACTGCAAACTATCTTCAGTAAAACTTTTCTTCAATTATTTATAATTCTGACTCCGGGTCTTCTTTCAAACATCTTGTCCTTGGGTCCCAAACAATATAAGTGTTAGTTTCTGGAGTAAAAATATACAGCTATATTAATCTGTGTTTACACAGCTTTTTTTTTTTAGATGGTGGGTGTTGGTGTTTCGCGTGTGTTCGGCCAATCAGTGTACACTAACGTCACTGGTAGTTCCTATAGTGCTGGTTTAGTGCTGTCAATTAGTTCCTCCAAAAGGAGTTTCTAGAACTAAAATAGTTCGTAGTTCTTGTGGTGCGAACACAAAAATCCTGGTACTTCCGCCAGCAGTTCTAGGAACTATGAAAAGGTTTCTCCGGTGTGAAAGCCTCTTAACTTTAAACAGCTCGAGGATTTGAAGCAGCAGACGACATAGCAGTGTGTGCTTACAACAAACAGAACATTGTCATGCGTTGGCGTGGACGCGTATGTAGTTGCCTTTATTTTGCATGATACATCCAAGAAAGATACTTAGTGTAATTATCTTTTAAACAGAACAATTACCACAAAAACACTTACAATACCACAAAACACAAGGCCTAAGCCAAATTGCACTGATATATCTTAAAATATGTCAGTGCCATTGTTTTGTCTCAAGATGCACACCAGTAATGTATTTTTCTAAGGCATGTTTATAAAAGCTACTTAAATATCCTTAATGAACTAAGACCTAGTCTTGGCTTAGGGTGCTTTCACACTGCCAGTTTAGTTGGGAACGGGGCACGGATCGCATGAAAAATCGCTAATGTGAACACTGTCATGTGGACCCGGGTGCGCACTGGGGTACCGATCCCGAGACTACCTGGTGGTCTGAGTTGGGTTGCAATCGAACCGTGTTGCGGTTCGCGTGAATGTGAATGCGGACTCGGGTGCGCACTTGTTCAGGAAGAAAAGTGACCTGCCCTTGCGTTTTAGCTGATTATGATGCATTTAGTTAAATAAAATGCATGTAAGGGATGATAGTGTTGATGATTTACCTTGGATACGAGCGAGAGTGAGCCTGCAGTGTATCCGCGCATAGCGCGTGAAATCAGGGCAACAAATTAATCTCCTCAAAAGAGTTTGTTTGCAAACAGCAGAAAACCACCTTATGCGTCACACACACACAGTAAACCTGTGTTGTTCACTCAGCTGTGCATAATGGCACCAAATTAATAAAAAAACACAATATATTGACTCGCGTTCTGTTTTCTACCATGCGCCGTGCACGTTTGCGATGACGTAAGATGCACGCAAACCCACCAGGGTTCGACAGAATCAAGTTGAGTGTGAAACCAGACCAACGCTGTGGGGGGGCGCCGGGAACAATCGCGCTCAGGCTCGGACTGCAGCAAACGAGCCCAGTGTGAAAGCAACCTAAGCCCTGTCTATGAAACCTGGCCTTACAGTAAATACCTGCTTCCTAATAATGAAGCCCAATATTTTATAATCAAATTAAATCCTGATAGATATAATTTAAGTCCCACCCTACATCTATAGTTTGGGCAGTAAAAATAAAATGGCATTACTGACTTTCATTCACTTCACTTTCCCGATGCATTGCTGTTTTTGTCACATTTTTGTTTTAACGAGATCCTTATTTTGGGCCATATATAAATACTGCTCTAATTGCAAAATATAAAATTGACTATATCATCTGAAATGCTTATAAGACACTGCCCCTTAAATGGCTCCTATGTAGTTAGCTGTGTTTTCTTAACATATAACATCATAGCATGGCTACCTACTTTTCTTAAAAATATCATTTTTGCAATTAGCATTTATTTGTTGCTTGACCATCTCAAATGATTAGCAACTTCAGTAAATTCAGTAAGATTAGTAAGCTGTACTGTTTAGCCTTCTTGACTGACCTTTCAATTTAGGGAAAAGGTATTGTTGTGTCTTGTATTTTTCTCTCTTCGATTTAGAGTTTTTTTTTTTTTTTTTTTTTTTTTTTGCAACGGTGTAGCCAATGGCGATTCTAGGGGGTGGCCTGGGGTGGCCGGGGCCACCCCTGAAAGCTCATTGGCCACCCCTGCGGCCACCCCAGATCTGATAGGTAGGTCAAGTTCGTCAACACAAGAAACGAGAAATGTTGTCAATCAGTGATGACAGCTGATCAACTGATTTAGGGCCAGTTTCACATTTTTAACTAACACAGTAACGGTCGTACTGAGACTGTGAGGGCTGATTTCTGCTCAGCGGACGTTTGGCCATGCAGGTCAGATGACCCATGAGATAAGAGCACGCGCGCTGCACGGTGCACCTGCTGCTGCTGGTCCGTGAAACAAGAGGACGGTCACACAGTTGCAACAATACAACAACGATAAAAACGCTGGAATCAGTCGATTGAGAGGTATGGTCGGGACCCAACGCAACAGAGTGCGGCACGGGAATATAGATCTGATGGCCGAGTGCGGGCGCGGGCGGTAATGCACTCGTGTGTCGATTCTCCCGCGGGACTCCCGCAAAATAGAATTATCTATAAATTGAACAAATAAAAACGAATAAATTGTCATTCATCTGTTGCACAAAAGCAACAAGAACAACTAAAACAAAATAGAAACTATTTACAGGCCAGAGTCTCTATTTATAACATGTTTGCAGCGTTGAACAATGTAACCAATCACAGATGATTTCTTGAACGCAATGGCCAATCAGATGCATTTAAGATAGAATCCCCTCACCACTCAAAATGGACTTTTTGTTCAGTGCTGAATTCTGCATACTGGCAAATCATCTATTATATCAAACAAAGTGTAGATAATATGAAAGATTAATTATGCTGCCAGTTTCATTGATAATAATAACAGAGATTTGTGAGATGGCGATGAACTGAGATGTCAGCTTTTTAGGAATTATTAAGTGAGAAATCCGTCCCGCGCAGGTCTCTAATGTAGACTTTAAAAACAAACCACTAACATTATATTTACATTAACAGTAGCCTAGGCTGCAATCTAGTGTATGTAAACCTTTTTGCAGATAAACACAAATGCATTTTCGGACAAGTTAATGGCCAAGTTAATTGAGTAAATAATATCCCCCACTATGGCAATTAATAACAGACTATAGTAAACACATTTCCTAAATAGGCCTGCGACTATATCTTACATTTTATGAAATAGTACCATTATTTAAAAATAAAGTTTGCACTTTGTTACTATTATTAAAATCCTCTATTTCCTCTAATCTAGATCCAACTCCTCCCACCTTACATATAAGAGTTTAAAGGTTTACATAACATTACTTTATAGTATATATGGCCACCCCACTCTAGTTTTGTGTCCCATCTTGGCCACCCCAGTAAAAATGTCCTGGATACGCCACTGGGTGTAGCGAACGGTAACTCTGTTAAATCAGTAATGATAGGAGTGCTGAGCATGTGAAATTTAAGCCCTGAGGCAGTTTGGTTAGAAGTTGGTGAAGTTGTTTCCTGACAGTGCAGTGTTGGAGAAAACACTCTTGATATGCTGTCTTAAAAAGCTCTCCTCGGCTGTGGATGAAGGGGATAATCCTTACAGAATATGCAGACGTGCTGTATAGTCACTAGTCACAGATTATCAGAATTCTGACATGGATCATTTGGTCTGTCAAAAATGGTCAAATTTTACATCATGTAAAAACGAACCTTTCTGAAAGGTTGGTGGAAAGTGAGAGGGTATCTCTGTTCCTGCTTTCTCTGCTGCCTTCTAAGACAGCATTCAAAATGAAATGGAACCTCATAAGTGACTGATTTGGAATTATGGATTACTACTTCCTCAGCAATTATGTGTCTCGTACATATAGCACTCCTTAAGTGCAGGAAACTTTACTTCCATTGGAGTTTGGTATTAGCATGTTGCTAAGCTAATGATGTGACACTCTTATAAGCATAAAAATAGTACATATTTTCTTTAATCTATTTTATTCTTTTAAAACTGACAAGTTTTACGAGATTGTCTTCTCTTCTCATTGTGAATGTGATGTTCTCTAAGAATTTGTCCGGAAGAATGTACACTCTTTTTTTTTTTTTTCTTCCAAAAGGGGGGTTTCACAGTGATGCCTACAAGAGCAATTTTTGGTTCCCCAAAGAACAGTTCTTGGTTCCCCAAAGAAAATATTTTTTTTTTTTCAGTTCTTAAAAGAATAATTTAATAATCTAAAGAGCCTTTTCCCACTATAGGTAACCTTTAGTGCAATGGAAAGATCCCATGGCAGTTAAAGGTTCTGCATGGAACCATAGAGTGCAGCCCTTGCATTCCAAGTGAATGCCAGCCATGCTATTTAAATAACACAAATATTACAATTACAACATCAGACAGTGTGCCAAATAAAATACCTGGACAGAAAGGCTCCTGATGTGAGATTTTTTGTCTCAAGACTGGCCATACAGTTTGTGATGCCAGGAATCAGTGCCAGCTCTGGAGACACAGTGGCAGCTGATCCCACCGCCCGCGCCACCAGCTCCAAAGCATCCTGGACATAATGATCCAGTGAGGGCTCACCCATACGACCATGTGCAAGAAGACCCAAGGGTAGCCCCTCTGTCCTTAATTCCTCCACGTTTTGAGAGTCTCCTATAATCCAGCGGTAATCAGGAAGGATCAGTCCAAACTTTGCAATGGTGGTAAAGATTCTCCGTATATCCCTGATGTCACATCCAAAGGTCACTATAGTAGATGTTGAGTCTTTGATGGACTCCAGTTGACCTTGAAGGGATGTTTGAAAGTCACTTTTGGAGCTGCTGTTGGTGGATATTTTGAGAACTGTGCCCAGATGAAATTTGGAGCTGTTATGGAGCAAGAAGACAAAGTCTGAAATGTTCATCTGTTGACACATCACCAGACTGACATCATACCAGTTATTCATTGACAGCAGGGAGAAGATGAGATCTGCTTGAGAGGTTTGAGGATTTTGCATGGCCATCTGGAAATGGAGTGGGTTCTGTTGGGAAGAAACAAATGAGGATATCATTACAGAGAAATTTGTGTAAGGATGGATCACATTGGTCAACAATCCGTCATCAATTGGTCAATAAGTGACGCTGACTAATTCATCTTGACTTTATTTGTTTTTATATTTAGCAGTAGTGCTAAAACTAGCATGATAATAGTGTGGTGTGCTTAAGCTGTAACAGTATATGAAGTTTTGTGGCCGTTATTTTTAGTTATTTATACATGTTAGCTTTGAGGTCGTCTATATGATACTGGGATTCTAAAAGTTGTTGAAACTAACCTTTAGCAGACATACACATTTTTTTTAATTTACAATCCCTTACTTTTGGGAAAATCAACCAGAAATATTGATGACTTATCTTGCACTACACTAATTGAGAATGTCCCTGCACCTAACATCTGCCGCTGACAAGCAAGAATGAAATCCTGAGGTGCATAACAATTGGCATATTTATGCCGTTTTGTAGTATAAATAGTTTGGGTAGTGTGTATGCACTCAACATTCCAACATTATGAAGTGCACTTATTTAACTGGAAAAACAAAGGGTGGAATGTCAGACACATTTGGTGTTTTAAGTACATTGTGTATATAGTGTATAATTTGGGACACAACAATGGTTCATGACTGTGCTGCATCAAATCATAAGTTCAATTCCCAAGTCCCACCCAAACCACCCAGTTTCAATAGAAAATATGTCAAGGCGAGAAAGACATCAACCAATTTCATAAGGGACTTTTAACATGCAGACGGGTTGTATTTAGGAGTCAGATGAATCTTAAACCCAGCCTGCCTAATTATACTTGTGTAATTATATATATTTATTAAACAGATTGATCTACTACTCGTTCAGGCAATTCTCCATTAAAAAAAATGGGCCAAGCCAAAACTGTCAAAATACTTGATGGTCTTTTAATGGTCTTAACCATTTTAATCACAAATCACTGGCCAGGAGATTAGTAAGAATTGCACAAAGACTGTAGATAAAGTAACAGCACAGAATATCTTTCTCAAACTTGCAGACAACTTTTTACTGGAAGAAGAGTCAGTGTTTATCCACTCGATGTTGATGGCTTCAAACAATGGAAGCTTGTTTCCGCCACAGAATAAAAAATAAAAAAGGTACATGTGACTTTTTGTCTCACAATTCTGACGTTATTTCTTGCAATTGTGAGTTTATATATCACAACAAGCATTCATATCAAACAGTTCATGAGTAATGTAAAAATGTCTCCAAGTTAGTTTGAGTTTAATGTAAGACCAAAAATTCACTATAAAAATCTGTACTCTGACCAGGCCAAAAACATGTTCTCAAGCCACTTCTTGGTTGCCTTTGCAATGTTTCTTGTTGAAAAATAACATCTGATCATTCCTCTTTAGATAAAAACTTTTCATTTGTGGGAAGCAAGCCATTTTCCAATAATCTCCTGTACTCTAAAGCATTAAATGAATTTGCAAAGTGAATGTGCTCACCCATACCAGCAGCTAAAAAGGCTCTCCACACAATGACACTCTTCCTCCATGCTTCACTGTGATAGAGATGCATTTATTATTATACACTTCCCAGCCAAAACAAAGTTGCTGTTTGGATTTAAATAGGCGGATGTTTAAGAGTCAATGATTGGATCATTATTGCTGTGATTATTATGTTTCTAGCATGTTATATGTTTGGCAACAGTTTATCTAACCCTAATTGATTGAGTATGTAGCTTTTCATTTCTTAAACAACCATGTAGGAAGACACATCATGGCCATATTTCAGGATGACATTGTCAAGATTCATCAGGCTCAAATTGTTAAAGAATGGTTGTGAGGGAGCATGAAGAATATTTTTCACACATGAATAGGCAGATCTGATTCCAGTGCTTAAATTTATTGAAAGTTTTTGGGATGTGCTGGAGGAGACTTTACAAAGTGGTGGACTCTTGCATTGTCAATACAAGATCTAGACCAAACATTGATGCACCTCTTGATGGAAATAACATCACAACATTTATTTCTATTTAGAAGTGCATATATTTTTGGGTCAAAAATGGACCAAACATAATAATCACTAATCAATAATGATCCATAGACTCTTAAGAATTTGCCGATTTAAATCTAAAAAGCGACTTTTGTTGTTGTTGGTCAAGGCAGTGTATTTCTCACCAGATTTTTGAAGACACCACTGGAACATCACCATGCAACTCGTGTTTTATTGTGATTCATCACTACACACACACAAATATCTATATTCTAGCCAAAAACTTCATTCTGTCTAAGATGTTTTAATGCATTTTCTCAACTTTTGCTCATTTCCTGACCAGTGATTTTTGGGCTTTGCACATCTTTTCCTGTCTGCCAAACAAAGGGAAGGGATGAGTTTTAGGTCCAACAGATATTTATTGTAATGCATGATTTGATGGACTGTCTCCTTCTGTTTGCAGATGGAGTTTCTGAAGCAGATTCTCCTCTGGGGCAAACAAATATTTTGATTTTAAACATGATGTCCAATTGTGCAATTCTCTGTCCCTGAAAACAATTACTTTAAGCGGTCTCTGCTCTTGTTCAATTTGAGATGCATTGAAATAGAATTGTATCTAGAGGGGAAAGAACTTCAAAACTAGTTTAAAGCATTTGAAACTTGATAAGTCCTTTGAAAATAGTCAAATCGGGTCTGATTTTTGTTTAATTTTTTCATATTTAACTGCATCATGCTGCTTTAAAGACAAAGGCAAGGTTTCACAAGAAGGGCTTAGATTAAGCCAGGATTAGGCCGTGGTTCAATTAGGATATTTAAGTAGCTTTTATAAACATGCCATATATATATATATATATATATATATATATATATATATTTTTATATATATATATATATATATATATATTTTTTTTTTAAACATATTTTAAAATATCTTAGTTAAAACAGCTTAAACGTGCATTTTAGTCTGGGACTAGGCTTAAGCCTTGTCTGTAAAACAGGGGGGAAATGTATAATTACCAAAATTGATTTAATATTTGGGTTTTCCTGTTACTTGATGTCCATTGGCATGACCAGTGGTCAAAAATGTGCTTTATTGACTCTTTCAGGTCATTCCCAGGTATGGAAATCAATCATACCCTTCAAAATATGGATGTATAGTACACCGATCAGGCATTCCATTATGACCACCTTGCTAAAATTGAGTTGGTCCCCTTTTTCTGCCAAAACAGCCCTGACCCGTTAGAGGCATGGACTCCACTAGACCCATGAAGGTGTGCTATGGTATCTGGCACCAAGATGTTAGCAGCAGATCTTTTAAAGGAGTAGTTCACTTTAAAATGAAAATCCCGTCATCATTTACTCACCCTCATGTTGTTTCAAACCTGTATGAATTTATTTCTTCTGCTGAACACAAAGGAAGATATTTAGAAGAATGTCAGTAACCAGACAGTTTTTGGGTCCCATTGACTTCCATAGTATATTTTTTATTTCCTACTATGGAAGTCAATGGGACCCAAAAACTGCCTGGTTACTGACATTCTTCTAAAAATCTTCCTTTCTGTTCAGCAGAAGAAAGAAACTCATACAGGTTTGAAACAACATGAGGGTGAGTATATGATGACGGAATTTTCATTTTAAAGTGAACTACTCCTTTAAGTACTGTAAGTTGTGAGGTGGGGCTCCATGGATCGGACTTGTTTGTTCAGCACATCCCACAGATGCTCAATTGGATTGAGATCTGGGGAATTTGGAGGCTCCTCAACATTCCTGTACCAGTTTTGCTTTGTGGCAGGGCGCATTATAGCAGCATGGGCACCCTAACTGGTCTGCGGCTATGCAGCCCCATTTGCAACAAACTGTAATGCACTGTGTATTCTTACACCTTTCTATCAGAACCAGCATTAATGTCTTGAGCAATTTGAGCTACAGTAGCCCGTCTGTTGGATCGGACCACACAGGCCAGCCTTTCGCTCCCCACATGAATCAATGAGCCTTGGCCGCCCATGACCCTGTCGCCGGTTCACCACTTCCTTGGACCACTTTTGATAGATACTGACCACTGGCCCTTATCAAACTCGCTCAAATCCTTACGCTTACCCATTTTTCCTGCTTCCAACACATCAACTTTGAGGACAAAATGTTCACTTGCTGCCTAATATATCCCACCCACCAACAGGGGCCGGTTGCATAAACCTCTAAGACTAGTCTTACAAGTTAGACATCAATTTATTTTCATTAAGACGGTTCATAGCTTTTTTAAATCAGTTACATAAAAACTTAGATAAGCCTACTTTGATACCGAAAACTAAGACTGACTGCCCCTGACTAACTGCTAGTTGGTCATAATAAAACTTAAGACACTGTCTTAACATTATGGCTATGTTTATGCAACCGGCCGCAGGTACCGTGATGAAGAGATCATTAGTGTTATTCACTTCACCTGTCAGTGTTCATAATGTTATGCCTGATCGGTGTATATCAGATGTGAAGAGAACTTCTAAACGTTTTCCCACTAAGTACAGTGGAGATTCAGCGACATTTATTACATGAAATCTGCAATCTCATTGTTTTAATTGTATAATAGCCATTAATAACATGACATTGTCCTGCAAAGGAAATCAAGACCTTAAAAAACCCTGGCAGATGAAATGCTTAGCGGAGCCGTTTAATTTCCCCTGGGGCTGCAATTATGAGATGGCAGAAAACAGGCTAATCAGAATTGATTAAGGAAAAGCTGTCCAGGGATTTATTTCAAGATGTCTTAACGAAGACAGACTTATTTTCTGTAGGAGTTGTCATGAGATCTCAATGACTTAACCAGTGGGAGAGCAATAAGTACCACTAACAAGTTAAGAAGAGACACTTAGGGCCCTATTTTAACGATCTAAGCACATGGTCTAAAGCGCACATCAGCACAAGTCCACTTTTGCTAGTTTAACGACGGGAAAAATGGTCGGCGCACCCGGCGCATGGTCTAAAATGGTTGTCCCTATTCTCTTGAGTAAATGGGTGTGTTTTGGGCGTAACGTGCAAAAAAACAATCAGAGTGTAATTTCCCATTCCCTTTAAAAGCCAGTTGCGCTTGCGCCATGGCGGATTCGTTATTTACATAGCGGAAAAACGGAACGCTTCTCAGACAGATCTACTTGTGCGCGAGGTTAAAACTCGTGAGCAGACCATCCACGGGTCAAGCCAGATTCCACCATATCTTTATGTACACAATATTAATATTTTACATTGTATTCCTTTTATTGTTAATATTTGGCTAGTTTGTGTGCTGCTGTGCGTCCCTGTGTGTGTGTAATAAGCAGAGTGTACGCACGTTGTGGACCCACCTATAGGCTCATATTACTAATGTGCCCTTTAAATAACAAAAATAAACAAATACTGCGCCATTGACATTTAGACCAGGTTTCAGTTGGTCAATGGCTCAGTCTATTTCAGTTCCTCAAAATAGCAACGCACCAACAACGCGCCTGAACACCTGTTTTTCAGACCAGCAGCCCATGGGCACACAAATGGGCACAAATGCATTTGCTATTTAAACAACGTGGCGCAGGACGTGAAAATGATAACTGCGTCGGGCTGAAACTAGCAAAAACGCTTGCATCGCACCTGGCGCTGCATTGCACCGGGTGTATGATAGAGCCCTAAGAGGTTTTGAGTGGCTACATCATCCGGAATATGTTTTATCTTGAAGGAGCCCGTGATTTGCAAGCTGGGATACAGCCAGATATTACCACTGTGTCATAAAAAAGCACTGGAGGGTGATACAATTATGTGCGTTTCAAGCAGTTTTGAAGATGAATTGTTAAAAATGGCTGATCTGATAAACCCCAGTTCTTCGGGCCAGTGGAGAATAGCTTGTCTTTTCAACCTTGAATCCTTCAAATTATTCTGAAAGGTATTCAGAATGACAAATGATAAATCAATCAAATGGTGTAAAATAATATAGTTGTTAATATGGTCTGATATAGGCGTGTTTGCTTTTTTATTACAGGTTTATAAACACAACATACTTTTTATGAAGAAATCAATACATTTTAAATCAGTAAACCTTCAGGAAGGAATTTAACTGTAAATTGTAAGTGGGCTACAAACCTTTTAAACGGTGTTACTCTTACACCGTTTACTTTCTCAAAATGGGATTAGTCTATTTCCTTATTCTAGGATCTTGATTGACACACAACAGGGACTGAAATTAATGGAAGCTCGTGGCAAAAATGCCATCAAAATAAACAAACATTCCCTCAAAAATTAAGTTATGCGGAAAAAAATGCCCCAATACGAGTCCCTGATTATTATATTTATAACAATATAGTTAAGCAATAAGCTATCACACGAGCAAGAGTGCTGTTTCCCCCTAAAAAGCATATTGCAAATGTGATATTGATATCACAGTTAAATAAACAAGAAGTTAATTTTAAGTTACATTTTAGACACATATTGTCTGTTTTTGCTCCTTCAACAAAAATGTCTCCAAACAAAGACAAATCTGACAGGATAAATCTCCATGTAAACAAAGACCTGACCAGAAGATGGTGCTAACTTCAAAAGATCAGATATAAAACAGCTCAGCCCTCAGGGCGTTTAGCAAAATGCATTTTTACAAACACCAGCCACAGGTATCTTGATGTTTTGTGATTCACTTGGTTAAATGTTTTGTGAGAAACATATTAATTTAATGAAATATATCCAACCCCAACTGACCTCAAACACCATCAGTGCTAGTTAGATCCAGATATAGGCAAATGTATAGTGAATATTTGATACCAATCCTTAAAAAATCTGTTGCACTGGAAATATTTATGCACTAAATGTGAAAGATGCATCAAAATGTTTGGCATTTTGTTTTGACAAATTGCATTTACTGTTTAGTTTTTAGAAGTTACATTACAATATCACTCACACCACCAAATACCACCTGTCATCAGACTGCAACTTACAAATATAAGCCTATACTATTAAATTTGAGAACACATGAAAACAGACATAAGAAAATGTATTTACTTAAATGTATGTATTTAATTAAACTGACAGGAGGAATATGCTAATTTATAAAAGAAAATACCTATTTTACAGCTGTGCTATTTAAAATTGTAATATAAATTTTCTGTCTGATGATGGTGACAATTCTTAAATAAGCGCAGTTTAAAATTATTCTATATTTTCAGTTCGTTCTTAATATAAATTGAATCATCACTATTTGTAATAATTAGGCTATTGTACACGTTATTTTTGGATCTGATATGTATTAAGTAATCCAAGGGAAAATAGCCTACATTTTTGAGAAGCAAAGTGTAATCAATGCATTTATACTCTCCATGTTGCATAAACCCCAAACCCTTAAATAACTACTGAAAGTGTATTCATTAATGCTTCCAACGAATCCAACAATCCCATTCCTCAATTCCAAACATATCAACATGTTTCCTCTAATTCCACTAATGCAGTTCACCAACATTGCAGCATTTATTTACATTTACATTACATTAAAAAGAAAAAAAGAAAAATGGTGGTGAATAAATTAGCATTTCCTGAATAGACAGTATAAACATTATTATTTATTATGAACATAAACACACCTGACTCTGGCGTTTGAATACCTCCTGGACGACGCTGATGACTGGAATCTGTAGCGTTAAGGAAATAAATTCCAACTTCACCAGTTCGTCCCTGTTTTGTGGAAACGCGATGATGGCAGAAACTCCTTGCACGATGACAGTGTGGCAAACACTTTGCAGGAACGACACAGGATCACCACTGGCAGATGTAGACGACGAGGAAAAGGAGAAAGCAGGGAGTTCTCCAAGTCCTGCTTCCACAGCCATGACTATCTCAAGGGTGAGGTTGTAGGGTAAAAGCCCCACCACTCGATTGAGAGTCTCTGTAGCGAGTAGAACAGAGTCTCGAGGTAGAAACACAGCATCCGTACCCACTTGTTTGAGTGCGGTTTTACTTTTGGAGGCCTTGTGGGGGTTATTCGCTGAGCTTTTAGTCCTAATACCCCTCCAGGCTTGTTCGTGCACACTTTGGATGACCATGTCCCACTCTTCCCGCGTTTCCCTGTCTGCATCCCAGTCCGCATCTCTCCCGCTGAGATGATCCTGCCTGAATACTCGAGGATGCAGGTGCAAAGCTCCTACTCTCACAGTGTGTCCGATCCTCTTTAGAATCTGACATGGTTGTGGATGCGCCATAGATGCTGGAGGAACAAGGATCATTATCAATGCGCTCGGCGCGAGTAAGGAGAGGCACACCAACCTGCCCAGCGCACCCCAAATCCAAGAGCCCGGCATTACTCCAAACAAGGCTCGCTTAAGCTCTGGAAACGACGGGATCCTCGTCCACCTGCGCGCCCGGTGGTTCCTGCACAGCGCTGGATAGATGATGGATCACCGGTGAATCTCCTAGACGCAGCAAAGTTACGCTCCTCTCCAACAGGCTTCTGAGGGATCGCCAGCAGTGCACATGTCCAACGCGGCTCAAAACACTCGTTGCTCATCTCAAAAGCGTTTAAGGGCGAAATATTCCCGTTGTGAAATAATCAAGAGGGTGTTGTTTTCACGCGCTCTCCAAAAACAGGCGAAAAGGCAGCTAACTAAAATGCAAAGTGACTGTAAAACCACCAAAACGCTTTTGTTCTCCAAGTCAAATTAAGGGATGTCCAAGAATATAAAATAAATAATTAAATTTTCTATTTCTCTTTATTTTTGTATGCAAACCTTTATTCCATCCTGTTTTAGATCACGAAAAATCGTGACGGGTCTACAGAAATTACACGCAAACTATTCCAAAACAGAAACGAGCGTTTGCATGGCTTACATTACAGTTCAAACGCAGTGCAGCGCAGTAAAATTGTTCCGATAAACTCCCAGAACGGCGCTGGAATAGTTCATATTATTGCACTGGCTGTGCTGTGCGTTTAACCCGTTCACTGCTGCACTGACACCTCTGCTGCTATAGACAGACATCAATCATGTATAGAATAGTTGATGGATTTAGATTATAATTTTTTTAAACTTAAATATGGGTCAGGGGTCATTACCGTGTATGCAAATTTCCATATAATATTTGCACATGATATACGCATAAACAAAAATTAAATGAATGATTGCTAACCCTATATACATTCACACACATTTTCTCAAAAAAGGCCAATCATAAACAAATAGAACACATCCAATCCAGTTAGATTTTGTCTGAATAGTACCTCTCACAAATACAAAAATAAATAAATAAATAAACATCTAAAGTAGATTTAAAAGATTATCACACCAGTGAGCAAGTTAAATGTGACGATGTGGCAAGGAGAGTTGTTTATGCTCATTCTGATACATTCAGATGAATGGAAAATTTGTAGCATCTCCAATGCTCAGTCTCTAGCTGTTGATCTGTTGAATCTGATAAAAATGATTCTTATTGGTTAGGAAGTATAACCTCTGCCTCTCCCTTGAATCATCAGCAGCCGTGTCGTCCTATCACCGCACAGTCCTGACTTACGGCAGGAGAGGTTGGATAAGAGGAGGGGCGTGACACAAGAGCACTGCTGTCGGTGAGTGGTGAACAAGAAAAATCTGATGGCTGTTGTACCTCATCAGTCACCACTGCCATAAATCTCACACACACTGTTCCTCTGCTGAGACTGTGGTGCCGGTGCATCGGTTGCCAGGTCCATGAATGTCATCGCTTAGACATGCTTTCTTCTTCAGATTTTGATACACACTGATGCATACAATAATAACACAGTGTTACGACCCAGGGTCAGGGAGGAAACATGAACAAATAAGTCTGTACCAGCCGTTATCGTACGCTTGTATCTTTATTCTTTTTTCCTCAACTAAACCCACAACCACTACTTGAAAATAAATAACAGCGGACTATAGGTTAACTACACAGTAGAAAAAGTATTTACAATTGAAAATAAATGGCACCTGTTCCCTATATCCTCTGTGGTGGAGAAACACAACAATGCCAAATCTATTCTCCCACACCCTCTCCAGCATCCGTGGGTTATTTCAAAGGATGGCAGTCTTCAGGTGACGAATCAGCAGGTGAGCCTTCATACGTCCAATTAGAGCGAAGTCTCCTAAGAGAGAGAGAAACAGAGAGAAAGTGTCCTTGGCTGTCACACTTAGGGTGCTTCTCATTTCTTATTTGTCCTCTTTTCCTTTACTCTCTTCCTTTCCTTTCTTCCTAACTCCACCCTCACTAGGATGCGTGGAAAGAATGCAAGGAAGGAAAATGAGCATGGAGGAATAGAAGGAAAGCTTATTTGTGTATTGGAATATTCTTTATCACTCAAGTGTCGCTTCAAAGCATCACCAGCTGTGCTGAAGGGATCTGCCCTAATGTTGTTGAATTTGGTTATTTAAGAAATTCATAATAAATAATAATAAAGCTATATGCCCTGTTGAAATATGTGAGATTTATGGTTTATTTAAACTGCAAAGGTAAAACATAAATACAAAGTTCTGTCATGAAACTCTAGATGGCACAGACTCATAAGTTCTCAACTCAATCTGCCTACAATCACCTCATTATCTTTAGGGCACAGCTGATTGGTTCCTGCTGTATCAGTAGCCAATGAGCTCGCTGCTCAACATTCAGATTCTAGCCTATTGTTTGCTGTGGCAGTTTGCAGTGTGCTTTCAGAAACACACACCCTCCCCAGCTCCACCTGTCTAGATCTGCTATGGGGGTGATTCATGTGTGCTTTTGCTGCAGAGCATATCTTTAGCAACATGTTGTGTGTGTATTGGCAGTGGCAAATTACGTGCTTGCTCTGCAGCAGCAGCAGCATTACCATGCCAAACTTTCTGAGAGTTGTCAAGACAGAATTAAAATTATTGTGACAGACGTGAAGGGGGAGGAATTTTTTACGTGTGTCACGTTTTTTGACAAGAAAGGTTTACGCATACCTAATTGCTCCTCTGGAAGTCTCACACCTAGTTCCTCGCCTCCTTGTGGTGCAGTTAGAGAATTGAGACGTCCTTCAAGATGGCTAACTAAATTACGTTGAGAAGACGCTGCTGTCAGAACAAACCACAGGCTTACGAGAGGAAAGTGTACACCAATTACATACTGCATGTTAACTTGATAAAAAAAAAAAAAATGAACAGCTTTCTGTTGTCTGTGTAATTTAGCTGTAACAATATGACATTAATTGCGATCTCGAATCTATTAATCAGCAGAAGTTATTACTCCACAACCTGTACGTGACGCTATTAATGACAGTTCTACTGTCAAACCAATGTGGTTCAAATGACAGAGGTGTGACCATGTTATGGTTTCGGGAAACAGACGTGATTAGCGGGACAAGCTATTGTGGTGGTGAAGCAGTGAGTTAAGTCGTTGTATGAGTAACGCACCACTGACTGTTAAATCAAACCGTAAAAATACTGTATATGAATAGCTATGAGATCACCCTGTAGCTTTGAATATCTGGACCTATAGTCTTTCTTTCCTGCATGATCTGACCTTCTCCTCCCCTACATGACAAGGACACTATGCCCATTTTATCAGTTTCACATGCAGGACTGGATCACGGTCCTTTGAGGGTCCTGGAAAAGTCCTTTAACCGCTGCCAACAATCCTTGTGTTAAACCCTTATCATATAGTATGTCAAAGTCATCATGGGTTTTATGGAATTTATGGAACACTGCAGTGTTTATTATAAATTATTTATCCATGCACATCAATATTTTTTAAGTCTGTCTGTCCTTGCAAACATTAACTTCTCCGTTCCCCTGCAATAACATCTCTGATGATGTGTGTCTCTGATCATAGAAATAGCAAATGACAATGTTGCTATCAATTCTGATGGACACAATCAAATCCCTCCCTACATTTTTCATAGTTTGAGAATCTGTTTCACTCTGATAGACATCACAATAGAGGAGTTGATCACAATGTTCATCTCATGCCGAAATAAATAAATAGGACACATGTTTTGGTAAGATAACATTTGTTGACTAAAAATACCTTACCTCATTTAAATATTTGAACTCAGTGGCGGCTCGTGGATTTTAAAATGGAGAAGGCACCAATGCAAACTAATTGTAGCGGTCTGGGGATCCTCTCCTGATGATTTTTGTTTTAACTGTTTTAAAATGGCTTTGTTGCTCACTTTATGACATAAAATGTAAAAAGAGTTAAAAGAGCACATTCGGTCAGTTAGTGAAGTTGATTGCTGAAGCCTATAACTTATGGAGTCTTAATTCATTTTTAATTTGTAGCTGCTGTTAGAATGGTAGCTTGGTAAATTTGTTGGTGATCAAATATTCAATATCTCCCCCCTCCGTAGTTAAGGTGGTTGCTATATTATCAGCGGTAGCAGTTCAAACTAATATCACGTAATTTACATCTCTGCGTTCGGGGAGGAGCAGCTGTGATTATGACTTCAGTAATATCTTATGGTGTTACAGTGGTGAAATTACAGACAAGAAGTTCACATTCTGAGACATGAAATGAAATGAATGAACTAGGAATTTTATTAACATCAAATCAGCCCTCTCCCATTTTCCACCTCACAATTTTGGATAGGCTGTGCTTCCCTTGAGCCGTCACTGTTTGAACTAAGATTTTGAACTAAGTCTTTTTTACTTCAAAGTGTTTTATTTTAGAATAAAGAGCCACACCGAATGGCTATAACATACATTCATCTTTTACAGTTATAGGGCCAGATTTACCGAACAGGGCAAATTAGCGTGGCACTGCAATCCTATAAAAGTGCAGATGGGAGCGGAAAGTTCTGTGGATGATCTACTGACAAAGAACAGAGATGCAGTTCATTTCCATAATGAGCAGTGCAAATTAGCTCAGGGTAGCAAACAAGCAGAGCCAATGATAATCAGGTGCAGGTAACATTTGAACCGCTTTAAAGTTTTTTATTTTTACATTTGTGTCATTACATATTTAAATAAGTTGAAACCCAATACTTATGTTTAAAAAGTGCAATTCGGGATTTCTCTCAAACAATCCTGTCGTCACTGGCGCGTAATGAATTCTGGGGTAGGCAAGGCTGCGAAGGATCCATCTGTTGTATCCTTCATTTCTCGGGAAACAAAGGACGCATTTCGAGGCCGCATTTGAAGGAGCCTTCGAATTGGGACAGCCTTCGTCGTGACGCAATCTGCCGTTGAATGTGACCTTCGAAGGATGCAGCCTCTGAACTGGGATGCAGTTTCTGCGGTTCATTGTTCCATGTCGTATGAGTTAATGTGGTTGTGTTATTCTAGTGAATCTCCTACATTGTCCGCTTTGTTTTTATTAAAGACTGTTTCTGTCCACTCCTTTTCTTCGAGCACTTCATTACAGTTACCTAACGTGACACTTTGGTGTTCAGCTTCCTTTAGCAGTCTTTGCAGCCTGAGGCTTTGGAGGCCTCTGGCAGTTCCTGCTCATCTGGTCTATAATCCAGCTCTGATCAAAGGCTTTTCCAACCTCATGGACACAGATCATCTCCTTTATTTGATGTTTTTGTTAATGAAATTCCAAATTTCCAGTCTAAATCATACAACTTGTCATTCAGATAAATGGCAATTAAATACAACTAAACACAGGAGGATTTCTACAAATCACAAACTATTTTTGATTCAAAAACAAGTGTGGAATGAATGAACAGCATCCCAGTAATTGCCCTAGCGGGAAATCTACCATATAGAGGGAATTTAACTCAGAGTGTAGATCTGCATCATGAGAGAGATGGGATTTCAACGGTGACTCCTTGACCCTTCATTGACAAGCCGCCGCAATAAATCTCATGTTCTCATTCCCCTCCTATCAGACTTAATTATGAGAGGGACCCAAGCACCAAGCATGACTGGTTGCATCATCATCTTCTAATGCTGTGCTGACGCCTAATGTAGGTCATGAGAAAATACCACTGTGACCTGTTTATACACTATAGCATGGGTTATAAACTAGTGGGTCACAGACAGGATGAAAAAAATGGTTTGAATTTAGATTTTTTTCGGCCTGATCTCATGGAAAAATAAATAAATAACTTTTTAACAAGGTAGAGATTTTGAATGTATTCATGTGATGTGATCTGTATGAAAACATACTTTTTTTCTAAAAATAGCAAGCATGACGGTCCACCCCGAACCTCACACTGTCACGTTCTCATATGGTTTCTGTTATGGGACTCTTACTTTGTATTTAGCTCTTATTGTGTTTGGTTTTTCCTGGTTTCCTTTCTTTCGCTTGATATTATGTTTGTTAATTTAGTTAAGTAAAGTAAACATTTAGCATTTAGATCCTCATTTCCTTGAAACACAAACCTAAACATTACCTTCAATGAGGTGTTATCAAAATGAGATTGTACAAATTAGCCAATAATTTGCCAAAATGTGAAATAGTTACAAATTGCCATGAGATTGTGTTGCATTTTTCCAATGAAAAGAGTCTGTTATGTTAATCATTTTGAATATTTTTAGCTAGTTTGAGACATAATGAACTCTTTCGTCATCTGGATTTTACTTTTAAGTTGTCAATATATCAAAAGAAAGAAACAAGTGACCTTCATCACAAAAAAAAAATCTAGCCTGAATGTGGGCAAGTTTCATGAAAAAAAGAACATAAATTGCTTTTTGTCAAAGGTTATGTCCGATCAGATTCAGAATGATGATAAAAAAAAAACGATGAAAGATGGAGTAGATCGAGTCCAATACCTGTTCGTGGGTTTCGTCATTTTTCTTGGTAACGTTACGCTGTTTTTATTTAAATGCTGACATTACCTTGTGCTTAAACAACTGTGATCCGCTCCTTCTGGTTTTTAAGATTTAAGAAGCGGTCACATTGTCAATCATTTTCGTGTGCAAAATCCAGTACTGTTCATTTCATCTTCTGTCAAAAAGAAAAACGTGATACGAATCACGCTTATAATGCAGTGTTCTATTCTGGAAATCTCATCTGAACTAGAAAAAAGGAAAATACACTGCGCTACAGCTCTACAAGAAATAAAAGCCTAGCCAAGTAAATGTACAGGTATTGATCAGGCATCTGTCTGGGTATACTTGAAAGATTGGCTAACAGGCCTGGCACATCTAGGGTTGAAGTAATTCTCGCTTATACACACTAAAAGTGTTTTGACTCATATTTGATGTTGTTATAATTACAAAGCATAATAATTTTTAGCATCATTGCAGTCTTCAGTGTCATATGATCTTTCAGAAATCATTGTTATATGATGATTTGATGCTCAAGAAACATTTCTGATTATTATCAATGTTTTGTGGAGACTGTAATACTTTTATTCTTTGATGAAATAAAAGTGTAATGTCAATATAAAGGTCTTTATCCTCAGTTCTGATTAATTCAATGCATCCTTGTGGAATATAATAAGTATTCATTTCTTTAAAGGAAATATTGCTGACCCCAAACTATTGAGTGGAAGTGAATGTAATATGCTGTTATTTACTAATAATACAATCTTAAATGCTCATAAATTGTAATGTTTATATAGATAAGACGAGAAGCCTCATTCATTTTTACATGCCATTTGATGCCTCGGGTAAAAACAATCTATGTTTTTAAATGTCATTTCAGCAGGTTCATTACAGAAGAAATGATCTGAATGAAATGGTAATTATTTGAGTTCATGACATTAACCAGACCAGGCACAGGCTACACCGTGCTCGTATAATGTTCATGTTTTATTAGTGTATCGAAAGCCTTCTGTTTCTTGTCTTGATACCTTTTCATTCCCTGTGGCGTCAAACAACCTTTTCTCATCTGTGTCTATTTTCACTTTCTCTAAGGTCATTTCTTTAACTGTTCATCTTTTTTTAACACTTTTCATAAGAAAATGTACAGAATGACTTCTAACTGATGAGATGCTACTTTTTGAGGTCTTTTTAGAAATGCACACAAAATATGTTAATTTCTCTTAACATAATAACAGACACTGTGGATTCAGTGAGTCTTTTTCAAAAATGGCCCAGCAATGATTTGAATGAAAGCAGCTTAATATACATTTAATTATTTATTAAGCCCACTTCAAGGCCGGCTGGTTCGTATGACTTTCATCCGTTTTCACAGTGATGATTCGGTTAATTCATCTTGCCAGGTTTGTTCTGTTTGAAGGTATATTATTTATTTATCTTATCTTTTTCGGAGATTGACATCTGATTCTTGACATGGAAAGAGGTCTGCTCAGGACGTACTTTGAACTGGAAATTGATGGGAGAATGTGAATTCTCAAAGAGATTAAACACACAAACTTCTCATTTGCAGACAGATTTCTCTCTGGAGGATGTCAAAAGTCAAAAGTATGCCTGAAAACACGCTGCCGGTCGTTTGATCAAACAATTACACAGACAAGCAACAGTGATTTTCTAATCTCTGCTGCCCTGAAATTATGCTAATTTCTAAAATATTCAAAGCTAATTTGTATGTAAGTGATTCATCCTCATTAGTAAGTCACTTTGGTTAAAATCATCTGCTAATTGAATAAATGTAAATGTAAGTTTTATTTGGTATACATTTACCAGCTCTGATTTAATTACATAATTTGCTGCTTTCATGCCGTGTCGTAATTACCGTATTCTCAAAATGACAAGACACGTGACGTATTATTCGGAGCTGTTCACATCCTTGGACTGGGAATTATGCATTTCTGGTAAAACTATCAATGCCTAAATGAATCTGCCGCGGTCAGTCATTACAGAGGTCAGGTGGTACAAGTAGGAGCTCTGAGACAATTCCTATCTTGCAAACCGTAATTATGGGCTCTACGAGCACGTGAACACTTTTTACATCTGGTCATAACCACGGGCATTGACTGAAGAGGTCGCCCAACCCATTCCAGAAACATTCTACATCGTGACCTCATTCCAGTAGACCTGATGGCAGGGCTCCAAAATCTCCACAAAATCCTCCAAAGGACGATCCCCCCTTAGTATAAGGACAAAAAGGTCCTCTGCGTCCTCCACAAAGGTGTCTGAAGCGTGACCTGTTGTTGAAAAGATTTCTGCTGAGCTCATGTTGAGTAGTAATATTTGATTCTTAAATGAATAATTATTTTAAGCCAGTAAGCAGTCGAGCCGGTTTACATTATCAAACTTTAGTTCAAGCAGATGCATAACAGAAGTAGCATGCATGCTCCTAGCACCAAACGAGCCAATGAGCATGTCCAGAAGGGTTACTGAATTAAAGAACAAGTTAAACCACCAGGTAGAGTTGAAAGTCTTCTTTTCGGTCATGTCCGACTCAAAAAGAACCTTAAGATTCGGTTCTAACTTAAAAATGATGCACTTCCTGTCTTCTGAGACCTTCATCTGATCGATTTGTGAAGGAAGCATAGATGTATCCTTCGCTACCTTTGATATCCCACAATCCTGTGTGTTCCATTCCATGAAAGATGAGCTAAAAAATAAAGATTGCATCTGAAAGTTGCGGATGTTGGTCAGTGTTTTTGTAAATGTTTGACCGGTTTCCACTTTTTATGTTATTTCTAGTGAGAAATTGCTTACAAGAACGATTTGTTCAAGAATCGAAAATCACTAATGTTGACTGGCTGGTCATCCTGGCCCGGTTTGGGAAGGAGGCTGAAGGAAAAATGGAAAGGATATATTTTGCAAGCAGTCTTCATTTAACATGATGAAGATTAAGACAAAGAGAAAACAATCCAATAGGAAAATTATAATATCAAAAAGCGTTTTAGAAATCCACGTAAAGACAAAAACCAACAGAGAACTAAAGAAACTGAGAACTGTACATACAGAGATAATGAGCAACTTAAGGTGAGCCTAAATCAAATGGCAACCAAGGACAACAGGAATCAAACACAGGGAACAAAAAGGCAGATGAAACATAAACAAAACTAACATAAAAATAAAAGTCTCTGGAACAAACATACAGGCATTATGTGGCAGCAGGCTTTAGGGTTAACGTCTTCAAATTATGAGTAGCTTAAAGTGTGGCAAATTACAGTGTAAAAGTAGCTTCTCAAACACTAATGCACTAACCTGCCAAAATAGTAGAGTTAGATGATGGATTAAACCTCTTGTTTTATGTGATAATGGGTAGAGTGTGTTATTAAGGGATGTATGGAAATCCAATCCCTGGCAACATACTGTGATGATTGTAGACTGCGCCGTATTGTTCAGGTTAAAATTGTGCTTATTATGCTATGTGTTTTTCCAAGACAATAGCCCTCTTGAGTCCCATTGTAATCTTTCTAACAAGTAGATCTCTCAGAGATGTTTTCATTTTAAAAGGTGGCTCATTCATTTGGTGGTCAAGGGGCATGGCGCAAAGAAGAGCACCTAAAACCCCTTTTACCAAACTGCTTTTATCACATTGCTGCTACTTTTCTTTAAGTTTTTTTTATTATTTGTTGGTTGTTGTCTTTTCGTACATTTGTAAAGCTGTTTTGATTTTCCTATTGGATTGCTTTCTCTAAGTCTTTGATTATCTTTAGCATGTTAAATAAAGAATGCTGGCAATTACATCCTCGCCACCTTTCCTCCATCCTCCTTCCCAAACCAAGGCAGAGCGAAACTGCGTTTCCCAAAAGCATCGTAAGCCTAAGTTGATCATAGAACAATTGCCACCATTGACCTCTATACGATCAATTTAGGCTTACAATGTTTTTGGGAAATGCAGCCCAGCTCAACATTAGTGATGTTTGATTCTTGAACGAATCATTCTTTAAAGTGGGAAACCGGTCGAGCTGAATCAAACGGAGTTGAACTTAGTTGCAAGTTGAAAACCAACAGCAGTTCATGAGAACATTGAGATCATGAGGACAGTGGGTCTCACCCAGTAATTGCCAGAGCATATCCAATGAACTCCCTCTACTTTCCATGGACTTGACAGAGTCTTTCTCCTCACTAAGATGTCTCCCCAAGGCAAACAACAAGGCTCTTGGTCCTTTGACGAAGTTTCTGTCATTTTAGACAGAGTAACAAGAAATGGAGGTCTTCTGGGAACAAGTGAGTTCTCTGCATAACAAAACAGCTGTGCTCAAGTCAAAGAAGCATATCCACAAAACAACACGGATATGTCTTTCACACGTCACACCAGATCCTCACAATACACTCAACTTCATTTAAAAACAACTCAGCTGTCTTCTGTCAGTTTCACATGCAAATTTAGCAAAATTATGAACAATATGCTTATTTAGATAAAGACAGAAGATTGTCATTTGAATATCACATGCAACAAAAAAACGTATTTGGAAAAGGGTGTTTAATAAAAGAATAAAAGGTCAAAGTACTGTCATCAAAAAGTCATCAAAAAGCCACCTTCAACAACTTAACTATTTAAATTAAAAGTATTTAAATATATATTAAACCATTTTAATGGCTTTCCACCCACTATTTAAAAACAAAATCTTATGTAACAAAACAATTTATAAAACATGCAAAACTATATAAAAAATGGAAACACACCATTGTTTTGATCAAGTGATGTTGTAGAACATAAAAGCCTTAAGGAATAATTGACGATGGGCCACTGAATTATTAAAAAAGAATGCACACCCGAAGTGGTCTCGTGGCCATCCTGCGACGCTTCACAACATGTCCTGATCTTAAAAATAAATATGAAAAACACTCTTCTTCGAACACAATTCAACCTTACGGTTAAAATCTCCCTTCAATATATAATGATTCCTGTCTTAATGTACACAAGCAGTTTTAGTCTGTACTGTTCTTTATCTATAAAGCTGTTGCAAAGAAGTGATGATATAAGAGTTTGGGCTTCTTTTTGTAAGAATAAATAAATCAGTCAATCCAAACCTACTCTTTAATTTCATGTTTGACCTTCATTTCCATCTTTGAAAACCTGTATGAACATCTGCAGTTCTTAAATTCTCTTTTCATTTCTGTTTTCTTTGCCCTTCAGACACTAGATGTCAATAATGTTTTAATTCAGACAAGTGAATGAAGCAAAGAATCCCAAAACAGACCCACTGAACAACCAAGGCTGTGTTTTTGAGGGATGAAAACACCATTTTATCCTTGCAGTTTATTTTTCATTTGATTTATTTTTGATTTTAAAATAAAAATCAGATACATCAATAGGTACTATTTTTAACGACTATGTCCCCTCTTCCTTTCCCAGCTCACAGACAAACATCACAGAGCGAGAGTATATTCACAATAAAAAGAAGCTTTTTATTCACAAATAAATAAATAACAGGAAGCGTGAATCTTCAGGAGGGGTTCAGGACAAAAATAATAAACAAAAGTGAATCTAACTAAAGGGGGATTCAACTTAATTGACAGAGCAGACAGAAACCCAAATAAAATACAATAGCCTCCCCTTACTGACCAATAAATAGGAGATTCATAAAATGACAACCTCCTCCCTACGGCTTCAGAAATAAATATAAAAGAATTGGCCAATTCCGATACCAGCTGCCATTTCTCCTTCTTCTTCTAAAAAAATCTCTAGCCATTTGAAATTAGAGTCAACCACTGCATTTCAATCACAATCTAAACAAATATGCTATTTGCAAATATCAATTGTTCTTGATTTAAATCAGATTGCATAATTTCAAGACTTAGAGCAAATACAGAATGGTCTTACTATAGCTTTGTAAAAGTGTTACATAAGACACACCTGCATAAAACAAAAACAGACGGACTGACTGGAAATGCAAATTCACTCTCTGACAGCAGGTGGCGCTTATGGAAAATAAGCGCTTTTTGGGTACCGCTGTAATAAACAATGCAGCTGCGACTTTATTTGGTAAACTGCGAAGAGGAAAAGAAAATGAAATCGAAACTATTCTGAAGACAGTCAGTTTCCTTCAGAGATACATTCATATAAATCCCCACCCCAATTCAATATTTATATTTTTCATCCTATATTTCGAGCATCACAAACAGTGATCTTGCTGTGCCTGGTATTTTCTCTGCTGCACATCTGTGCTCTCCTCTTTGCGTCCGTTTTCAGCGTGTCCCATCTCTGGCCTGTGTTAACATCCTGTTAACAGACTTCGTAATATTTTCACACAAATGACATTTTGGGAAACGATTGCAATGCAGTTTGTGTGCAATTCTGGAATAGAGATCAGCCAAAATTAAAGTAAAAACCGTTCAGTTGCAAATCGTGTGTCTGGAGCACAAACCTTCCGTTTATGATTTATGGCCAGTCGACCGGTGCATCTCTAGAAAAAAGGTTGCATCACAACAATTATTTGTACTCTCACAAATGCTCGCAAATACATTTTAACTGGATCGCACAGATTACATTTTGGAAGCATATACGACCATTCCGAGCCTTGATAATGTGTTTTTTGTACTTATTTTTCAGGGTTTTTTTCGGGAGCTACAGGGACAGCGATAAAGATCTATTTAAAGATGAAGACCACGATTGATGGGTTGGCGACCACTGGCCTATAGTAATTCTACGAGATACAGGAGCCACGCAATCATTAATATCGGAAAGTGCTCTGCCGTTTTCGTTGCAGTCGTATACAGGCAATGATGTGCTCATTCGTGGTATTGAAATAGGCTCCTGTGCTGTTGCAATCTGACCTTATCTCAGTCTGTACCCGATTGTATCTGCTAAGACTAGGTTATTTTTGGGACGAGGATGAGTTGATGCGCTGGTGGAAGCTGTTAAACTCTGAAAGTGATAGTGTTGGTGTTTGGTGTTTTATGCCCCCAATGGCGCCTTCCAGGCAGCGAGGGGATGGGTAGGTTTAAGGTTGAGGGTAGGGTTAGCTGCCTCTAAGGAGCCATTGGGGGCTTAAAACACCATCGAGCGATAGTGTTTATCAGATTGTTCTTCCTACCAGGTATCATTGTCAAATTATGAAGCTGGCTCACAAACATATATGTTCAGGATACCTTGGTACATATAACCGAATTTCTAGACATTTCTTTTGGCCAAGCTTGAAATTGTCTGTGTCTGCATTTGTTCGGTCGTGTCACGTTTGCCAACTTGCTAGCAATCCTAATCAAGTGATTCCCCAAGAGCCACTCAAATCCATTCCTGTCATAGGAGAGGCTTTTGAAAGACTTTTCCTTGAGAGTGTTCACCAGTACATCCTTACTATAATGTGTGCAGCCACTCGCTACACGGAAGCTGTGCCATTGCGCTCCATCCAAACAAAAGCTGTAGTTAAAGAGCAAGATATGCTCTATGTTCAGGTTACCTAAAGTAATTCAAACAGATCAGGGAACAAACTTTACCTCACGCCTGTTTGAAAAGCTGGTAAACGAACTGCGGGTGGAACATGAGATGTCGAGCGTGTACCGCCCTGAGTCGCAAGGTGTGCGCGAGCACTTCCATCAGATGTTAAAGTCGATGCTCCACACTTATTGTGTTGAAACAGGTAAAGACTGGGTGGATGGACTACCGTTATTCATTTTAATGGCCATAAGGAGCACAGTGCAAGAGCCCTTAGGGTTCAGTCCAGCCGAACTTGTGTTCGGACACACAGTCTGAGGACCCCTGAAATTGATATGTGAACAGTTTATTTCTAAAGATCCTCCCCGTGTAACAATCTTAGAGTACAGTTAGGTTCATATATATTCGGACACATATATTTTTTTTTTTCAGGTATTTACCAAAACATATGGATATGGGCTGAAAGTGCCCACTCTCAGGTTTAATTTGAGGGTATTTACATCCAAATTGGAGGAAGGGTTTAGGAATTACATCTCTTGAGAGTAAAGCATGAAATGCATTGGTGAACTCAGCAACATAAAAAGGCCTGGACGTCCACGGAAGACAACAGTGGTAGATGATTGCAGGATCCTCTCCACGGTAAAGAAAAACCCATTCACAACATCCAGCCAAGTGAAGGACACTCTCCAGGAGGTAACTGTATGTGAGCCCATTTAGTTAACAACTCCATAATGCTTGGGAGATTGCCAAACAGCATCTTGTTGAGTCCCAATCTAAGATGAAGTGCAGACATGACAAAACAAGTGTTGTTCGCAATTTTCAACCAGGTGACTCTGTGCTTGTGCTTTTGCCTGTATGCAATTCTCCCATGCATGCTTGGTTTTTCTGGCCCATTTAAAATAGAGAAAAAACTGAGTGATACTAACTACACAGTTCTAACTCCTGATCGACGACGCGAAAGCAGCAGAGTCTGCCACATAAATATGCCCGAAGCAAATGTTTCCATAGATGTGCCTGATGTTAACTCTGTTGTTGAAACTGTGTCTGCTGTAAATGTTATTGATTTGCCTTCCAGTTATGTCAGAGACAGATGGTTTATTTGGCAAGGATGCTCAAGCCTATTGTGGGAGGCTTTCAAACTCTGCTATTCTGGCCACCTTGTCATCTCAACTCTCTTATCTGTCTGAGAATCAACCTTATGATATTGTTGAATTGTTTAGTGATGTTCCTTCCCAGACAAACGTGTTAATGTATGACATCGAGGTGGGTCAAAGCATGCCAACTAAGTAGCATCCATATCGGGTTAACCCGCACAAACGTCAAGCAATGAAAGTCGAAGTTGAATATCTGGTTTAGCCAGCCAAAGTCCATGGAGCTCACCTTGCATACTTGTGCCCAAGTCTGAGGGCTCTTTTCGATTCTGCACTGATTTTCGCAGAGTGTAAAATGTTACCAAAGCTGACTCATTTCCTCTCCCCAGAATGGAGGAATGTTTTGATCGTGTAGGTTCTTCACGATATGTGACCAAACTCAATCTCTAAAAGGGATACTGGCAGGTGCCATTGACTTCCACGCCCGATGCATTCATGCAATATACGGTAATGGCTTTCGGGATGCGCAACGCACCTGCCACATTCCAACAATTAATGCAGATTGTGTTATCAGAGGTACACAGTGTGAAGCCTATCTAGATACACACCCTCAGTTCAGTCATGAAACGCTTGGCTGAAGCGTCTTTAACACTCAACACGGCAAGCATGAATTTGCCAGGGCAGTAGTGACTTACCTCGGTAAACTAGTTGGGCAGGGTCAGGTTAAGTTGAAGTTGAAGCCGTTGCTAAATTTCACCCACTAATAAACGCGAGTTGCGGCGTTTCCTGGGAATGGCTGAATACTAAAGCGGATTCTAGGAATTTTGCCACAGTGGTTGCACCCCTCACTGACCTCTTACGTACTAAGTGAAAATCTGTGTGGAACGAAGTATGTGAATCCACCTTTTGTTCCGCTAAAGATTAATGATCCAGTAATTTCTGCCCTGAATTTCGCTCTACCTTTCAGTCTGCAGGTGGATGCGTGTTTTTATGGTGTCGTTGCGGTGCTGATGCAAGCAGATAACGTTGGTATTGAACATCCAGTGATCTACTTATTAAAAAAATTACCATATGTCAGAAAATTATAGCACTATAGAGAAAGCACTATATACTCCGCTGGCCATCCAACACTTTGAGGTGTATCTAAGCTCTGGTGATTGCATTGTAGTGTACACAGATCACAACCTTCTAATATTTCTGGCTCGTATGTCTAACTCAGCGAGTTATGATTTTTGTAATCCAAAAGATTATTAAAACATAATGATTTAAAATATACTTTAAAGTTAAACTTGTATAAAGTGTATTTAAGTGTGCTTCGAAACATGAAAGTGTGTTTTCTTTAAATACATTTATGCAGCCTTTTATTTAATTAATTTTATATATATATACATACATACTTTTTTAGATTTAAAGTACACTACCAGTGCATATTCAATAACATTTTAATTGCACTTGTAATGTTGAAAAAATCTATTTTTGTAAATCACACCCCAGTGCAGACCTTGGAAATAATAGGTGGAATGGAATTGTTAATCAGCTGGGACCTTCCCTCCGGAACATCTGTCCTGAGCTCCTTGGTATTCCAGACAAGAGCAGACGTCTGAAGACAGGCAGACACATGGAAGAGATTATATACACAGTTAATAGGAAAAACAAATTTGTGATCTGCAGGTGTCACAGGCTGGCACATAAACATATGCACAGACACACACACACACACACACACACACACACACACACACACACACACACACACACGCACATTGACATCAAACAAGAGCGAGTATATACATTTCCACACTCAGATTTATTTCTGCCATAAACACAGATAAGAATTAATAAGCTTCAATAAGAGATAATAGGATTTTCTCCTATCAGGTACTTTAGGTTATTTACTGTAAAAAGGATCTGGCCTGCCAACCAAAGACTATAAATTCTTGAAACAAACAGGTCATACCTACTTTGCAGTACATTTTAAGTCTTAATATTGGACAATTTATTTAAATAATTTCTAGATGTAAATCATACTAGTTTTATTATATCACGTCACAATTAAGCAAAAGGCTGAATATTTTGCATTGTCGTTTGCTCTAAGAGAAATGAACAACAAAATAGAGTCCTATTAATGTACGGAAGCATTCACTCTAAAAGCTAGTTAACATCAGACTGCTTTCATCTGCTAGTGAACACTAAATATATTCAGGATGTGTTTAGTGTACAAGGAGTAATCGTTTAATTGTCATTCTAGGCCATTCTCGTTTGTCTCTTGTGTTATTGCAAGATTATGGAAGTAAGTTTGTGAATACAAATGTCACTTTTACAACAGGGATAAGAAATACCCATGGTGCTGTGTCAGTTTATAATATGTCTTGTAGGAACAGAATGATTGTGTTACCCTTTACATGTCTTTGAAGCTGCGTAAGTAGCACTAAAAATCCTATTTGGGCTACCTGACTTATGTAATTTATTTGATGACCTTTTGTCATTCCTTTTATTTCACAAACGATCTCTGAGATTTCATGGCACAGATGCACAGATAAAGTCAACATGAAATGACTTTAGCAAGCAATTAAATTTCCTTAAAGGTAGGGTAGCTAGCAATAGCAAGCTAGCTTTGAAAGCATATGTTCCCACCCTTCCTTCAGTGATTTTGAATGGAGTGGCCTCTATCGCTCCATCACGAGTGCAATTCATGCCAACGGCCCATAATACAACTGCATTTTTGGCAAGAATTCACACGTTAAATAAATTTATACAGATTGATCTCTCAAATCAGAAAGAATGTGAAGGTTATGATGATGGTGATGGACATGAGAGGGAGGTTATAGTTCAAGGAATTTGTTTGTACCTTCTAGATAGGCTACTGAATATGATCGGGTGAAAGCACATTTTAAACAGGTAGCACTTATTCACACACGCAATCGCTCTCTCACTAATGCATTCACACAAATGTAATCTTACAGTGGTACTTTATCTGTATCTGATTTCAAATGAGCAGAAATCTGTAAGAAACGTAGCCACCCATAGATAAAATAACTGAAGAAAATGTACTGTTATTTTATCTTTTCCAAACTCTGCTGGAAAGTGTGACAAGAGATGGCACTATATGTCCTTATGTCTTAAAGCACTTGACATTACAATAATAATGAACGTAAAAACTTGCAGAGCTCTGACTCCACCACCTGACTGCTGCAGATACATGTTAGGAAATGGCGTGAACACCGCATAAGCTCGTTGTTTTGGTTCAGGAGGAACTATGAAAGGTGGCTGCTGTTTGTTTGCTCTGTGACTGACGTCTGTCTATCTCTGCATAGCTGATGACGTGTGATATCTGCGCGAGCAGGTCCATGGAGGAATGGAGATACATATGTTGATAGGCAGGTAGGACATCCTATCATTGCATTCGGACCAGTGCAATGATTGGACGAACATTTTTTGGTCCTGAGACTTCCACAGAAGATACACTATTTTGTCAAAAGTTTTGGGAAATCTGCCTTTACATGAATATGAACTTTAATGACATCCCATTCTTAATCCATAGGGTTTAATATGGAGTTGGCCCATCCTTTGCAGCTATAACAGCTTCCACTACTCTGGGAAGGCTTTCCACAAGGTTTAGGAGTGTGTTTATGGACATTTTTGACCATTCTTCTTGAAGTGCATTTGTGAGGTCAGGCACTGATGTCAGACGAGAAGGTCTGGTTCGCAGTCTCCACTCTAACTCATCCCAAAGTCATGTTGGAACAGGAAGGGGCCATCCCCAGTATGAAATTGTCCAAAATGTCTTGGTATGCTGAAGCATTAAGAGTTCCTTTCACTGGAACTAAGGGGCCAAGCCCAACCCCTGAGAAACAACCCCACACCATAATCCCCCCTTCACCAAACTTTACACTTGGCACAATGCAGTCAGGCAAGTACCATTCTCCTGGCAACCGCCAAACCCAGACTCGTCCATCGGATTTCCAGTGTGTACACCACTGTGATTTGTCACTCCAGAGAACACGTCTCCACTGCTCTAGAGTCCAATGACGTGTGCTTTACACCACTGCATCCCGCACTTTACTCCACTGCATGCCACGCTTTACACCACTGCATCCCACACTTTACCCCACTGCATCCCACACTTTACACCACTGCATCCCACACTTTACCCCACTGAATTCCGCACTTTACTCCACTGCATGCCACACTTTACACCACTGCATCCCACACTTTACCCCACTGCATCCCACACTTTACCCCACTGCATTCCGCACTTTACTCCACTGCATGCCACGCTTTACACCACTGCATCCCACACTTTACCCCACTGCATCCCACGCTTTTCACCACTGCATCCCACGCTTTACCCCACTGCATCCCACACTTTACACCACTGCACCCCACATTTTAAACCACTGTATCCCACGCTTTACACCACTGCATCCCACACTTTACACCACTGCATCCCACGCTTTACACCACTGCATCCCACACTTTATACCACTGCACCCCACGCTTTATACCACTGTATCCCACGCTTTACACCACTGCATCCCACGCTTTACACCACTGCATCCCACGCTTTACACTACTGCATCTCACGCTTTACACCACTGCATCCCACGCTTTACACCACTGCATCTCACCCTTCACACCACTGCATCCCACCCTTCACACAGACTGCATCCCACGCTTTACACCACTGCATCTCACCCTTCACACCACTGCATCCCACGCTTTACACCACTGCATCCCACACCACTTCATCCCACACCACTGCATCCCACACTTTACACCACTGCATCCCACGCTTTACACCACTGCATCCGACTCTTTACACCACTGCATCCCGCACTTTACACCACTGCATCCCGCGCTTTACACCACTGCATCCCACACTTTACACCACTGCATCCCACGCTTTGCATTGCACTTGGTGATGTAATGCCTGGATGCAGCTGCTCGGCCATGGAAACCCATTCCATGAAGCTCTACGCACTGTTCTTGAGCTAATCTGAAGGCCACACGAAGTTTGTAGGTCTGTAGCTATTGATTCTGCAGAAAGTTGGCGACTTCTGCGCACTGTGAGCCTCAGCATACGCTGAACCCGCTCTGTGATTTTAAGCCTGGAACACACCAAGCCGACGGTTGGCCGTCGGGCAGTTTTTGTGCGTCGGCTGACTAAGTTTTCTCAGTGTGTTCCGCACCGTTGGCAGAAATTGGTCCTCGTTGGCTTTTTTCCGGCCGATTCGACGAGAGGAGTGGAATAAAGAAAGTGTTTTGCAGGATTGATATTCAAAACGGTAAGCACGCACTGCTTTGTTTACGGTTTGTGTATCTGCAGCCTGCAGCGTCGGTTTCCCTTTTTGTAAGACGATATAGATGAATATATCTTCAGAAATAGACAGTTGTCTCATTTACATGTAGGCGCAGAACGCGCATTCTAGCTGACAGTCGGCTGTAGTTCTCTAGGTGTGTTCAAGTGCAGCTTTTTTCCCCGATGCGAGGCGACAACACAGTCGGCTTTCATCAGCGCTAGTTTGTCTGCGTCGGCTTGGTGTGTTCCAGGCTTTACGTGGCCTACCACTTCGTGGCTGAGTTGCTGTTGTTCCCAATTACTTCCACTTTGTTATAATACCACTAACAGTTGACCATGTAATATTTAGTAGTGAGGAAATTTCACGAATGGACTTATTGCACAGGTCACAACGCTTGAATTCACTGAGCTACTGAGAGCGACCCGTTCTTTCACAAATGTTTGTAGAAGCGTCTGCATGCCTATCTGCTTGATTTTATACAACTGTGGCCATGGAAGTGATTGGAACAACTGAATTCAATGATTTGGAGGGGTGTCCCAATACTTTTGGCAATATAGTATATATGTACATGTTTTAATATTTAGACCACTTCTATTTTTGATTGCTATCAGGATGTTGAGCGTTTCAATAAGTATAACAAAAAGTGTTTTTTTTACCTACCTTTAAGGTGATGCATTTATTATTGCGGTTATTTACTATTGCCATAATTTAGATTACATTAACGTTTGCTTCACCTGTATGTACATTTTCAGGAAACCTACACTAACAGTAAATGTTAACTTTTTTTTATAATTTTTTTTTTATGAATCATGAATAATGAATTATGCACAATACTGTCACACAGATCATGAAATTCATAATATGCATGACACAGTAAGTCCAAAGAAATACTTTAAATAATAATCATGAAGAATGCTTGCAAGGAAAATAACAGATACTACGTTAAGCAAACAACGATAACCAACAAAATGAAATGAACAAAACAGGGAGGTAAAAATGGATTTTGAGGTCCAATATTTGTTCAGTATCATTAATTCACTCTGCCAGTTACACTCATTCTAACAACAGCACAGTTTGGTCTTTCAGCAATCTTTCAGCAGTCGTTCAGGTTTTTGAGGTCCAATATTTGTTCAGTATCATTGATTCACTCTGCCAGTTACACTCATTCTAACAACAGCACAGTTTGGTCTTTCAGCAATCTTTCAGCAGTCGTTCAGGTTGAAGCTAAAATACACAAGCAACCACATACTTCTTTTCTTTTGTGTGTAGCAGGATAAATAAAAATACAGAAATATTTAAAATAAACAAACCTTGGATTTTTCACAGACACTGCTGACGAATACATAGTTTAGCTATGGTTTACTCATCCACCTGGAAAAGCTTTCCGAACAAAACCCTGTTCATATTTTGGAAATACAGGGATTTGAATGGAAAATCACAAGGATGAAGTCCTTATAAACAAAGCTCTAAACTGCTATCTGTGCTGCTGGGATTGAAATGTGAAATGTTTTGAAAGTGAACAGATGGGCTTATACCTGTGGATTAATTCATTAATTTTTTATATTTTGTGTTAAAGGTAATTCAGTCAGGGCCACTCTGTTTGATTAAGATTCTTGTAGAGGTTCTGAACGATAGTTATTTGCCGGCAGGCTTCGCTCTGAAGGTTTCAACTTCCGAGCAAACCTTGCTGAGGTTTGAACCCCCCGAAGACTCAGGCAATTGAGTTTGGACAAGATTGAGTTACAATAAGCTGGATAGATAGGTACAGTATATCTCCATGGACAAGCAGCTAAACGATCATGCGCCTGCATAAGGAGTTGGGGATGAAGGATGGGTAGGCGCATTGTCTGTGCGACAGACTAAGGCAAGTGAGTACGGATGAACTTATGCCTTGTTTAATTGGTAGTGGGAGGAGTTACGGATCAGCTGAGGGTCAGCTGATGACTGGCTGTCACGCCGTGGTCTGCCTGAATTATGCTTGAGCTCCATTCAGTCACTCAAACTGCGTTAATCTTTGTGCCTTGTGGGCACAAAAGCATCATGAACCTTCACTAAAGCATTTAGCAGAATGTCCAAGTTGCTCATACAATTAAAGTGGATGGGGACCAGGGATATCTGTAGTCACTATTCACATTTATTTAATGGCAAAGAGCTGCATGGACCTTTTGCTATGTATGTATACATGTCTGAAACTAAGGAGAATGAATAAATAATGACAGCATATACATTTTTTTTATAAAGTAAATTATATTTAATGACATAAGAAAATACAGCTTTTCATTCAAAATAGTCAAAAGTTTATAGGCAATCAAGGTAAAATTAATAAACAGCTTTTAGTCAGTCAAGTACTAAACATTCTTCTAAACAAAGCTCTGGTCAGAAATTCAGAATGAATGAGTTTATTTGAATACGTTCAAAGCTTAAAAGAATGTTGCAAGTATGTACAAGGTTATTTCAAAGCCTTTACATACAGAAAGACGGTGCACTCGTACTACTATGAATGGGAGAAAGTTCGCGCAATATGGAAGAATAAGTGCCGGCTTCTATGTTACAGAGCCAAACGGCAAACGGCAAAGTCATTGCGTCACTGCAGCTGTCGTTAGAAGCTCCGGTTGCAATAGAAATGTGATGTTTCCCTATTCAAAGAGATAGGAGCTGCACTTGCCTGAAAGGGATTCTGGGAATATAAATCAAGCTCAATGGACAGCTATGGCATGTGTACAACCGCAGACAGTTTTCCATAGGTAAAAACAAAGGAATTCACAGTAATCAATGATACAACCACATATTCAAGATTCATATTAGCCACTGATATAAATATTGGGAGAATGTGTCCTCTTCATTATGACAATAACAGTAATGCAGTTGTAGTCTATTATAGGTTTTAAGAAGAATCTGGGGCTGATATTTTGTTTAGATACTTATATGAATTATTCAGCGAAAATGTGTAAAATTTGATCCATAGAGTTTGTTTGATTTATTTATTCATATATACAATCATTGGGGGGGTCGGAACGTATACTTTACTAACTTCTTTCAAGTTGAGTTTTGCTTTACATGGTCATGAAGGATTGCACAGTTGCTCAATTCTTTTTACTAACGCACACTTGGATATATGGTTATACTCGAGATTAACAAAAAGAAAATTATTAATTCTTTAAAATAGTTTCATGAAAGATTAAATAGAAATAGGCCTATACAGTATGTTGCAATTTAAAAGTAATTCTGCAATTTATTCCAATAGCTTGAACCTTCAAAATGAAATATCATCTAAATAAGTATAAAGATTCAGTTCAGTATTTAGCTCAGAATGTTGAATGTACACCTCTGCTCTTGCCACATCAGACATAAAAAAAAAAGTGTCAAAAAGTGTCCATGTAAACACAGCTAGTCACCGACCGCCACAAACAAACAGCAGCCACCTTTTACAGTTCATCCTGAACCAAACCAACAAGCTTATTCTGCGTTCACGCCATGTCCTAACCGTAATTACAAGATGACATTACACGTGACATTCTACCCGGAGCGGTTTACGTCCTCAGACTCGGATTTATGTGTTTCTATGTCAACACTATCTACGCCAAAATGAATCTGCGGCAGTCAGGTGGTACAAGAGCTCTTTAAGTTGCTTACATTTACCATTGATAGTGTTGCCACTGAAACACTAAAATGGACTTAGACAGCTCCAGGTAGAACGTCTTGCGGCTGTCAGAGCAGAAATTAAAGCTGATGCTTTCCGTATGGAATATTCATTTTTAATATTCATATTTAATTAATTTCATTTCATAACTTCACAAGTTCAACAAAAAACTAATTAAAATGTAAGTTTGACAATGACAGCTTGTAGTTATGTGACTATCCTAAGAAAGACATTTACAATGACTAATATATGTATGTCATTTAAATGATTATTATTAAATTATTCGATGCAGTGATGCTGAATGTGGGGTACTCTCAGAATGAAGGTTAGAACTAGCAGCTGACAGCAGGTCTTGCAACTTGAGAATCTGTCATTAAATGTGATTTTATTTATTTATTTATTTATTTTTAAGTTTAATGAATGTAAAAGTAACTCAAAACATCATAGTTGTTTTTTAAAACTAATGGTTTACAATACCATCAATTATTTTCCTTTATGATGACAAAACCTTACCATGTGAAGTAGAAGTCTTTGCTCTTTGCGGACCTGATTTTTCTTTCATTTTACATCTGACTTTACAGCTGGACTGGATCCTTTTTTTCTTCCTTGTCTGTGAAAATCAAACATTACACTATATCTGTGCATCGTTAAGACTCTACATCTTCTATTTCAAAAACTTGACACTTTGTTTTGCACATCAAGATTAATAAGATTATGACTGTCATAATCTTAGTAAAATTAATAACACAATATACAATATATAAATGATATCCATTGTTCCATCCATCTTTCATCATATTCTTACATATTTCAGTCAAATGTCAAATGCCGTAAAGATTAACTTAAATTTTGGATGTTCAAAAACTACATTAGCATTTACTGGTTGGACCTTTCGGCCATTTTGGTTTGGTCGCCCAAACAGAATTGGATTCGTTTAGAAGATTATCGAGATGATTCCTTGAACTCTCCTTGTCAAGGCTGTTGTATTACAAATGTATTATATGTTTAATTTAGGTTCAAATACAATAGTATATGAGCTGAGAAAGCTCTGTACCCTTGTGTTTTACATTGAGGCATAGATGATGAGATTCAAAGAAGATTAAGTCAAGCAACCCAGGTGTCTGACATTAACCTTTTGTCTGTGTGCACCTCCTGAACAGTGTCATTGTCCCAAGTTTAGCTATGATAATGTGAAGGTATGGGTGATACTGTCAGGCTGATTGGATTATCATCTATGCATTTGAATGAATCTGTTATGCTGATGAGACCAGGAAACGAGCTGACTCATGTACTTACATTACATGCTTTGTTCAGAGTGTCCACCTCAATAAATCCCTCCCCCTTGAAATGTATATAAACTACAATGTCTACTGCCCTAGTCAGACTTCATGACTACAGCGGCGCACAGCGAGTTCTTAATAAAGAGTAACTTCTGCTTGAAAGATATTCCAATGTCTCCTGGTCTCTGCTTTGACGAAGGAAACCAACAAGGCCACGAATAATTGTTTTCCCTTGTTTGACAATTTGACCCAGGTCCAATTTTGTAGGGTCAGTGTGGCTTTTTTTTTAATGATGGCATCCATTGCTGCGTTCCTAAGCCTTATCGAGGGTTGCAGCAACTGCGCGCCCTTTTCTTAGTAGTTTGTTAAGTGATTTATTGTTATGTGACATAGTGTCATAAAGTGTGATCTGAGAATGTAAAAAAACAAACAACAAACATTTTTTTTTTTTTATGATTTAACTTTATGATTTTATATTAGATAGACAATATCAAAAATTATGACTTCAATGCTAAAACCTAGCATCACTTCAGTCAATGCAGTTTTTCTATAACAAGCCAGAAATCAGTTGTTATCTGACAAAAAGCAACTGACTACTTAAGAATACATTTCATAAAACAGAATAAAACATTTTCATAAAACTCTCTCAAAATGAGACGCCAACACCGTAGCGAATCTGAGTCTGTTGCTACTCTGAAATGAATCCGGCCTGGAACGCAATCTTTTCTGGTTTTGTCAGATTATTATTTATTTTAAATCAAAACAACAGAATCATGACATGTATAGTTCATATGTCATAAGGCCTCGTCAAATTAAGTATTCAATATAAATTCAGCAGATATGCATTTAAAAGCGGCTTCATATGCAAATTTCTTGTTACCGGATAACTGACTGGTCAAAACCCGTTCTATCTGTAAGTATTTTAGGTTGTTTGTATGTAAATTTAGATGCGTATCGAACCTGCAATTACGTTTAGATGATACGTTAAAGGCAGTGTAAATACATAAAAGCATAGTGGTGACTTTTTTAACTGGGTATGCTGGGTGCGCTTTATGTCAAAAATGCACCTGGGGCCTGTTTCAGAAAGGAGGTTCAGTGAAAACTCTGAGTATTTTAACCCTGAAATGAGGGAAACTCTGGGTTTTCTGTTTCAGAATGGGAGGTATGTCAAACCTGAGAAAGTTACCATGGTAACTTACTCTGTGAACCTAACCTGGTCGGGAGCAGGTTTTCTTCGGTAAACCCAGAGTTTTTCTTATGTAGTAAATGCATCTTGATTTAAGAATTGTTTGATATTTTGACTGGAAACAACAAGGCAAAAAGGCTAAGTAAGAAAAGCATTTTTGCAGTGCAGTACATTCATTTATTGCGCATTTTTCTATATAACATCGGAGATGCAGAGCACATTAGTAAGGCCACTGTATCAGAGCGGGAAGGAAAGTGTGCCTCGCTCTCACACACTTTCTGTGAGTTTTTGTGTCGTTTCCTGGACACAAACCCGTGAGATCCATCAAAGAGGAGATTCAGGATTGCAGGTCAGTGGTGGAGAAATCGGTTTAAATGAGGCTAATCTGATAAATGATGTTCACTTGATAACATCTTGCTGTGACCTCTGGAAGTAACCGAATAATTAAAATTTCCTTTAGGATTTCCAGTGTGGTTGGATGTATTGACGCGCATATTCCCATCATCGCTCCTCCTGAAATCATGATTAGCCTACTGTATGGAATGGGAGGATGCCAGATGGAAGGGTAGAGATAGATGCCATAACCACCACAGCTGTTAAATACACAAATTATTCACAATTTATTTGGTCATCTTTTTTTTCCTTCAAATACAAAAGCAACAGTAATTATTATTCCTGTTGGATTTTAATATTCTTCCAGTATTGTGTATCTCCTCTTCCTCTATCAGTGGTGGTGCAGGTCCAGCCTCTGTTGGTGGAGTAGAAGTCAAATGTTAATTTCATTAGCCTAATTAAAAAAATGTAATAGGTTGGATTAGAGAACATTTAATAATGTGAAAAGAGCATTATACAGCATGGAAACAGCGGCGGCACATTGAAATAGACACTTAATTATATTTATTTAATATGTCAAATGTTTGTAAAGTCATGTAGCCTACAGCCTACAACTGACTGAATTATGGTTTTAATGTTAATTTTTAGTTGCTGTTACATTCTTTTTTTTTTTTTTTTTTTTTTTTTTTTTGGTCTGTGGGATACCATGAAAATGAGTATTAGTTCAATAACTTACCTTTCTGTCAGTTTTCACCTGATGATATAACAGTGATTGAGAATTATACTTGCGTATAGACGTCTGCATACTTCCGAGTCTTTTTGTCGAGTTCTGTTGCCATTTTGAATCGTAATTTCGGAGCTCCATTGATCATGGCTTTTCATAGTCATGGTGCTTAACTCAGAGTCAACCTACTCAGAGTTGATTGAACTAACGCAATTCAGCTGTTCTGAAACCGAAAACTCAGAGTTTCCCATCTCAGGCCTAGGGTAAATCAACTCCGAGTTCAAGTTTTAACTCCGAGTTGGTTGAACCTCCTTATTGAACCTGCCCCTGGTGCAGATACATTGGATGGGTTTTGCGTTAGCGTCTCTGCTTGGTTGCTTACTCATGAGTCATGACATAGCAACTCAGCTAAAGTTTTATATATAGGCCTATATTCATATATTTGACCTTTAATTGAAAGTAGACTACATTTACCTTTTGATGCCTTCACACGCACCCGTAAAAAGCCGAGTTGTGTTTGATTTGAGTCAGGCTCAAATCACGAAAGGGACAAAATATGCTGTATTTTTGTAGTTCCGCTAGGTGGCACTAATGTCACAGAAACGACATGCTTCACCTTTTAACGGTACGGCGCATCGGCTGAGGACACACATCTAAATCAGAGACGACAAACAAGAAACACCATGGCAGGTGTTCATTTAAATGTATGCCAGAAGTGTTTTTGTGTTAATGAGCAAGTCCACGAATGGCTTGGGTATGCAGAGCATTCACAGCTTATACTGTATGGACCGCACGCCACTGGCAGATACGCATTGGACCGTTTTTATTTACGTCTAAATATGTTCATTTGGGTGTGAGATCAGGCTGTGTAAACAAGGCCCAGGTGTTATATTGTTCTTGTTTATTGCATTACACTGTTGCAATATACAGAAGGAAGGCACAATTAACTGCACTCAGTTGTGCTCATTGAAAACCCAAGAGAGGAATGATAACTGAATGTAGGACCTTTCAACATCTAAAATCCATAATAACTTACAAACTGAAAAAGTGTAGAGCATGGATTGGTTGTCCACAACATAAAGAGGTATTTAAGATTCCCTGTTTATAGTGGAGTATATTTTCCATGCACCAACAGTAGAGGACTAGTATAAGAGAAATTGTTTCTTATAATCTCAAAACATTTCATGAATAATTCCTTCCCTCTTACAGTATCTGTAAAGATGTCTTATAAAGGTGTAAATGTGAGAGAGAGCAGATATAAAATGATGTCAGCATTAACCACAGCACTGCATGTCACTGTTGACCCCTTTTAACTTTTATCATATTGCAATCCCTCTAGTAAAGCTGTCAGGTGTTCTATAGTTGATCCATACGGTCTCTGTGCTTGAGATACAGCAATGGTATTTATTATTCAGAAAGTGAAGGCCTTACACTATCCAGATTGACTGCTGTCTTTCTCCTAAAATGCAATGCTATTTTTAAATGTACATCCAGAAAAGGAAAATGCAAATATTAATACTGCTTTTGGCAAAATGTGTAAAAGTCTAGATTCAAGCAGAATGGTGTATTTTGATACGGCTGCATTCATGTAATAAAAACAGTATTAGCAGTGTTGCATAATTATCAGTTTAATATTGGAAGACTGGGGTAAGATGTCACAGACACATAACTTTAAGTTTTTTTTGTAAAGATTGCCGTAATGGCAACTTTTGACAACTATACCCCATATAGGGTGACATACCCTCAATCTTTTTGCCCTGGGCAATAATAGAGTGCATCTGGGATGACATATTTTTGTAGGCCAACCTGTAAGATAGCATCACCCTGATTCCTTCCACAAAGGCCCAATTGGATCTTTCCATTGGCTTTTGGATTATTGCAAAAAATAAGCTCTTGACCAATGGTTTTGTTCATTATGACAATCCTCACAAATAAACACAACTTCTATCATTTTTGAAGCCCAAATACATTTGGCAGAAGTAAAAACTAAACATAGACTACGCTTACCCATATGGATGCTTTTATTCAAAGCAACATACATTGCATGGCACACATTTGATCAGTTCTTGTTGATTGCCTGGGAATCATTCCAATGATCTTGGCATTGCTAGCGCTGTTCTCAACTGCTTGAGCTACAGGAAGGATAGAAACGAAACTACACCACGGTCGTTTGACTTACACATCACCATCACTAAGCTTCCAAAAACTTTTTCAGTCTTTCAGAAACATTTTCCCTGAAAGTTTGAGATGAAATAGCTTGCAAGACCATGATAAACACTAAAGCCCTATTCAGATTGGATTAGTTTTACAAGGGTAGACGGAGTAATGTAATTTAACCACAGGACATCTGAAATATTTGTTTGACCTTCCTAAGGCTGATGAACTTAGTAAATAATAAACCTTATTTTAAACACTGAACATTAAAACCCAAACATGTATCTGTGTGCTGCACATTTTATGGAGAACAGCTTGTTTTCTATTGCTTTTGTAAGCTCTCACTTTTGTAAGACTGTTCACCGTTCCTTAGGAAAATTAACCATGGTTTTGTGATCGAGTACTGTTTGTATTAGCTTAGTTTTCCAAACAAATATTAAATGGATGACATTGTATCTATAATGTATAAGAAAACAAAAACAAAAAACATACCACTCTGAAACGTCATGTGAAATCCTTGTTTGCAAAGTCTGTGCATGAAATCCATTCTGCACGATCCTCTTGTTCGTTAACATTGTCAGGGTCTGAATCGACCTCGAATTGGTTTGAAATTGACGCCATCCTCAATATTTACACTAGAGAAGAACTCGCGGTTATGGAGGGGCGGAACTTTTCACGAACACGAGCTAAAGCACTGCCAATCACAACACACTGGGCCAGCTAACCAATCACAGCACATTTCGTATTTCGGAAGGACGCGCTTCAACGAAATCGGCATGTTCGAGCCAGATTGGGGAGAGAGGTGCTGTAATAATGTAAAATATGTGAAAAATAATGAATTTTTTGTACAATCAAGCATGAAAATATATACATACACCCCAACAATAAAATCAAGACTTCGTAAAAGGGCATAATAGGACCCCTTTAAGTACTGAAGTGACATAAAATACAGTTAAGAAAAGTTACTGACGTGCTATTTCTAATTTATGTGGGTGTGTATAGCCGGTGTTATACTCTCTCAGGTTCTGTAAGCTGTTCTCTGTAAAATGTGCTGTACACAAGCAAACTTTTGGGTTGTGCTGCTCAGGAACAGCATAATAAATGTAACCACTGACTCCTAATTTCATCCATTTTTGGATGGCCAAACAAAAGGGTTTTGCTTTTGCATCCCAACACACTTTGGGCGGGCATTGCAAATTTTATTTTGTACATTGTGACATAGTCATTTGCAGAAAGTTTTGGCAGGTCTGGAGCAGTTTTCTGTGTTAGATAGAATAAATCCCTTTGGGACACTATGAGCTTCGTAACTATGATGGGACGATGGAAAGGGAAGCACTTAAATGCTAAACCCGTTTCCAGGTTTTGGCCTACAAAAATATATCTCCTTCAGGACTCTGTTCAATAAAATGTTTTGTAAGATAAACATTTGTTTGCAAAAATATGTCATGCCAAAACACCAAAATTGTATACTATTTCTCGAGTAGCACTGCCTGTGTAACATACCTGACCTAAAATGCCCTGGGTTTACATATATCTGGGTAGTATTGTATTTTGCTTTGAAGATCAAATCCTTGGCTTTTTAACAATGACTTTCAAATAGACAATGAATATGCCTGTATCCTTATTTCTGTTTCACAGATGCTACTTTTCTGGCTCAGCAGTCGGGACACTTCAAGCTTTTGCGTATCAATTCTCTCCTGTTTGAGGAGAGATACTGTGATTTTTTTTGTGCACGTTTATATAAACTAATTCATGCAAACACTTTCTGCTGAGCCATAAACTGCTTTGCCTTCTGAAAAGAAGAGTTATGAGAGTTTCTCACACACACACACACACACACACACACACACACACACACACACACACACACACACACACACACACACACACACACACACACACACACACACACACACACACACACACACACACACACACACACACACACACACACACACACACAATAACTATTCACAGTAGCAGTGCAGACAAATTGACTGAGGGTTTTCTGTTAGGTCGTTATTTACGGTGCCAGAATTTCTTGGCATTATGGGTAAGGACACCCGTTGGCATATTTTGGCAGTTAATAGAATCATTCCATATAAATGGCATGATGTACGTTTTGGCTGTATGCTACAGACATTTGCAGAGGAGAATTAGATGTTAATATTTCGCCTCAGGTTGACATATACCCCGGTACAATATTCCAAAAACACAGCTGCTTTGATGCAAAGCTTTAAAGTAAATAGATTTGTGAGGATTTTGATAAACATTATGGGTTTTAAAAGCACCTTTCTTCATTTATGATCATTCAAAAATATGTGTGTTCTTGTTATTTCTTCCTTTTATAATTATTTTGCAAAAATAATTATATAAAGTTAATATATTTTAAATGTACTAAATTGCAGCTTTATCTTTAATAACCAATGTGTAATTATAAATATATTTAAAAATGGATTACATACAATTTTCAATTGAAATGACATTAAAGAATATTACCACAAATGCTTGTCAGTACATTTAGCAGTAACTTTAACCATATTTCTAAGACAAAAGAAGTATTACTTAAGAGAGTCAAAAAGTTCAGCTAATTGCATTTAATATAAATGTAAACTATAATACATTTTCAGTTAAGTTCAATTACAGTAATATGCAATCAAGGGTCAAAAATATTACATTCCGTTTGCACTGAAGTATATTCTTTTAAAATATTTGATGTCTGGGTTAGGTTTAAAATGATGCTAAACAGTACTTCAATTTCACAAGGGCAACACATATTATTTTCTAAAATTCTAAAAGAAAAAGTGTCAGGTTTGTTAATAACAGAAGCTTTTTCTGCCTTCTCACATGAGAGATGATATTCATCTAATGTACTACAGATGTTGAAGTAACACATTTTTGCTCCATCAATATATTACCTATATTTCATGTAAATACACATTTTCCAATGTTTAGAAATCTGCTAAGATTTTTTATTTTTTTATTTTTTTATTTATTTTTAAATTTGTAATTTTATAATTTTTTTTATTAGATTTTTGGATACTTGGGGCTGAAAGTATAAAAATGTATTTTGTTTTCAGTGAAAACATACAGTATGATGACCTAAATTGCTGTCCATTCAGTTCAAGACATTTACCTCTGCTCTCCTCCACCTCTCTAACAGCTTTGCTATTTTTTTTTTTCACAGACAAGACAACCCCATCAGCAGTCAGTTCTCACAACACAACCATCAGCAGTCGATGCCCCACAAACACCTACCACCCACATGCAATTTCTTTACTCTTCTCTTTATCTCCTTTCACAGAGGCTGAGGTCTCTAAACCTCTCCCTCATAACCATCCTACCTCCTGCATCCTTGACCCTTTTCCCTCCAATCTTCTAAGCTATCTCTCCCAGACTCCTTCCCACACATCATCTACGCATTTCTTCCGAATAGCACTTTTCCAACAGCATTCAAGCAGGCTTGGGTAATCCTACTGCTTAGTGGGAAATTACAGACTGGTCTCTCTACTCCCATTTATAGCAGAAACCATTAAACATGTTGTTTTCAGCCAGGCTTCTTCTTTCCTCACAGAATAACCTTCTAGTCATTGACATTGTCAGAAATTTGATTTGCTGTGCTTCTGAAGAATTATTATTATTTGCCTTTAGTAGGAACATGAATTGCATGGTCATGTGATGTCAACTTGATGGTGTCAATGCGGAGGCTACCCTATCCATGTAGAACAATTGTCTCTTGTGAGTGTACATCATTTTAAACATTTCTCAAAAGTACTGTTCATTTGCTTATGTGTAACCCCCATCCCCCCCCACCACTCAAAAAAACCAAAAAAAACCCGGAGTGCATGCTTAAATCACTTTGCATTCAAGAGACCGCTCTTCTAAATGAATAAATGTAAATGAAAATGTCCAAATACTTTTTGGGGGCGCTGTTTCTGAATAAGCATTCACAAGCAAGAGAAATTCCATTATGACTCCAAATATCAAAATGTTGGATTAACCAACAGCACATTGTTCTACAACAGTTTGTCTTCTCTTTACGTCAGCATTGCATGCCCATGATGTGAAAATAATGATTAATTATGTGTCCAGTCATAGATCAGTAAACAACCTGACAAGAGTATAACATGCTGAACCCCCCTGAATCCCCACTGTGAGCATGTTAATCAGAGCAACAAACAACATGAAGCAACTTCTCAACTGCTGTATGGAGCCACTTGAGGTGCTCTCTGCTGTTTATTAGACTCTACTTGTTTAATATTCATTACTTTATATGAGATTCATCATGCTTCTAGCTGTTATTTAAAGGAAGAGTGACAAGTTCTGTTATAAGGCATCTATAATGAGGCACTTCAAAAACAATATATTGCGGACTGTTGCGTCAGAGCTCAAGTATTAGATGGAACACAGATTGTCATGACGTTCAGTGGCACTTGCTGAACTAGTCCTCTAAACCAGTGGTTCTCATTAATTTCAGGCCAAGTACCTCTGATCCAATCAGAACATCAAATATTATATATGCCATAATGTTTTTCATTCACTTTGAGTGCTAATTTAGGGACTGTGAGCAACATAAACCTAATATTATTTCATTTTATTTTAATTTGATTAAATGGTCTATACAGTAAGTAAAGAGCCATCATGTGTACATTTTGTTTTTAGTCAGTATAGGCAGATTTATTTGGCGAGTGTCTTTGTATTTATCTGCCTTTAGTTAGGTGGCTAATGGATTTCTTCAGTTTGTGCAGTCCATATAAGCTGCGAATGCTCTGCATACCCAAGCCATTAACAATAAATTACTATATATTCCTTTGTTTGAGGTGTACCATAAAGCTTACATGCTAAACTATTGGCAACACATATGTATCTGTCCGTCACAATGTCCAAACGATGGTCATTTGATTCAAATCTGCCACTCACTGATAGTTCCGGGTAAGCGGATCCACAGCAGCTTTGGCCCTGTCCCAAATGGTACACTTCATATCCACTTTCGGTCTTGTCGACTTACAATGGCTGCCACGTGTCTGTTAAGTCCATTAGTTCGCAGGGTTTCCCATGTGTCATTTTAGGTCTCAGAAGGGCGCTCACAAGCACCCCCTTTGCGGTCAATATATGCCCTCGATGCGCACGTTTGCCAAGCCCGCCCTGAAGCGAGCTCCGCAGCAGACTTCTTCCTTACAGTCAAAGCGGCATTACGTCACGAAAGTGCGGACTCGTAGGAAGACAGTGAGTGCTTAGGGTGCCATTTGGGACATGGCCTTTGCCGCCTATGCTCTATTGTTATGTATCTTCATCACTGTCCCACGTTCTCATTGATTTGCTGACACCAGTGATTTCCACCCGCATTTTTATATTATTATTAAGTCGTTTTAAAATGCATTTCGGGTTTCCGCCACCATTACAATCCTATCAGAGCACCACATGACCCTATGCCAATGTTATACCTTGCCACTGTCATCCCCCTCTCCTATCGCTGCCCAAACGTGGAGCCAGGTAAGTGTTACATCACACACTCAGACTCCACTCCGGGACACTGTGACTTCCGGGTTGGGTCCCTGCCCTCCACCTTGTTGCACCACTGCAGGTACGTCTGTGGTCCCTTTGAACCCCAGACTCTGCTATGCGATTCAGTTCGCCCGGCGTCCCCCCAAGTTCAGGGGCATTCAGTTCACCTCCATGCTGACCAAGGATGCTCCTGTCTTACAGACAGAAATCGCCGTCCTACTGGCGAAGGATGCGATAGAGCTGGTCCCTCCAGCCGATATGAATTCAGGGTTCTACAGCCCATACTTCATTGTACTTGAAAGGCGGTGGGTTTCAGCCAATCTTGGGCCTGCGATTTTGAATTAGGCCCTTCAAAAAGCTCCCATTCAAGATGCTATCGCAGAAACGCATTTTCAAATGTATCTGTCCCCGGGATTGGTTTGCAGCGATCAACCTGGAGGCCAGCGTGGGCTTTGGGTCAACTGGAAAAGAGCAAACTGTCTCCTGTGTAGAGGATCTCTTTTCTTGGTATGGAGTTGGACTCGCAGAGAAACGTGTTTGCTCAGTGTTGAACTGTTTTAATTCACCCAAGAGAAGGGGCAGCGGCCCCACTGAAACTATTTCAGAGGCTCCTGGGGCGTATGGCATCAGAAGCCGCAGTATCAGCCGCTCTGATAGCTTCATATGAGGCCGCTTTAGCACAGCCGAGTCCCGAGATGTGCGTGTCAACAGGACACGCACCGGGTGACAATCACCCCGGCCTGCTGCCAAACCTTCAGCCCGTGGTCAGACTCTGTGTTTCTTAGGGCAGGAGTTCCCCTAGAACAAGTGTCCAGGCATGCTGTTGTTTAGACGGATTTGCCTCCACCACCGGCTTGGGTGCCATGTACAATGGGCATGCAGTTTTGTGTGTTTGAACAGGGTTTGCTCGAGTTGCTAACAAAATGGCTTGCACTGGGCCACTTCAAATCGCCGCTTCTAGGCAAGCACGTGCTGGTCCGAATGGACAACTCTGCGGCTCCTGTGTACATCAATCATCAAGGTGATCTACACTCCTGATGCATGTCACAACTCTCTCGCCATCTCCTCCTATGGAGTCAAGGAAGCATCTGAGGTCGCTTCATGCGATTCATATACTGGGCTTGCTCAATTGTGCAGCCGACGAGCTCTCACGACAGCCTACACTTCCGGGAGAGTGGAGTGCAGACCTAACACTCGTAAGTACGCCCAATGGTTGACCCTGTGCTAAGCTAGGTGCCATATGTTGTAATCCCAAAGGTGATCCCATATGTGTATTTATCCACGGTGCGGGTGCTCTGTTGGCGAGCCTGTGTCTTTCCCTTGGCAGAGTCCGCTCTTCCGTCTCTGCCGGTGTTGACTCCCCCCTAACTAGACTGGAGCTTCCTCAGAGATATTCCATATGTTGCACTGGCCTAATGACCAGTCCATATGGTTAATTTCCACATGATACTTCCCTACGAGCTGGATGTGGATTCCGTAGTGTCCCTTTCCACCTGGAAAAGGCACGCTTTCCCAGTGTTATCCAATAATCTCACTGTATGGATCATGCGGAACAGCCGTGATCGACTTTCTCGGCGTAAAGCCCTGTCCCATCTTCCGCCCCAGTAGGTGCAGGGGGATCAGGTGACTTAAGCGGAGGGATAGAAGGGGTAGCAATAGCGGAGCTTTGGTAAGGATCCCAATTCGTCAGATCACGTCGAAATGTATTTAATTAAAATACAAGTAATTAGAAAATAAAATTTAGAAGCAATCATTTGAACAAGTGTAATAGACTGTGCCATTACATGTAAAGTAAGATAAAACACATTTAGAAACAGTGGAGTTAGATACACACGTAAGAGAAAGAGAAGTGCTTTCCCATCCTTAAACAACTTAAAAAACAACATTTTCTAACCCTAACCATAGACACTAAAAAAAATATTGATATGTAAGCATTAGTCAGGATATTTCATTATAACGATATACTGTATATCACAATATAGTTATTTTTGAGAGCGCACGCACTCTCTCTCTTCGGAGCCAGGCGAAAGTGTAAGACTTTACCGTCTCCAAACTAGGCGCTGTCTTGCTCTCTCTTCCTCGCAAATATTAATCAAAATAAATCGACACGGTGGTAAAAGGTCGGAAGACCAAAATTTCATGTGTAAATACAGTAACACACCATTGCGATACATACATCCATATGAAGACGTTGTTCTGCAGGTTCGTCGTCTTCATTTTCATCTCGCTCCGGCTCCGACTCCGACTCTGGCTCGAACATGTAAGGCTGGATGGAAAAATCTTCCGTTGTTGACATTTTGCTAATAACGTGTGAATAAAAAGTTTCTGTGCAGCTAGATAATTGTATCTCTGCTATCAAACTACAAAAATGGCCGAACGGGGTGGAGTTGAACTGAGTGTCACCTCTGCAACCTGGAGAGGGGGCGGGGTATGAAGTGTCTCAATCGCATTTAAAGAGACCGCACCAAAACGAGTTGCTCTCAGACGCACATCAGAAAAGGGGTAGAAAAGGGGCCTGTGGAGCTATAATAATGAGGAATTCAGATCCAAGCATTGCAGTTCCGCTTTATATAGACCACAAATGTATGATTTATATGTAAAAAGGAACGATTTAAAAGCATGATATGTCTCCTTTAAGACTCCGCCCATTACAGTAGTGGCCATTTTGAAAAGTACAGTGTTCAGTTTTTTTGCTGCTGCTCATTAAAAAAAAAATTATTTGGCTTTTTTTTTTATTTCTATTTGTTTTCTTCATCTTTGTTCAAAAGTTATGGTGTCGCAAACTTAATGAGGTCGACCCAAAATTGGTTCAGAAGCTGTAGCTCGGCCAAACTTTGATCAATCGAAACGAAAATTGGTACGCTTCATCGGAAGCATGATCTGAGGGTCCATGCCAAAGTTGGGAACAGTGCCACCTACAGGTCATGACTCATGAGATAAAAAAATGGCTATTTTGGCCAATAACATTTGAACAGTTTATCAGAAAATCATAAATGTGGTATCTATGGATTCCTTGTGTCATAACAAATCTGTTAATACTGATTTTGGATGTACCACATGTCCGCCATTTTGAATTTTGTTATAAATTGCAATATCTTTTTGACTATCTTTACAAAATTTGGTAGGGATCATCAACAGCATGTCCTGAAGGTACATGAGAAGTTTGAACAGAGCGCCACCTAGTGTTCCAGAGATATAAGATTTTTGCAAAACTTATAACTTTTGAAAACATTATTCAAATTTCGATGTCATTATGTTCCTTGGTTTATGCCGATTCTGACGATATGTCATTTGTCATTTTCCAACAATGTGACTGGCCGCCATATTGAAGCAAATGAAAAACAGTTTTTTCCCTATTCCTCCTTCAAATTTTGCTCAATTTTGTCCAAAATTTGATCAGGTGATCTTTGGACCAATCCGCACAGAAATGGCTGAATGTAATTTTGATATTCGCTAACGTTCCCAAGATATTCATCTCCAAAGTTGACCTTGCCTGTATTTGACACCTTGTTCGCTTAGCATACTAATTGGTTAGCATGCTAACCAGATGCCATTCTTTCTAATAAGGCTCTTCAGCAATCTGGCTAACCATAAGCTACATTAACATTAAGCTAGCTTAGCATGCTAATCTGGTTAACATGCTTTTGTGTGCTCATTCTTACACTAAAGGCTCTCCTCTGCAGCTTTATAATTCAGCGTCCTCTGAGTGGCGCAAGCTGCTAAACCATGTGCCACGAGCCCCGAACCATTCCGGTTGTGGGTTTGAATCCTGTGTGGCACATGCCCAGACCGCAAGTGGTACTGTGGCCTTAAGTGGTGGAAAAGTTGCTTCTGTTCCAGACATGGTGTCTATATATGAAGGAACTCAATAAATACAACACGCAGTGAATTTTTATAAAAATTCTTCATTTTGAGTTGCTTCTCACTTGAACTATGGACCTTCTGCATCTTGGCAAAAACACAACTTCCCAGTGGCGCAATGAGATGAGTGACATGCATCTGACCCAGAGATAGTTGGTCCGAGCCCCGTGTGGGTCGACTTTATGAAATTGTGTGTAATATTGTGTCATGTCGACTCCTTTATTATTCAAGCGTTGTACTAATCTTTCTTCCTCTTGGATTAGAAATAAGTATGTCTTATTTATTCTGCGTTCATTCTCATCTGAACTTCTGTTCATTTTGTGTTCATTTTCACCTGTACTTCTGAACCAGCTGTTTTTCATGCATGTTCAATTTCTGCTGTTTTTACACTTCCTGCTCTTGCTGCTGCTTCAGGGGCTTGGCCCTGTATCGCTGCTTGCAGCTATATATTTTTTTTATTTATCTTTGTTATTTAAAATAAGAACAAAGATGTAAATAACAAAAGGACAAACAAAAATATAAGAACGATATAATTTAAATAAAGTGATTTAATTTTTTTCAGGTACAGTAGTCTATTTAACAGTAACATTCAAGTAAGAAATAATACAAATTGAATAATGAAATGTACAATAAAATACTGCATAGTCTTTACTGTATGAATTATAGATGTATCCTTATTAAAGCTACTAGAGTTATTTAGTCAAGAACGGTGAGTGATTTTATCTTTGTCTTTTGTTGTTTTATTAAAATTAAGGATATAAACTAAGCTAGATATAGATAAGCTACTGTCACATTAAGTCTGTCATGGATCCAATATATTGGTCCATATTTCTCAAAACTGTTTATGTTCACTTAAGACACAACCAACTGTGTTTATGTAAATACTCAAGGCGGGCTTTTAGACATAATTTTTAAAGATGTAGTATCCAAGATGTAGGTGTCTTTTTTTCCGCAGTAGTTTCAATTTTGATATTTTTAGGTCAAACCGTTCTTGTCTGTCAGTCATATAATGCAGGTCGATGGTCACGGTCTCAAAGAGCATGCACAGAGTCCAAATTAAAACAATTCCCCATCGTCCAAATTAAACAATTCCCCATCGTACCAACTATTCGTGATATTCCATCACGTTGCAGATCGTTCACCCAAAAATTTAAATTCTGTCAGAAATAAACTTTTAAAGGTTTGGAACAACTTGAGGATGAGTAAATTATGACAGTTTTCATTTTTGGGTGAACTATCCCTTTAAGACTATGATTAATCAGCCTATGGATCCAACAGAATGTGTCACATTATTAACTTGCATCTAGTCCAAAACTGTGATAGGCTATATGTGACAAAACCAGTCACATTGGTTTTTTTTTTTAAAAAATTGTGATGTGTACATTATATGAAAGCTGGATGAATATGCTTTCCATTGATGTATGGTTTGTTAGGATAGGACAATATTTGGCCGAGATACAACCATTTAAAAATCTGGAATCTGAGTGTGCAAAAAATAATTTTTTTTTTTTTTTTTTTTAAATCGAAACGTTGAGAAAATCTCCTTTAAAGTTGTTAATTTATGTTCACGATTGTGCTGCATTCACTGTTATACTTGTTTTATATATTTACGGTAGGAAATTTACAAAATATCTTCATGGAACATGATCTTTACTTAATATCCTAATGATTTTTGGCATAAAAGAAAAATGGATAATTTTGACCCGTACAATGTATTGTTGGCTATTGCCACAAATTTACTCGTGCGACTTGTGACTGGTTTTGTGATCCAGGGTCACATATTTGGTAGTCCTATTAACTCTGGTGAAGAAAGTTCTTGTATTATTTGAGAATAAAATGACATTGTTGCAAAACAGAGTATCTCAAAGTATTTAATTACTTAGTATTTGATTATGTATTTGTCCAGCAAAATAAAAAATACTCAAAGTAATTAAATACACATTTTAAATACATTTAATTTTAAATTAATTTTAAATTAGGAGGTAAATTATGTTACAAGTTATAAACAAGTTACCTGGTCATCAAGTTTGTTCAAGAGTATCTGAATGTCTTTTCCCTTTTTTTTCTTTCTTTCCTGATACTATGAAAATTAATTTTAGTTCAATAACTATAGAAAGGCACACGATGAAGGAGATAGATACAAAGTCTTTTAATTATGAACAAACAGCCACATTCACACAAACGAACAGAACGGGGAGCATAAATACACATAGCAAATGAGGTACTAAACAGGAACAGCTGACAATACTTAACTAATTAGAAACCATATTGACTAACAAGAACTAATACAGATAAGTCGATTACAAACGATTACAGAAATGTTATTCATTTTAAGGTTTTAAAGTGTATTGTTATTCTGTTAATATTGTACTTTTCAGTGTATGAAAACGTATGTAAATGTACGTGTTGTAGAACCACACTTTACGTAAAAATACACACATTTTCTCGTGAGATCACGTTGCAGAATAACTGCTAAACAAACCAATAGTGTAAATAAGAACCGCTATTTTTAGCACAGGGGTCAAATTATATTTATTAGTGCTGTATTAGTGGTAGTAAAGCCATAATTGTTGGCTAAAGCCTGGTTCACACGGCAGGATAATTAGGCCGATTTTAGCCCCGATTCACCCCTTCCACAATCTTAAGGATGCTCCGATTATCGTGAAATAATCTGATCAGATATTCCTGCCGTGTGTGGTGTGTTAAGACTGCTCTCGTCTGCTCGGAAGGACGTCGGGACCGCTCCGATCTCAAATCGGGGATATCCAACATGTTGGATTTATTTGGTCCGATTTCTTCTCGTGTGTGGTGTCCCCCGAGCACGCAGCCTGTGGACTGTGGAGTGTAGCCAATCAGAAAGCGAGGTGACGAGGCGGCGAGGAAACACCGGGAAATATAATCAAAACAGCCGGCGGCATCGCGCACCAGAAAGTCCGGTGGACGTCAGAGATCATCGCCTTTTCTTTTGATAACGTTTTTTTTCTGTTAAAAACAAACTACAAACTATTGCCACTGCATCCTCTTCGTCCACCATGATTGTTTACTCTGAAGTCACGTTTGATCTCGAGGTATTTTGCGCGATTTCCCGTCTGATCTGGGAATGCTCGGGAGTCAAATCGGTTCGTGTGTGATGTGTTGATTTTGCCGTGTGGCTGTGCACCACACACTGTACGACCAAAACTGTTAGACCCGTGATTTTTTATCCCCCAGTGTGGGGTCTCTCAGGTTTGGAAAATCGGCCGACAATTTTAAAATCGTCCCGTGTGAACGAGCCTTTATTCTGGTCAATAAACTTAAAATAATCAATAGGTGCCATAATTAATGAGGATATATTTTTAACTTTAGAACACGGTGTCAAAATGTCAAGTGTCAAGATATTACACTATTTTAGCAATTTAAAGTTAAATCGCCTAAATATATAAAGTTATGAAACGTCATTTTGCACCTCATCCAAAATGATTTGCCCAGAAATTTCATGAGATTCATGAGACCAAAGATCACCAGTTAGATATTCAGAAGACAAATTATGTCTCAAGTTTAACCACGACATCAGAGCCAGCGTCATTCTCACACAGATGAATCAATTGCCTTGTATATCAATAACAACTAAAGGGATTCTGTTAGAACAAACAGTATGCAAACAGCACACAACCTCATAGATTTAGGAAGAAAGATATACTTTTATTAAGGGGTTTCAGGTTACACAAGCATATGTGCTAGTTACAATATTTACTTATGTTCTTATGTATGTAACCAATTATGACAAACAGTGCTCTAATGGAAATAAATGAATGTCTTTAATGTCAACTGGTAGACTTGTCAAGTATGTGAGTACTTCAACTAGTGTATGAGTACATTCATACACTAGTTGAAGTACTGTAAAGCTGAATGTATTGTAGGTTAAAACTCTTGTAGATTAACATTTAATTGCAATAAACAGTATAGCATATTTTCAACAGTGATGAACATTATTACCTGCAGTGAACCTGCTAGACGTCCTTGATTTGTCATACATGGAAAAGGGTATTTTATACATGCATGTATAGTTAGTAAGTGTCATCAATGTGCATTCCATGCTTTGTTTGCACTGTTATTGAGCAGAGTAATTGTATTGACTGTATTGTATTAATTGTTTGCATCAGTTTGAAGCAGCATCTCTCAGTCTATCAGCATCTCTCAGTCTATCATTAGCAAGGTTTACCATTTGGTCAAGTGCATGTAGAATGAGAACATCAACATAATCATCTGTGTAGATCTCCTCACTGTAGTTCTTCACTGGAAAGATGTGGTTCATCGGCACTCCGGTCTTGTCACTACACACCTGCATCTAAAGAACAAAAAGATGTAAAGCCACAAAATGAATGATGATTCAACAAATCAGATGATTCAGACAAACCTTTTTTTTTTTTTTTTTTTAAATCACTTCCACAAAGTAAAACACATATAGGATGTTAAATGCACCTTCTCTCTGACCTTCTTGCTGGTGTAGATCTTCCTTAGGTCTTTACTCACCAGTGGACATACTAAATCCACTTTAGTCATGACGATCACTTGAGGAATCCCTACAATGATAGTGATACATCTGTTATCTTTTTATAAGAAAAGAGCACATTTCCATTGTTTACAAATTATGGAAGACAAAAGTGTTTATTAAGTTTTAATCTATTTTGCAGAATGTATCTTTGACTTCTAGTGATTGGTACAGACCTTTTTTCATAAATTCCAATACAAATAGAGTTTAAAGCTGCAGTAGGGAACTTTTAGAAAATGTTGACTTAGCCTGAAAATTTGAACAAGCACAGCTTACAGGTCACTCCCCCTCGCTCTCTGCTGCGCTACAGCCCTCCCTCCACAGCTCCTCCCCCACAACAACGGAGCCTGCCGTGAACGCGCAGGCTAGTAAACAGGGCCACTGATGACGGCGGATAAACAGTTATCGCACATTCACTGGTAGGGACGAAACATCAACAATATGCTTTACATTGACTATCATGGCCTGCCCATACTTTGACTACAAACTTGGTCCTCAAATCATTACGTATTTTGCGATACATGTAATGTAACTTCATAACGTTGCACTCTTTCTATAAGTTTTAAATAGCTAGCAAGATAATATAATGGTAACGTTACAGTATGTAAGTAATTATTCTAGCGATGTGTAATGCTAAATAAGGTTTGCTGGTACATTATTTCAGCAACATGACAAGCCAGTGAATTAGCAGGTTTCAATTGTTGCTTTGCACACTGCGTGACATTTTATCTGTATGCTATGCGGCTAGAGTTTTGACACTGAGTAAATGGGCTCCGACGCGCTTGTTTATCGTCATCGGTCTTTTTCCGTTTACCTGTCTTTGTTGTATGAGCAGGTGCCACTCGAGAAATTGGCAGTTTTAGTTGTTTGTCCGCCATTAGCAGAGCTGCGGCACACCGGCAGTCTTGATTTTGAACGACTGTAGGCGCTGTGCGAGAGAGGGGTGTGATCAGCGCGTACACAAGCTTGATTGACACTGCTAAGACACTCCTCCTGGCTCTGATTGGTTGTTTCTTACCGGGAGTGGTGTATTTCTGCAAATGGCAATAGGACCACTGGGAGGAGCCTGAGGAGCTTGATTTTTTCACAGATTATCTTTCTCATATTCTACTGTAAGGAAATAATGACAGTTTTAACAAATATGTAAAAAATACATTTTTACAAAAGTTACCAACTGCAGCTTTAATGTGTAGAATTTAGCTATGGGATAACTTTTTTTTTATTTTTATTTTTATTTTATTTTTTTATATAAATATGCTAATGTAAAATATTCCTAATGACACAATTGGACTTTGTGTTTGGAGGACATGTCATTGTACTGGGGAACATGCTGAATAATGAAGTTCAACAGATTTATAATTATTAACAAAATGATTCTAGAGAATCTTTCTTTACTAGGTTTGCATCCAATCAAATGAATAATCAAGGTTTTGCCAACAGTTGTTTTGAACAAGAATTAATTACTATAATAATTCCATGCAAACAGTTGTCAATGTTTTCTATTAATGTTACATCCCACCTCTGTACTGTACTCTTAAACTCTCCAGTGTCAGTAACCACATATTTAAAGGCCAGTCTTACCGTTTTCGCTGCATCTTGTGCGGATTATGTGCAATTTATCAGTAAGATTTTCCTCTAGGAACTGGACTAAATTTGCATCCACAACGTAAACCAGGCAGAAAGCCTGATCAGAGAGCAAAGGGTCACTTTTGTAATCTTCACTCTTATGACTGAGAGGCTCCTCTGGGTTGAACTAAGATTTAAAATGAAGACAAAATATATGAAAATATCAGTTAGGCTGTCAAAATAATTTGTATTTGTACAATGTTTAATTTTGTCTAATAAATGTGGTTTATTACTTTGTAGTCATTCTTGACATGTCCATAAATGGCATTGATGATATCTTCTGGCTGAGACCCATGCATTGCTTTAGCTTCCAAACCCATTATGTCAATCAAGGAAAAAGGCAAATCACCATCTTTACTTCTGACGCGGTGTGTTTTAAGCTATAAAAATTTTTAAAAAAGCATTCAGGAGGATTCATAAATAATGTTTTTTTCCAACTGACAAATTTAGACACAGCCATAATGCACATACTATTGTAACAGTGTGATTGTATCAATCACATAACGAAGGAGTTCCAAGAAAACTGTTGATAAACTGATAAACTGAAGCAAAACACAAATGAGATTGTAGAAGTAAAGTTCTAGTAAACACAAACCACACAAATAATAAACAAGAACTGACCAAGAACATCTCGGTTACTATTGTAAACTCCATTCCCTGATGGAGGGAACATCTCGGGTTACGACTGTAACCCTTTTTCCCTGAGAAGGGAACGAGACGTAATCCGAGTCATAACAGTCATAACCCGAGACGTTACTTTCGAGGGATCTCGCACTGCATCGAAGATGACACTTTGGGGAAGGAAATACCCATTGCACCACACTGACTAGTGCCTGTGCTGGTGTGAAGCTTGTATGGCACAATTCAGGACTTAAGGACTTTAAAACCCGGCGTGGAGGGCAGATCCAGGTTATAAAACCTTATGAAAGTGTGTGTGAAGGCCCAGCCAGCACCATTGCAGACCTCTTGAAGGGAAACACCCGATCGCAGGGCTTTGGAGGACACCACCCCTCAGTCGAGTGGGCTTTTATCAGGAGAGGCGAAGGCAAACTACGCGCCTCATGCGCTGAAGAAATAGCCTCCACAATCCACCTGCTAATGGTATCCTTAGAGGCAGGGGAACCCTTCTTAAGCGACCCCGAAACACACATGCAGCTGGTCCGACTTCCTCCAGCCCGTGGACCTACATACATAGGCCTCGAAGGTCTGGACAGGGCATAGTAGATGTAGCTATTCCTGATCAGCCGACACATGTGGTGGAGGATGAAAAGCCTGCAGGATAACAGACCTTGCCACATTAGATGGCACCTTGGGCACATAGCCCGGCCCAGGGTGGAGAATGGCACTTTACTCTTCCAGGAGCAAACTCAAGGCAAGAGGGAGCAGCAGATAGCACCTGCAGGCCCCCAACTCTCTTGAGGGACGTAATAGCAAGCAGGAAGGCCACTTTTGAAAGAGAGAAACTTCTCCGACACCTCGTCAATGGGTTCAAAGGGTGCCAGGGATAATTACTGCCAGGTCCCAAACAGGAACCCTGGCTTGGACGAAGGACCTCATCCTCCGAGCAACTTATGAGTTAGTCCCCCTCAGGGACCAGACCCATAGCTTCCAAAGCTCCGGCCGAGGGTGGTGTATTGAGCCCTCGGCTTGGGATAGAAGGTCCCTCCTGATTGGAATCTGCCATGGAGGGCCTGCTAGAAGGCACTATGATGTCTGAGAACCAAACTCGGGATGGCCAGTAAGGGGCTACCAGAAGTAAATTGACCCCGTGCCAACGGACCCTCTCTAAAACCTTGACAGGATGTCTGCACCACATTTTGGTCCCCGGGAATGAGCATTGCTCTAAGTGAGAGTAGTTTGTCCTGGGACAACAGGAAAACCTGATAAGCAAGTCTGTACAAAGGGCACAACCTCAGGCCACCCTGCTGATTTATATAAGAGACCACCAACCTATTGTCTGTTCGAACTAGAACAGGATGGCCATTGAGGTCCGGGAGGAAATGTCTTAGAGCCAGAAAAAAACCAACATCTCCAGGCAATTGATGTGCCATGAAAGATGATGGTCCCTCCATAGACCTCTGGTGTAGCGGCCCTCCATGACCGCTCCCTAGCCTGTAAGGGATGTGTCCATAGTCACGATTTTCCTGGCCTAGCTTGATACTGGTGACTGTTGTCAAGATCGTCTCTATACAAGCAGGAGACAACTGTGCCCGCATCGTAACTGAGTCCCATACTACCCCCAGGAACGTAGGTCTCTGTTGAGGAGACAGTGAACTCTTCTTGGCATTGAGTCTCAACCCCAAGCACCTTAGATGATGAAGAATGACATCTCCAAGAGGACTGTAATCTCCGCACGGTGGAAAGGGGTGTTTTTGTCTGCCACTGAGGTAAACAGGACACTGCTGAACCTGGGTGGATGCCTACCGAACTGAATCGCATAGCTGAGTCTGACTGTCCGAATGAGCCAGCTTGAGGGGCTGGGAAGCGCTAGCCAGGCTCACAAGCTCTGTACGAGTGGCACCAAAGGGACAGAGTCCTGGAGTAGAGGCGGTGAGTGTGGTGCACGTACCTGGCTCCGTGGGTCCTGTGAGGGCTGAGGAGGCAGTGCGTATGATTCATGTTCATGATATGTTCTGTTCAATTTTAATTTCATTATTAGAAAACCTCTTTTTTCTCACTTCCACTGTCCCCAGCAATCCCCATGTGCTCTGCAACGTGAAGGGTGAGAGGGAGCTGATGCTTGCATGTCAGAGCTCAAAAATAACCCTCATGATTTCCATTATAACATGTCAAAGTTCAAACATTAATCAATAGACACATTATTCTCAGACATTCCTATTATCCAATTATCCAATTATTCCAATTATAACCAAGGTCAAAGGCGACACTGGCATGGAGGGGTCAAGGTCATTGCTAGGGCAGGGAGCGTGGCAAGGTCAAGAGTTCACCAAAGTTCAAGAGGTCAACATCAATTATAGGGCCATCCATCATTTTTGACACATGCTATAGTATATTCACTACTGCTCCGCACCAACATTCAGCAACTCGACGGCTCAAAGAAGCCAGAAAGTAAACAGAAAGGAGAAACAGGGACAAACAGAAACAGAATTATCAAAGTATCAAACTAAAAGTCAACAGAAACATAATTGTGACAACTATGGGTCAACTAGAGATTTTTATTTTACTGAGAAAATAAAAACTTGTTGATACATTACATTACATTTACATTTTATTTTTTTTACTGTATATGTGCAATATTATAAAAAAAAATAATACTTACTTTTTTTGTAAAACTGTGACTAGTAGCGCCAATACTTGAATTAGCTATTGCGCTACTTGTGATCCGTCCTTGGAAAACGTTGTTGACAGAATTAATAAAACTGGACTTTCCTCCTCCAATTTGCCCAGCTACAAGGATCCTGATGTCTTTCACATCTGGATTACTCACAGAGAACTCTTCTAGGCTTTTCTTCAGCTCTTCTTTTTGTCTATGCAAGTACAAGAAACAAATTACTTTGAAGAAAGGAACTTCAGAAAAAATGCTGATTTGTCGCACATTCAAGTCTCATTTGGTCACACCTTTATTTAGATATTTATTTAGCCAAGTACTTAGTGTGTTGGCGTTATATAAAGAATAAGCTCCTACTGAAATCTTTAAAACAATACATTATGTTGTTAAACAATATAGTAATTCTAGTCACTGGCATCTACTAATAATAGGAAACATTAAAGGCCACTATTATTGATAAAATTATGCATTTGTTATTACTGCTATAATGTCTGTTGTTATTTATTGTGTTAATATATTTCCATATCCAATTCTTTTTTTGCTATGAAAGTCATACCATCACCCTTTTAGGTAACACTTTAAAATACGGATCCTTCGTTAATGAATAACTACACAGGAACAAATGAGTAACACAATATTAACAATCTAGTAACTACAATTAACTAATAAGTAACTCTGATTAACGAATTAGTAAGTAATAGCACACAGATTTAAGTGGTAGTTCACTATTAACTAATCAATAACTACTATTTTTTAATACTTCACAGAGAACTACTGAATTTTTTTACAGATTTAAGTGGTAGTTCACTAATAACTAATCAATAACTACTATTTTTCAATAAAAGAAAGCTGGTTTGCTTATCGACTTTAATGAGAGACAAAAATAATGTTTAGTATTCTATGCTGTTTATGCATGTGTTTCTTTCTTTGTTTAATAAATAATATTCCATGCATGTTCTAGCCGAATAGATATATACAGTCACCTTAACTGTAATTTTGTGTTACTTGACTACTGTTTAAAGTAAGCCATCATAAATATGGCCAAGTGTCACTGCTACTTAAGCTGTTGCTTGTTCCAGGCGTATTGTTAAAATCAGTCATGATGAATAAATATCATATGCAACCAAACACTGAAGTAATTTTAAGGTTTTGGGGAAGTTGTAGATAGTAATTCCTATAGAAGTATGCATTAATACTTGATTCATTACTAGTTAGTTAACATGATCTTCACTTTAGAATACAGATCCAAATAATTAGTAATTCCTATAGAAGTATGTAGTAACACTTGAGTCATTACTAGTTAGTTAACATGATCTTCACTTTAGAATACGGATCCAAATAATTAGTAGTTCCTATAGGGGTATGTAGTAACACTTGAGTCATTACTAGTTAGTTAACATGATCTTCACTTTAGAATACGGATCCAAATAATTAGTAGTTCCTATAGAGGTATGTAGTAACACTTGAGTCATTACTAGTTATCATGATTCCATGCTGTAGTTACTAATGAAGAGCCAACCCGAAAGGGTAGAATCATCTAATCCAGGGGTGGGGAACCTTTTTCCTATAAAGGGCCATTTACAATTTTTTTACATTCTTTAAGGGCCATTGTAATGAGCAGGGGCGTTTCTAGGTTTTAAAAACATCAGGGGCTGAGTCCGAAACATCAGGGGCTGGGGGTGGGTAACAAGATAACATGATTCGATACAGAGAATAATGTATATTTTAGGCCTATATGCAGGGGGCAGACTGGTTAAAAAATTCAGCCCTGGCACTGTAGCCACACCAGCCCACATTACCACACAGACACACACATTCAAATGTGAGGTAGTCCGGGGGGTTCGGGGGCATGCTCCCCAGAGAAAATGTTGATTTCTCGGACCTACATATGTGCATTTTAAGGTGTCTGAAGGCCAACATTTTTTGATGACAATAGCTTTAAAAGCATGTCAGTGGGCAGTAGCATAAATTATTTGTCAAGATAACAGATTCTTAAACATGAGAATGAGGATAAATGTTGAAATGAATGATCCACACTACAAAATGGAAATGCAAAATGTTTCTGCTTATTGTTGACAATACACAATCACATATTCCAAACAGGAATGGCCTTAAATGAGAAATCTTTCAAGGATTATTTTGCATAGATGTAAACTTTTTAGCATTAAAGATTGGTTTCAGCAACTTGTTTCTTTCTTGAGTTAATCAATGTTTTTGGCACTATTAAATCAGTTCAATTAAATTTCAATTGTTCACTCATAAAGACAGTCACTTGTCACCACCTACTGGCTTAATGATGCAAGTTGCGCAAAGGTCGACCTTATATAGACCTTATACCTTATATATATATATATATATATATATATATATATATATATATATATATATATATATATATATATAGGCTACATATCAGAGTTAAATAGGAATACATTGTAATAATGTTAATCAAGCAGACTAATTCACACGACTGCGCAGAAATATTTAAGCTCATTATACAAAGAAAATAATACAGATCTAGACAAATTGGGTTGCTTATAGTTAAAATATTTTTTTTTAGTCGGCCACACATTCTACTTGCTGTCGGCCACTCATTCCACTTGCTGTCGGCCACTTTTAGTCGGCCACTCATTCCACTCTAATACCCAAATGACAAAACGAAAGTAAAAGCAGCAGCCCCTCGTGGACGACTACCACACACACGCAACACACACACACAGTCGTGTGATTTAGTCTGCACACACACACACACACACACACACACACACACACACACACACACACACACACACACACAAAGTCCATGTCTGGTCCTCCGCTGTCTTCGTTCCGATCCATTTATGCGCCCCGAAGCTGATCAGTGAGAAACTTGAAACCGGTACGGCGCACGCCCCCGAAGCTCATCCGTGAGAAACTTGAAACCGGTGCGGCGCGCAGGTGACTCATTAACACTCGCGCTACTGGCCTCGCCCTGCTCGTGCTGCTTGCCACTTTGCCTATTTTGTGTTTTCTATCACAGGAAAAGTAATTGCTGAGATTTTTGTTTCTGATTTTTTTTTTTTTTTTTTTTTTTTTTTTTGAGGAATTGACTCGCGGGCCGCATCAAACTGTTTTGCGGGCCGGTTACGGCCCGGGGGCCGGACGTTCCCCACCCCTGATCTAATCATTCACAGGATATATATACACACACATATTTATATATATATATATACATATGAACAAAGAGACATACATAAAAACAATTTTGAGAGGTAGGTTAAATAATAAAATAACTGGTATTTGGATGGCTGATGACTCAGTATGTTCCAGTACTCACAATGATGAGTCTAGTTATTCAAAGCCAGTCCAGAGGAATGCCGGAAAATCGGCCACAGGGTAAGTGTTCCAGACAAGTGCATTTATAAAAACAATTCTTAAAAATGATTTAGTTTATGAATAGTTCTCTAAAAGACAGCAGTGCATAGGCTAATTATTGACAGCTTTCCCAAATCATAAGTCTGCTACGCTACTACATATTGATAATTAGTGTACAGTATCTAGAAGTAATGTTAATCTAGTGCTAGTAATTTTTCCTGCATTAGTTATTAAGTTTTGCATGAATTGTGAATTTTTTTCATTATTTCTCTGGGAAGTATTAAAAAATTGTAGTTATTGATTAGTTATTAGTGAACTACCACTTAAATCTGTAAAAAAATCAGTAGTTCTCTGGGAAGTATTAAAAAAATAGTAGTTATTGATTAGTTAATAGTGAACTACCACTTAAATCTGTGTGCTATTACTTACTAATTTGTTAATCAGAGTTACTTGTTAGTTAACTGTAGTTAGATTGTTAATATTGTGTTACTCATTTGTTCCTGTGTAGTTATTCATTAACGAAGGATCCGTATTTTAAAGTGTTACCCCCTTTTATAAACATATTTATATCTATTCATGGAAATAAGACAAATAGGCAACATTATTTTATACATAGCATGAATATTATATTGTAAACCTACCCCCAGTTAATTCTCCTCCATGGTGTTTCCAATTCTACATACAGTATATAAACAGAAAATATGATTATCTATGGGTGTGTCCCCTGTCAGAATACAAATCATATAATACTGCAAAATTATGCAAAAAATATATGTAAATCATTGCCTAATTCACCTGGATTAGGTTTTGGATCCGGTTTTGAAGGGTTTGATGGTTTTGAAGGTTCCCCTCCCATTATCTGCTGTTTTTCTCAGAAGAATGGTCACTTCACGTTTTTCAGTCAGTCTGCAGCCCAGTGTGGAAGCTTACATCACGGTGCCCGTATATATAGCCTCCTGTTCCTTTTTCACTTTCACTTTCAATTTTACACACAATACTGGAACACATTTAAATGCATATTGAATTAATTGCATTACCACATAATTTATTTTGTAAAAGCAGAATACTTAAAGGCATTTTGTTTTAATTACCCTAAAACGAATTGTCTGATATACATCATCAGTACAAAGTGAAATATTTATAAAGTCCTAACAGGATGGAAAGAGTTAAAATCGATGTAATGCCAGCCTCCATTTCCAGGAAACAGAAGCTAAAAGTGATTTGAAAGTGCTGTATCATTCTAGGGAGGCGGAGCCAAGATAGCACAGGCAACAACCTACAGAATATTTTTGTCTCAAAACTAACATTTGGGTTGTTTATTATATTTAATACTTGATTATGTATATAAACACAGATTGGAGACAAATAAAAAAAAGAAAAGAAAAAAAACAAGAAAAAAAAAACAAGATAAGTTTCATGGTAAGGTGTTGGGCCACCACGTGCCGCTTAAACAGTTTCAGTGCACTTTGCCATCAATTCACCAAGTCTCTGTAGCTCTAATACATGATTCAAATATTGTTTTTTCTTTTTCTTTTTCTTTTTTTCTTTTCAAAATTTAGTCCTTTTTGGCATTTTGATAATGGTAGTAGAGAATGCTACCACCATCATCAAAATACCAAAATCGCCCATAGGTGTTCAGTTGGGTTAAAATCTGGTGACTGAAGGTCATTGTATATGATTCACATCATTTTCATATTGATGCCAGCAGCCACATCACCCTGTTGCCCAAGACTGGTTGTCCACTTAAACTTAGCAGGGTTGAGCCTAGTTAGTACCTGGATTGGAGACCTCCTGGGAAAACTAGGGCTGGATCCCAAATGGCACACTTCATGTGGACTCACGGTCTCGTGACCTTAAATTGTGCGTGCTCGCCAAGTGTACGAGTCCGTAGGGTGTCCCATTCGGCATTTCAGTGCTCAGAAGTGTGCTCGCGAGCGCCGCCTTTCTGTCTGTCGGATGAGACGTGCCAGATAGCATGGTGACATTGATACAATGTTGTGTTTTGATCCAAACCATAATTTTGGTTGAGATTGACATTTCAGTTAGTTAGTCAGTTAAAGTGTGTTGGATCAGCATTGAAATTTTGATGAAAGTCAACAGCACACATGGGTGGAGACACACCCTGCGTCTCAATGTCCATACTATCCACACTAAACAGTATGTGAGATTAAAATAAGTGTGTCTCAAAGCATAGTATGTTGAAAAGAGAATGCCAGAAGTCCCCGGATGATCTACTATTTCCGGTGATTTTTGAAGTGTTTTTCTTCCAACACATTGGCCCTCATTTATCAAAAGTGCGTACACCAAATTTCCAGCGTACACCCAAAACCATGGTGACTGAGATTTATCAATAAGGACGTTGGCGTACGGCACGCTCAAATCCTACGCCAGCTCAGGAGGTGGTGTACATGTACGCACGTTTTGAGTTAGTGCGGAAATGCTTAGAAAAACAATTCCTAACACCACAAAACGCACTGACAAACTAAAAGATATGATATATTATGACCCACTGTAAAAAAAACTAAACAAAACAATATAGTAATTATAAACTTCAGTGTTTATTTTTGTGCAACATGGACTTCAATGTTTAATTTGTGTGACTTTACCAAAGCATTTGATTTGTAGGCATATGTATTCCTTCAGTTGCGAGCATGTGCGCTTTACCTGACGTTTCAAGCCTCGTTTATACTTTCGCCTGGCTCCGCAGCGCGAGTCTCCGCAGACTGCGCGCGCACCTCCCCAAACGGACGAGTTATACTCTATACTCGACGCGCTCTCCGTCGTACTATTCTTTGAAACGATGGTTAGGCCAGGGTTAAGGCTGATTTATACTTCTGCGTCGGACCTACGTGCGCACGGACTGGGTTCAGTAATGAAAGGCTTTCAATGACCAAAAAATAATTCAGACTGACAAAATAATAAAAATGACATTCTTCTTCTTTTAAATAATTATAATAATAATAATACAAATAATAATAATAACGACATTCTTCTTCTAAATAACAATAAGCGTCATTAATAATAAAAATCATAATAAGAAGAATATTACAAATTGTCATGCAAATATTCATGTGAATGAACGGTATAGGCTACTCCACATCACATCATCATCAATATTGTACACCCCAATACATGTGAGGTGATACGAAATGAAATGCTAATTGTTTCAAAACACGTGCTGTAAAATAATGCATTGTGATAGGTCATTTGCTCATCCAAGTTTCTCTTCTTTGCCGTCTTCCGTGTGTCCATGGCGTGAAATGAGGGCGTGGGGGAAGCGGAGACTTGAATATATAGGGGCGTGTTATTCTAATGACGATCTTTTTCAGCCGCGGCATTTATCAAAGGCAGGTATTGCGTACACCTGGATTTCAAAGGTACGCACAGCTTCATAAATCAGGCGGTGAGAGGAGTGCAAGCATAATCTTATGCCAACATATACGCCAGTTTCTACGCAAGAATGATAAATGAGGGCCACTATGAATGTGTTTTCTCATGAAAGACTGCAGATCAACGTGCTTCTGCGTCTCCAATACGGTAGGAAATTAAATGAAATGAAATGTGGAGGATTTTATCTTTGACAATATGATTGACAGGTCAGTTTGCATGACAGGATGAGACAGAGAGCAGTCGTTAAAGGAGAACTTGGTAACTTTTTTCACTTAATAAAACTGTCTAGAAATCATTTGGATGGTTAAACAACCTGTTCTGGTGATATTGGTGACTTTCCCCGCTCCCCCCAGCGTTCCCAGGCGGAAAACCAACCTTGCAACTTGCAACACTACCGTCCCGGCAAGTTAGAAATTTGAAGTCTCGTGAGAAGCGAGAACTAGAACGAGAACGAGCGCGAACCACAAATTGCTTTACAGCAATTCGACATAAACACACACGCATGTATGATGTATTACCAGATTACCCACCTCGGTAGACATAGCTCCACGCGATACAGTTGGCTTGCTCCGATCAAAACAAACGCACATGAGCAGCGGTAGAGAGGGGGAGGAGGCCGCCGCAAGTGAGTTTTTTACGACTGTGTTGTTAAATATACGCCCCCCCACAGCTGTAGGGGGAGCTCGTGGGGAAAACATGCGACAACAAAAGGGAAAATCAGCGAAGAAGTGACTAGAGTTCGCTAGAGTTACTGAGTTCTCCTTTAAAGACGCTATTGTATGACGTGATAGTACTGTATGTCCCAAAGCTTGTCTACTCTTCTGATACACACTACAAAGTATGCACTTTTTCTTCACAAAAAGAGTACATACTTTTAGGGCGTAGTTTAAGTAGACGATTTGAGACGCAGCAAGTGACATTGAACTAACAGTGATTTGTAGTTGATGAGCACAAGATCATTCAGGCATGTATCTCTGCAGAACTCTAGTGGGTGTTTCTCAATCAGTGGGGGTTTTCAAACCACAATGGGCATTTTCAACCGCTTTACCCGATTTGTTCTAATCCACTGGGGGCTTGGTTTAGGGGTGGGCCTTCATGATTTTAGCAAGTCTGTTGAAAAACAATAGGCTTGTTTGAGATGTGCTTTGCCTCGCCTGAAATGTAGTCGAGAGTAGGCGGCTGCAGTGAGGGAAGGAGTGAAAGTAAAAATGATTGATAAACACGTATTCGGAATGGAATTAAATAACAATTACTTTGGGTGTCTTGCTCTGTAACGGATGACAGAACAGGATGTAAATGCAATAACACTCTTTATTAGTATTAAGCACAATGGTCAGACAAAGCACACAGATGGTCGCCAACACAGCAGGACAGGCGGGCGGACACAAACTCTGGTGGAACAGTGACACAGGGACCTCGGTGGACGACAGGTGCTGGTGCTCAAGTCCAATGATGATCCCTCGTGACGGTGCTCTGATCCAGTGAAATAATCCCTTGTGACGGTGCTCGGTGATCCAGTGCAGAGTGCAGAGAATCCGGGGACGAACACGACAAAGACACAGGGAATCCGAATCCAAATCCAACACGAAGATCACAGGAACAAGCATGGGAAACAAGCATGGGAAACACACCGGAAACCACAACAATCTGACAACATGAGACACCAGTTACTGAACATATAAAGGGACAAACAATTGAATCCAGCTGGCGCTACTGATCACTGATGATCAGTGACCACGCCCACAGACACACACACACAACAGCACGTTAGACGAGAGAGAGACAGTGAATTCATAAACCGTGACATGCTCATCATATTTATTTTCATATAAAAGTAAAAGAACTTCAATTACATCCAGTTTATTAGCTACACTGTACACAAGCATGAATTCCGTGAATCCCGCAATATCCATCTTTGATCTCACATGTGTCTGATCCACTGCGAGAAGAGAGAGAACTGTCCTCTACATTTCAGGAGAGGCAAGGCACATCTCAAACAAGCTTATTTCTAACCAGCATGCATCTCACGGTGATCGTTTCTGCGCAGATTTTGATCATCTCAAACAAGCCTATTTATTGTAGTTTGAAAACTGGCCACTGATTGGTAAATGCCCAATTTTGATTTGCATGTGCACTTCTCAGTAGTCTAATTGATGCTTCCTCTTTAGAGAGAAAATATCCCCAAAATCCCTCCTGCAGTGTGTGCAAACCTGATGAAAAACTACAGGAAAAGTTTGACCTCTGTAATTGCAAACAAAGGCTACTGTACCAAATATTAACATAGATTTTCTCAGGTGTTCAAATACTTATTTGCAGCTGTATCATACAAATAAATAGTTAAAAAATCATACATTGTGATTTCTGGATTTTTTTTTTTTAGATTATGTCTCTCACAGTGGACATGCACCTACGATGACGATTTCAGACCCCTCCATGATTTCTAAATGGGAGAACTTGCAAAATAGCAGGGTGTTCAAATACTTATTTTCCTCACTGTATATATATATCAAATATTTATATCATATTTATATCAAACTCTTATAATGACACATAATTCCCAATAAGTTCAAGTAATATTATTTAAATATCAAATAACAATAATAATAAATAAGTAAATAAATAAATGAACAAATAAATAAGAATTTGTTAAAGAATAAAAAAGAATTAAAAGGGAGGGAGGGTTATATAGAAAAGGTAATTGATTCATGAAAAATTTATTTCTTTATTTTATAGAATATTCTTTGATTTTAGAGTTGCCCATATCTTTTCAAAATGTATACTTTTGCTCTTAATTGTGTTATCCTCTCCATGGTGTACTTTGGAAACTAAATCTAACCAATCATTTAAAACTGGGCATTCTTGCTTTCTCCAAAATAATTGTATTGCTGTTAAAGCTGTAATGCTCAGCATTCTAAATAAGTATAACTCATCTTTATTGAATAGCATAGGTCCTATACCCAAAATTATATTTGTATCTTTATTATATTTGGTTTCTTGAAAAAGTTCTTCCCTGAATTACTTCTGTTTTTTTATTTTTTATTAATTATTATTTTACAAGTATAAAATATATGAGTGCAATGAGCTACAAGTTCACCGCAAATTATCCAACATCCTAAATATGAATTATTATAGCTAGAAGATATTTCTGGTGTTATAAAATATTGCATATTAATTTTCCAAGCAAAATGTATATTTTAGACAGAATCATTGCGCTCCTATTTGGCACGCAGCAGCGCTCATTCAATGTGAAGTTTAGCAGCAAAATGGAAATATTTGCACGGCTTTCTAACATTTACGGATGGAGAATATACTTCTAGGAAAACCCCATGTCTCAAACGCATAAAACAGCACAAAATAAATGCTGTTTGATGATGGATCGATTTGATCCACGATCGACCTAGGGCTGCTTATTAAGAAACGCGTGCAGACTAGACTAGATAAAAGTGGATCAAATTAGTGGGATTGCGTGAACTTCAATTACCTTTGTTGAAACCACTTTAGCCCCAACTTATTTGTTAGGTTCATTCAAGTCAGGTGTTGGACTTTAATCCCCGGTTTTATAAGCGGCCTTTATGGAACACCCTCTGGTGTGAAGCTTGTATGGCACAACTCAGGACGTTAGGACTTGAGAACCCGGCGTGGAGGGCAGACCCAGGCTATACCTTATGAAAGTGTGTGGGGAGGCCCAGCCAGCACCATTGTAGACCTCTTGAAGGGAAACACCTGATAGCAGGGCTTTGGAGGACGCCACCCCTCAGTCGAGTGGGCTTTTATCAGGAGAGGCAAAGGCAAAGTGCACACCTCATTTGATGTATTTTGTGAATTCATGTTGTGTTTTGGTGTATTTTCTGGTCCTATGTCTGACAAATGGTTTTTGGTTCAAGTATTACATGATCAATTATGCTTAAACGATTACAGAAATGTTATTCATTTTAAGGTTTTAAAGTGTAGTCTTGTTATTTTGTTAATATTGTACTTTTCAGTGTATGAAAACGTATGTAAACGTACGTGTTGTAGAACCACACTGTACGTAAAAATACACACATTTTCTCGTGAGATCACGTTGCAGAATAACTGCTAAACAAACCAATAGTGCAAATAAGAACCTCTATCTTTAGAACAGGGGGTCAAATTATCTTTATTAGTATTGTATTAGTGGTAGTAAAGCCATAATTATTGGCTTATTCTGGTCAATAAGTAAGGGATAATGTATAGCGAGGCGGTTGTTATAGCGAATAACAACCCCGACAGGCTGAACTGGACCCCGACACAGAGCGGAGCTTGAATCAGCCTGAAGGGGTTGTTATTCACTATAACAACCGCCTCGCAATACATTATCCCGCTTATTACATGGCTACCTACAAAATAAATCAATAATTTGACACAAAATATTGATTTAAGAACGCCGTGTTTCCAAGAACTAGATAGACCAAGCGTGTCCGATAACGCTGAAGTGACTCACTTGAATAGTGACTGTTTACTATGTCTTTTTTAAAGCTGTGCAACAGCAGTATTATCCCGTTTGCATCGTTAATTGTTCATTCCTATCAAGCAAGCTGCTTGAATCTGCTGCATAGTACTAAAAGCACAGTGTGTGCAACGCGATCAGTTGCCAATGACAACACAGTAAAGCAAGAGCATTTTAATGAAAACGACTAAGTTAGATAAGCCCAAGCCACACGTATAGCATTAGCAACAAGCATGTTGCCAATACCCTGATAGCTTTTAGCAATGAGTATAAAAAATGACTTAGCTTAGCTTTGGTCAGACAGCTTTGGTCAGACCACCTGAGAAAGTAGTAACTTTGTCTGATTTCAAAGAAATTGATGGCAACATTTTGGAGGAAACCGTGCAGCACCTTAAAACATCAACATGCGCCCTAGACACACTTCCCACATATTTTTTTTCAAAAGTGTGTTAAACAGTTTAGAAGCAGATCTTCTAGAAGTGGTAAATGCCTCACTTCTCTCTGGGAGTTTTCCAAACTCCCTGAAAAATGCAGTTGTATGCACAACATACTTCTTGACAGGCTGGAAAACTGGGTGGGGCTTTCTGGGATAGTCCTAAAATGGTTCAGGTCATACTTAGATGGGAGAGGTTATTATGTGAGTATAGGAGACCATAAGTCTGAGTGTACATCCATGACATGTGGAGTCCCTCAAGGCTCAATTCTTGCGCCACTCCTGTTCAACCTGTATATGCTCCCAATGAGCCAAATAATGAAAAAGAACCAAATTGCTTACCACAGCTATGCAGACGACACACAGCTCTACTTAGCCCTATGCCAGAGGAGAACTGGCCCCCGACTGAGCCTGGGTTCTCCCAAGGCTTTTTCTCCATTAGGTCACCTGATGGAGTTTTAGGACACCATTAGGTCACTTGATGGAGTTTTTCGGTTCCTTGCCACTGTTGCCTTTGGCTTGCTCAGTTGGGGATATTTTGGGGATATTTAATTTAATTTTATCAATCAATAAATTCCTCTTGAAACAAACTTTGTTGTATTATTTGAATTTAATACTGTGAAGCTGCTTTGATACAATCTGTATTGTGAAAAGCGCTATACAAATAAACTTGACTTGACTTGACTTGACTATTGCCTAACCATTACAGCCCCATTGACTCCCTGTGCCAATGCATTGATGAAGTCAACAGTTGGATGTGCCAAAACTTTCTTCAGTTAAACAAAGACAAAACTGAAGTCATTGCATTTGGAAACAAAGATGAAGTTCTCAAGGTGAACGCATACCTTCACTCTAGGGGTCAAACAACTAAAAATCAAGTCAGGAATCTTGGTGTGACACTAGAGTCAGACCTTAGTTTCAGTAGTCATGTCAAAGCAATAACCAAATCAGCATACTATCATCTGAAAAACTATCATCTTTGTTTCCAGACAAGACTTAGAGAAACTTGTGCATGCTTTCATCACCAGCAGGGTGGATTATTGTAATGGACTCCTCACTGGCCTTCCCAAAAAGACCATAAGACAGTTGCAGCTCATACAGAACGCTGCCGCTAGGATTCTGAGCAGAACCAGAAAATATGAACATATCACACCAGTCCTCAGGTCTTTACACTGGCTCCCAGTTAGATTTAGGATTTATTTTAAAGTATTATTACTGGTATATAAATCACTCAATGGCCTAGGACCTCAATACATTGCAGATATGCTCACTGAATATAAACCCAACAGATCACTCAGATCATTAGGATCATATCAGCTAGAAACACCAAGGGTTCACTCTAAGCATGGCGAGTCCGCTTTTAGCTCCTATGCTGGAACCAGCTTCCAGAAGAGATCAGATGCGCTCCTACAGTAGTCACATTCAAATCCAGACTCAAAACACATCTGTTTAGCTATGCATTTACTGAATGAGCACTGTGCCGCTGTTCGTCCGACTGTTTTTACTGTACTGTATTTTATTTTTCTAAACTGTTTTAATTAATCTTATTTCTTTTAATTCTTTTAATTTCTTCTATGTAAAGCACTTTGAATTGCCATTGTGTATAAAATGTGCTATATAAATAAACTTGCCTTGCCTTGCCTTGCCTTTGTGAAGACTTTCAGAGATGAATGGAGAATAAATCACGTCGAGTGACGAGTCCTGTGTCAATAATGCAGCGATGCGAGCAGCAATGCAGACTGAGGTCACTTCCAATTTCAGGCAACTTATGATCAATGCGGTAAATCTCGTGTTCAAGTTTAAGATGAATCTGAGGTGAAATCCTTGTGGGGAACGAATTCCTCTAGCTGAAATTCCGACTGCACGATTCCTTGTGAGATGATTGTTGCTTGCCTGCCGAATTTCGCCATTTAATTAGCTCCTGAGAAACGCGATAGCTGCTGATAATACTGAAGGAGCTTAAATATGTATACGGTGATAGGTGTCGTATTCCTATAAGTATATGTGGATCAGCTGAGAGTCAGCTGATGTGAGCTTGACTAACGTGACCTGCCAGAACTAACGCTATGCTTGATTTTGTGGTGAACTATCTCAGTTCTCAGGTGTGAAAGCCATCAATAGTAATGATGTGTTCACGCCTCCTCGCATTAAGCTTTCTCACACAAAACATGTCTTACAAATTTTAAATCAATATATTGTCTTATCTGAATGAGCTGTCAGGATGATTTTCACATAGTTTTGGAGTAAATATTCTAGGCTACGTGATACAATTTTTAAAAGTCTTGTGAATAAATAATCAGTATGGGTTTCATGACCTTATTTCCTTTATTTATTTTTTTCACAAACCACGCATAAACGTCATTATCTCAAAACTACAAACTTTTACATACATGCTGCTGACATATTATTGTAGCAGAGTTTGTGCTAAATACAGTGTATTCAGATTTTAGCCATGCAAATGTCACTAGTAACAGAAATAAGAACAAATGTCAGAGCATGTCAGAACACCTCCAGGGCCAGAAAACACCTCAGACCCCAGAGGGTTAATATAGAAAGTGGATTGTGCCATGTGTAAGCATGACATATACGTTCCATGTTTAAAGCTCAAGCAACATGTTTTTCTACCTTACAAGGAAGTTGTAAAGTCCTTCAGTGGTGTATTTAAGTTCAATCTTACTGTACTATAGCAGAGAAACACGGAAACGCAGAGACCTGGCATGAATACAACATCTTCTCAAGTTTCTTTCCTGACATATAAGAATAAAGATTTTTCTTAATTCCAAGTCCACAGGTAGCCTATGTTTGACGGAAAGATAACCTTGCTTTCTGGATTACACCCCTTGACCACCAAAATATTTCAAAGACACAAAACATGAATCTGTGTACACTTGATCAGTATTGGTTTCTTCAAATGATCTTACAACAAAAATAAGTATTTCAACCATTTATTAATCACATTAAAATGTTTAATGGCAAACAGAAATGTCATTAATTTGAAACGGTAAGAAGATTTCTCTATAAGTAAACAAATACTATTTAAATCAGTCACCTTCTACACATCTTTGCCAACAACCAAGGTTAAAAACATCAGGCCCAGAAAGTGTAGGTGTTGGTGAACAATAAGAGTTCACAAACTAAAGTTTTGAATGGGGCAGTTTGAATCATTATCCACTTGTATGACTCATCGTGCATCACAAAAGCTACAGAGAATGGAGCATTCTCACGCAGATGAATCAGTTGCCTTTTATATCAATAACAACTAAAGGGATTCTGTTAGAACAAACAGTATGCAAACAGCACACAATGCGCTCATTATAATATTTACTCATGTTCTTATCAAGCACTAAATGATTTCATTTAACCAATTATGACAAACTGTGCTCTAAAGGAAATAAATGAATGTCTTTAATGTCAACTGGTAGACTTGTCAAGTATGTGAGTACTTCAACTAGTGTACGAATTAACTATTGTAGGTGAAAACTCTTGTACTGCTTTAAGATTAACATTTTAAAAATATATAACTATATTGCAATAAACAGTATAATATATTTTCAACAGTGATGAACATTATTACTTGCAGTGAACCTGCTAGACATCCTTGATTTGTCATACATGGAAAAGGGTATTTTATACATGCATGTATACAGTAGTTAGTAAGTGTCATCAATGTGCATTCCATGCTTTGTTTGCACTGTTATTGAGCAGAGTAATTGTATTGACTGTATTGTATTAATTGTTTGCATCAGTTTGAAGCAGCATCTCTCAGTCTATCATTAGCAAGGTTTACCATTTGGTCAAATGCCTTTAGAATAAGAACATCAACATCATCATCTGTGTCGATCTCCTCACTGTAGTTCTTCACTGGAAAGATGTGGTTCATTGACACTCCGATCTTGTCACTACACACCTGCATCTAAAGAACAAAAAGATGTAAAGCCAAAAAATGAATGATGATTCAACAAATATCAGACAAACCTAATATAAAAAAAAAAAAAGTAAAACACATATAGGATGTTAAATGCACCTTCTCTCTGATCGTCTTGCTGGTGTAGATCTTCCTTAGGTCTTTACTCACCAGTGGACATACTAAATCCACTTTAGTCATGACGATCACTTGAGGAATCCCTACAATGATAATGATACATCTGTTATCTTTTTATAAGAAAAGAGCACATTTCCATTGTTTACAAATTATGGAAGACAAAAGTATTTATTAAGTTTTAAAGGGTTAGTTCACCCAAAAATGAAAATTCTGTCAGTAATTACTCACCCTCATGTTGTTCCAACCCCGTAAGACTTTCGTTCATCTTCGGAACACAAATTAAGATATTTTTGATGAAATCTGAGTGCTGGATCACTCCTCCACAGGCCTCGAGTCTTTTCACGTAGTGTAATAGCGTAGCGCGTCACCACGTATCACACACATGACTAGCGTTGCCCAATAGTGAGCCTACGTGGTGACGTGCAACACAGACGCGCTACGCTATTACACTACGTGAAAAGACTCGAGGCCCAGAGAGAAGCAAATGAAAAGTGGAATAAAGCCGTTATTTTTGTTTGTTTTTGCGCACAAAAAGTATTCTTGTCGCTTTATAAACTTAAGATTGAGCCACTGGAGTCACTTGGACTATATTAACAATGTCTTTAATACATTTTCTGGGCCAGCAATTTATAGTGTCCATAAGCCTGTGGAGGAGTGATCCAGCACTCAGATTTCATCAAAAATATTTTAATTTGTGTTCCGAAGATGAACGAAAGTCTTACGGGGTTGGAACAACATGAGGGTGAGTAATTACTGACAGAATTTTCATTTTGGGGTGAACTAACCCTTTAATATGTTTTGCACAATGTATCTTTGACGATTGGTACAGTTCTTTTTTTTCATATTTATTGATGGGCTCTTGCATCCAATCAAATCAAGGTTTTGCCAACAGTTGTTTTGAACAAGAATTAATTACAATAATAATTCCATGCAAACAGTTGTCAATGTTTTCTATTAATGTTACATCCCACCTCTGTACTGTACACTTAAACTCTCCAGTGTCAGTAACCGCATATTTAAAGGCCAGTCTTACTGTTTTCGCTGCATCTTGTGCGGATTATGTGCAATTTATCAGTACGTTTTTCATCTAAGAACTGGACTAAAGTTGCATCCACAACGTAAACCAGGCAGAAAGCCTGATCAGAGAGCAAAGGGTCACTGATGTAATATTCACTCATATGACTGAGTGGCTCCTCTGGGTCGAACTAAAATTTAAAATGAAGACAAAACATATGAAAATGTCAGTTAGACTGTCAAAATAATTTGTATTTGTACAATGTTTAATTTTTCTAATAAATGTGGTTTATTACTTTGTAGTCATTCTTGACATGTCCATATATGGCATTGATGATATCTTCTGGCCGAGACCCACACATTACTGCAGGTTCCAAACCCCTTGTGTCAATCAAGGAAAAAGGCAAATCACCATCTACACTTCTGACGCGGTGTGTTTTAAGCTAAAAAAACAACAACAAAAAAAGCATTCAGGAGGATTCATAAATAATGTTTTTTCCCAACTGACAAATTTAGACAAAGCCATAATGCACATACTATTGTAACAGTGTGATTGTATCATCGCATAACGAAGGAGTTCCAAGAAAACTGTTGATAAACTGATAAACTGAAGCAAAACACAAATGAGATTGTAGAAGTAAAGTTCTAGTAGACACAAACCACACAAATAATAAACAAGAACTGACCATGAACATCTCGGTTACTATTGTAAACTCCATTCCCTGATGGAGGGAACATCTCGGGTTACGACTGTAACCCTTGTTCCCTGAGAAGGGAACGAGACGCTGAGTCGAAGACGACACATTGGGGAATGCCTCCACCGTGATCGTGTCTGAAACACGTGTGGATTAAGTGCAATCTCGATTGGTGTTGCATCATGACATCACATGTGATGGTGCATACGGAAGCTACAAAGGGTAAGCCGGCACACAACAGTGTTAGCTTCTGAAAAGTCGAAGCCAGTTGTTCTCAGGCACTCAGGAGGTGTGGCAAAGGGATGCAGCATCGTACAGTCATAACCCGAGACGTTCCCTTTCGCGCTGCATCGAAGACGACACTTTGGGGAAGGAAATACCCATTGCGTCACACTGACTAGTGCCTGTCCTGGTGTGAAGCAGGAGGAGGCGGTGCGTCCCCTAAGTGTGGGCTATCTGCCCATGGCGAATGAGGCTATGGCCGAGAGTGAGGAAGCACAGGATTCTCCACCCGATTCTTCGGCCAGGATTTAATCATCCGACCGTGTGTGTGACCCAATGCCCATGGTGACCTGGGAATTCAGAATTCCTCATCCTCTCCAGAGAACAAAAGGCAGCGATCTACATCAGATCCTTATCCGGAGCGCTGAATGAGATACATGGTGCCTCACGTGAGGGACCCGCACCAACATTCAGCAACTCGACGGCTCGAGGAAACCAGAAAGTAAACAGAAAGGAGAAACAGGGACAAATGGAAACAGAAGAATCAAAGTATCAAACGGAAAGTCAACAGAAACATCATTGTGACAACTATGGGTAATCTAAAGAATTTTAGTTTACTGAGAAAATTAAAACTTGTTTATGCATTTTGTTGGAAGAAAAAAAAATCTTACTGTATATGTGCAATATTATTTAAAAAACAATACTTACTTTTGTTGTCAAATTGAAACTTGTAATTGAATAAGCTATTGCGCTACTTGTGATCCGTCCTTGGAAAACGTTGTTGACAGAATTAATAAAACTGGACTTCCCTCCTCCAATCTGTCCAGCTAGAAGGATCCTGATGTCTTTCACATCTGGATTACTCACAGAGAACTCTTCTAGGCTTTTCTTCAGCTCTTCTTTTTGTCTATGCAAGTACAAGAAACAAAATACTTTGAAGAAAGGAACTTCAGAAAAACTGCTGATTTGTCATATATCGCACATTCAAGTCTCATTTGGTCACACTTTTATTTAGATATTTATTTAGCTAAGGACTTAGTGTGTTTGGCAATATAAAAAGAATAAGCTCTTACTGAAATCTTTAAAACAGTACATTATGTTGGTAAACGATATAGTGTTGATTCTAGTCACTGGCATCTACTAATAATAGGAAACATTAAAGGCCACTATTATTGATAAAATTATGCATTTGTTATTATTGCTATAATGTCTGTTGTTATTTATTGTGTTAATATATTTTCATATCCAATTCTTTTTTGCTATGAAAGTCATATATACCATCACCCTTTTATAAATATATTTATGTCTATTCATGGAAATAAGACAAATAGGCAACATTATTTTCTACATAGCATGAATTTTATATGGTAAACTTACCCCCAGTTAATTCTCCTCCATGGTGTTTCCAATTCTACATACAGTATATAAACAGAAAATATGATTATATCTGGTGTGTCCCCTGTCGGAATACAAATCATATAATACTGCAAAATTATGCAAAAAATATATGTAAATCATTGCCTAATTCACCTTGGCTTAGTGGTAGATCAGGTTTTGGTTCCGGTTTTGAAGGTTCGCCTCCCATTATCTGCTGTTTTTCTCAGAAGAATGGTCACTTCACGTTTTTCAGTCAGTCTGCAGCCCAGTGTGGAAGCTTACATCACGGTGCCCGTATATATAGCCTCCTGTTCCTTTTTCACTTTCACTTTCTATTTTACACACAATACTTGGAACACATTTAAATGCATATTGAATTAATTGCTTTACCACATAATTTCTTTTGTAAAAGCAGAATACTTAAGGGCATTTTGTTTTAATTAATCTCAAATGAATTGTCTGATATACATCATCAGTACAAAGTGAAATATTTATAAAGTTCTAACAGGATGGAAAGAGTTAAAATCGATGTAATGCCAGCCTCCATTTCCAGGAAACAGAAGCTAAAAGTGATTTGAAAGTGCTGCATCATTCTAGGGAGGCGGAGCCAAGATAGCACAGGCAAAAACCTACAGAATATTTTTGTCTCAAAACTAACATTTGGGTTGTTTATTATATTTAATACTTGATTATGTATATAAACAGATTGGAGACAAAAAAAGAAAGAAAAAAAGAACAAGATAAAGTTTCATGGTAATGTGTTGGGCCACCACGTGCCGCTTAAACAGCTTCAGTTTTCTTTTTTTCTTCAAAATTTAGTCCTTTTTAGCATTTTGATAATGGTAGTAGAGAGTGCTACCATCATCATCAAAATACCAAAATCACCCATAGGTGTTCAATTGGGTTGAGATCTGGTGACTGAAGGTCATTGTATATGATTCACATCATTTTCATATTGATGCCAGCAGCCACATGATCACCCTGTAGCCCAAGACTGGTTGTCCACTGAAGCTTAGCAGGGTTGAGCCTAGTTAGTACCTGGATTGGAGACCTCCTGGGAAAACTAGGGCTGGATCCCAAATGGCACACTTGTGGACTCGCGGTCTCGTGGCCTTAAATTGTGCGTGCTCGCCAAGTGTACGAGTCCGTAGGGTGTCCCATTCGGCATTTCAGTGCTCAGAAGTGTGCTCGCGAGCGCCGCCTTTCTGTCTGTCGGATGAGACGTGCCAGATAGCATGGTGACATTGATACAATGTTGTGTTTTGATCCAAACCATAATTTTGGTTGAGATTGACATTTCAATGTTTAAAGTGTGTTGGATCAGCATTTGATGAAAGTCAACAGCACACATGGATGGAGACACACCCTGCGTCTCAATGTCCATACTATCCACCCTAAACAGTATGTGAGATTAAAATAAGTGTGTCTCAAAGCATAGTATGTTGAAAAGAGAATGCCAGAAGTCCCCGGATGATCTACTATTTCCGGTGGATTTTTGAAGTGTTTTTCTTCAAACACATTTTGAATGTGTTTTCTCATGAAATACTGCAGATCAACGTGCTTCTGTGTTTCTCTCCGATACGGTAGGAAATTAAATGAAATGAAATGTGGAGGATTTCATCTTTGACAATATAATTGACAGGTCAGTTTACATGACAGGATGCGACAGAGCAGCCGTTAAAGACGCTATTGTATGACGTGATAGTATGTCCCAAAGCTTGTCTACTCTTCTGATACACACTAAAAAGTATGCACTTTTTCTTCACAAAAAGAGTACATACTTTTAGGGCGTAGTTTAAGTAGACGATTTGAGACGCAGCAAGTGACATTGAACTAACAGTGATTTGTAGTTGATGAGCACAAGATCATTCAGGCATGTATCTCTGCAGAACTCTAGTGGGTGTTTCTCAATCAGTGGGGGTTTTCAAACCACAATGGGCATTTTCAACCGCTTTACCCGATTTGTTCTAATCCACTGGGGGCTTGGTTTAGCGGTGGGCCTTCATGATTTTAGCAAGTCTGTGTCATGTTTATCAAACTCCACTTCATTGATAGTAGCTTATGTTGAACTTTATTCTTGTTCAAACAGACGCTGTATGAAGCAGTACATAAAGTATTGAATGAAAATGTCTCTGAAACATCTGTATTATTTGGCAAATATTGTATTTATTTCACTGCAGCTGTGGTAAAGTATGCAAACACCACGTGAGCGGTCACTACGGGAACCAGAAAGTGTCTGGCTTCACGTCTCCGTCTGCAGCTCCTCCCCGCCTGCACGCGGCTACTCTCGCCGATCGGTTACATCCAGCCACAGCCGATGTAGAATACACCTTATGACATGATCACATGATAAGGGAATGACTGCTAGCCTTTTCGGTAATGCTGTAAACTCAGTCACCGAAAGGTTTCAGGAAGTGAAAAAGCATATGATGTTCCAAAAATTCCTCCTTCGTCGATCTCAGGGTCTCTGGGGCTACTGGGTGGGAGCAGCCCCAGCTGTCTTCACATAGCTCCTCACATAGGCGAGGTTTGTTATGTGTGATGCTGTGTTGTTGTGTGTTGAAGCTGCTGTGACAATGCAATTTCTTGTAAAGGGACAAATAAAGTATCTATCTAATCAGTTATGCTCCATCCAAACAAAACATTTAATCAGCCTTTTTTTAAGCCACTACATCAACACCTCTCCTAATGGGAGTGGGGGAATGGATTCCGACAGCTGGTTTGTTTGCCGTCGGATTCTGTTCCCCCCATGTTTCTTAGTAGTGAGGTTCAAATATCCATCAAACTGCTGCTGATTAATTGTCCCAGTTAGCCAAGTGGTCTGTGCCCTGACATTTAGCACTTTTGGGCTTTGGACGACCCAAGTAAAAGTCCTGACACGTGATTTTTTTCTTGATCCCATACTGTCCTATCATTATAAAAGGCAAAAACTCCCAAAATTATTCTTTAAACTGATGGCAGTTATGCTCCATCCACAACAAAAATGTAATCAGCCTTTTTTTAAGCCACTACATCAACACCTCTCATAATGGGCGTGGGGGAACGGATTCCGACAGCTGGTTTGGTTGCTGTCGGATTATGTTCCCCCCATATATCTTAGCAGTGAGGTTCAAATATTCATCAAACTGTTGTTAAATATTTGTTGCTGATAGCCAATTGGCCAGTGCACCGACATTTAGCACTTTTGGGCTTTGGGTGACCCGAGTTCAAGTCCGTGGATTTTTCTAGATCCCATACTGTCCTATCATAATTAAGGGCAAAAACTCCCCAATATATTCTTTAAACTGATGACAGTTAAAGGGATGGTTCGGAGTAAAATCAACCTAGGGTCCTTTGCACCATGACCTCGAGCCAAACACCCCCCAGAAGCCTTTTTTCCTTTGGTTGAACATTATTAAACTTAGAGCTTATTTAGAGATATCAGCCAGATGGCTTAGTGGCTAATGGCTCTATAAAATGGCTAATTATAACATTTGTAGCAGATGCAGTCAGGTTTAGATTTTTTTTAATCTGTTGGTATTTGATTCCATGATGGTATGTATCTGAAGAAGATGTCCAGGACCTCCTGCAGAAAAAAATAGCAGTATATTTAATTTTTTTATCCCTGTGTGCACCAAACCCATCTTGAGTGTTTGATGCCAAAAAGCTACATTTTTATTTTTATCTGAGCATTGAACCCAATATATAATAGTTTTTTTTTTCTGAAACACTCTCAAACAACTTGTGGTGATGTAGGTGTTGTATATATATATATATATATATATACATATATGAACACTCCCCAATTGCTGTATGCAAGTAAAAATCTGTGTTGGTGAGTATATGAAACAGTGTCAATCGCCAGTTTGCCGGTAACATTTTTATGAACCCTAACAATGCAAAGTTGTGAGAGCATGAACGTGAACAATGTTCCGCACAGTTGACTGGCCAGCGATAAATCATCACAAAAGTTTAAACCTTGGCAATTTAAATATTCAAGCACAAGAAAACGTGAGTAGGGAACTCAAGTCATTACTCGCACACTGTGTGGAAGGTTTTGTGTGCGCACACATCTGAAGCAGGCGCCCAGAAAGCAGTGTCTCAGACAGCACGCAAATAATGAATTGAGCTCACTTTCACCTCTTGCACTTGAACGGCAAATTCACACTAAATTGTTGAAAAATGCCCATCTCGGCGAGTATCCTAGTAAACATAGTTGTTATGGCTTAAGTGAATGTAAACAATACAGAAAAACAACACATGTGTATCAGTTTACTGCACATTATGTCTTAGTGACAGCAGCCTAATAATCCTTCTGCTGTCTGTGTTTTTAATGATAATAAAACAACAAAAGACAAAGAAAAAATCTCTCACTGCTCTTGACGGAATAACTTTTGTAATTTCAATAAGGATTAAACAATGTTTATTTATACAGTGAAGACTATCCAGTGTCATTTTATAATTTATTACTTTTTTCAACGTCTCTATCTGAAAACTTCTGTTACTTCTTGTCACGTTTGGTTTTGAGTTTTGTTCATGTTCTTGTTTTCCTGTCTTTTATTTTGTTATTCTCATAAGGCTTTTTCGACTTCATACAGCGCTGTGCAGACTGAGCTGTGGCTGACATGAAGCACTGCATGCCAGTTAGAAATTGTGTCCGACTTGAGACAGTGCCGACGCCATGTGATTGTGACGTATACCAAAGTACAGCGAGAGCGATTCGAGAGCAGCCGGCAGATTCATTCTGCGCAGCTTCTCCAGTGCGGCCGCACAAGCTCTGATGACGACACAGCTGTTTCACGATTGGCTGAATCAACCGCATGACAACGATCACGTGTGTTTTGTGTTTATTCAAACACCTTCATTTCACTAATGCTCACAAATCTTTTTATTTTTATGTTTATAACAGTTGCTCTTTTCATGTAGTTATGTGTTATATAGTGTGTTTATATTTCATGTATTTTCACAATGTTATATTGTGTTTATCAAGATAAAACTGATAAAAAAACATAGACCCCACTACATTGATATTTAAATAGTATAGGCTGTTGAGCTTTATTCTTGTACAAACAGACGTTGTATTTAGAAAAACATAAAGTATTAAATGGAAACGTATCTGAAACGTATGTGTATTTGACAAATATTGAATTTATTTCACTTCAGCTGTGGTAAAATATGCAAACACAGCGCAAGCGTCACTACGGGAAGTGTCTGACTTCATGTCTCCGTTTTCAGCTCCTCCCCGCCTGCATGTGGCAACTCTCGCCGATCAGTTACATCCAGCCGCAGACCTATGGGACCCTTTCATACAACCGGTGAAATGTGGCGCCAGGCGTGACGCAAGTGTTTTTTGCTAGTTTGAGCCCAACGCAGTTATCATTTTCACATCCTTCGCCACGTTTTTTAAATAGCAAATGCATTTGCGCGCATGGTGTGGAAACCAGGTGTGTTCAGGCGTATTGTTGGCGCGATGCTATTTTGAGGCAACTGAAATAGACTGAGCCATTGACCAACTGTAACCTGGTCTAAAGTCAAAGGCACAATATATTTTTTGGGTTATTAAAAAAACGCGTTAGAAATGTGCGCCTGTAGGCTGGTCCACAACGCGCGTACACTCTGCTTATTACACACACAGTGCTTATTGCAGCACACAAACTAGCCAAATATTAACAATAAAAGGATTACAATATATAAGATTAATATTGTGTACATAAAGATATGTCTACCCCGATATGACCCCGTCCCTAAGCCTAAGCATCCCTGGGGTTCAGACAAATACGAATTCGTACGAGTGAGGTTGTACGGATTTGTACGCATTAGCCACCTTTTACTCACTCGTACGAATTGGTGGTGAGATAGCATTGGTGTGTCTTGTTAAACCATTAGTCTTTGTGTATAAATAGCCCTCATGTTTCCATTGTCTCTGGTCGAGGATTGTCAGTGTTATCACTGTTGGTGAATTCTGTTCATGTTTGTTTAATGCCCAAAAGTTAAAAAATTTGCTTGGTATTTTGTTATCAAGACTTTATTGCATAAATTGCATACATGTGAGCAATCAGATTGGGACCTTGTGTTTTTTACAAGTGCTTGTGTGCAATATGCATCAAACAGTCTGTGTTCAGAGACTATCCACACCATTACACAACTACCAACAGCTTCAACCATTGATGAGGTGGATCCATGGATTCCTGCTGCTCTAATTATGACCCTACCATCTGCATGTCTCAGCAGAATTTGAGATTCATCAGACAAGGTGACATTTTTCCAATCTTCCACTATCCACTTGGGTGAACACTGTTGACATGAGTGGAACACCACATGATAACATGGATATATTCAGAATAGAACTCTTCTTATTTATGCATGCAGTATCAGGAAACATGGGCTAAGATGTGTGGGGTACGGTATTTGCAGGATATTTGGAGTATGTTTAAATCATATTAAAAAGCATGTCAAATTAATTTATGTAATATACTGTAATCTAACTTGTCCCCCAAACACTTAAAATAGCCACCAACTATATGTAATTTTGCAGAATCTCACAAAGATTACATATAAAGTATTAGAGATAAATAATGACCAAATAATTAGGATTGTTTTGTTATTATGCATTTTATTTTATTTACTAATTAAATTCCCAAATGTCATTGTTTTTATTGTTTTTTTGTTTTTGTTTTTTTTACTTTCATGCCTATACTTTAACTAAAGGAATTCTAGTACTATGAGAAGCGGGATAATGCTCCTGTTGAATAGGATATCTGTATCAAGCAGCTGGTGCAGACAGCTTGCCTCAGCTGAGCAATGGACTGTGTCACACTAATTTCATCTTGCTGTGCTCTCTGTGACATAAATGCATGCAAGTCACTTTGAGAGTAAATGTAAGTGAAAAATTTGGCACACAGAGGCTGCACACATAAGTGGATGTATCTTAGTAAATGAAAACGTTTTGCCAACGTTCCCATTTTGAAATTTTGCAAACGTCCAGTTTTTTAAAAATGTTTTAAAAATGTTTTTTTTTTCTTGGTTATGCAGATGTCCAGGGAACATTCTGTTCCATCATTTTGCAAATATTATAAGAATGTTACTTTTGAATGTTATCTGAACAATCTAAATCAATTAGTAATAATAATAATAATAAAAATTCTTAAAAAAAATAAATAAATACTTGAGTGATGACAATTATCAAGACTTAAAACGTAGGGTACAATGGGGTGCTTTTCAAATGTGCTTTGTACTATTCCCATAGTGTATGATTGCGGAACAATATATCTGTTTGTATTGGACATTTATGGAGCAAACAATTCTGTGTGAAAATAAATAATAATTTATTTTGTTTAAAAACCTTATAAATGTATAGGGTGGCAAGAGACACAAAGTATTTATACAAATACTTTAGCTAAATATGTTTTTAATAACATCTAAGTCAATACTTGTTCAAAACAGTCATTTTAGCAATGTTTGCACTATTTTATTTTTATTTTGATAATTTAAATATTTATTTTCAATAAATATATTGTCATTAAAATATGCTAATATCAAAATAGATTTAAACAATACATACAAATATTTAAAAAAGTAAAGATTCTTAAAGCATTGGAGGAGATCCCATAATAATTTAATATAGATTTACAGTAGTAACATATCATTAATATAATATTTAATAAGTTGAATTATCTCTAAGATAGACACCCATCTTAATATATGATATTTACCATCTGAATCTAACCATGTCACATCAACAAATGGAAAAGTCAGTCATATATTTATTATCATGTTAATTATTGTGCCTTTCGTCCCAACAGTAACGCCTTTGACCACAAATACCATACTTTTACATATTTTTCCGTTATTGAAAAACTGTTGCTTTAATTATGCTTGAACAAAACTGAAAATCATTAACAAGACCTTTGTCTCAAAATATATTCAATAGTTTTAAAGACTACCTAAATCTACAATTGAACTGAATTGCATTTATCATTCATTTATAAAATTGCACTCCGTCTGACTGATAGACAGCTAGTGCAGGAAAGGTGAGTACAGATATGGCATCCTCAATCCTCATCAATCCAATAGAGCTACACTTACTTGTCATCATCCTCATTATCGCTGAGAGAAGTCCACTGAGAGAAATTAATAGCTTCCTCAGGTCAGAAGCATAGGAAATGTAATTTCAGTCACAATGTGTTAAATCCATCGGGATATTTCTTAGGAACCTGTGCATCTGGTGGGTTTGCTGCCAAAAAGCTCTTTTTTTATTCGTTTGTTTCATCTGACCACAGAAGCACGTCCCGTTTTAAGTTCCAGTCGTGTCTGACAACTGAATATGCTGGAGTTTTTGGATGAGCGAGGAGAATTTTTCATGAAACCCTCCCGAAAAAACTTGGTGTCATGTAGGTTTGATTTTATATATATATGATGACACTACAGTGTACTTATCACTAAAAATGATGAGACTGCATACAGAAAGTAAGTTGAACACCTGGCAACATGGTGTAAGGAGCATAACCCAGAAGACCAAGGAAGTGATTGTGGATATTAGGAAAAAAGGACAACTTAACCACACCGCACTTTTTATTGGAAGTGAGGAGGTACAGCGAGTTCCTAGCTTTAAGTTCCTGGGACTGACTGTTACTGAGGACCTGTCCTGGGACATTAACACCACCTCAGTTGTGGGAAAGGCACAGCAACGCCTCTTTACCTGAGGAAAACGGTGTAAGATATAATGGATTGCACTTTATAGACTTTTTATTGCACTTATATTGTAGGATTATCTGATGTTATTTCATTGTTATTTATAACAATGACAAATAAAGAACAAATTCAATTCAATTTAAACCCATGCGTACAAACATTTTGGAGACGGAGCAGTGTGGCGACACCGATGGTGAGCTGACAGCAGATGAAGGAAAACCCCTTCAAAACTTCTTTATGAGTCCTAATCATACATACAGTGCATGTTCACAATAACAGTTTAAATAAAAATAAATAAAAAAATAACTATGTTTTACATCTGATATACACATTTAGATTTAATATGCCATTCTCATTAATGGAGTTAAGCACTTAAATTACATGAAATCAAGAAAGTACAATATATATATTTTTTACATTCTAATAAATAGAAACATTTGTAGTAGATGCGATGCACTGTAAACCCTAATAAGTTCACAGAACTCAAAAATTATTTTGTAACAGATTACACAAAAATATTTTAGTGATGTTTTTAAAAGTTTTAAGTTTACATAAAATAAAAATTACATTTCCAGTTGCCTTAAATTATCTCAATGTTACCTTATAAATATTGATATTCCTCAACTTATAATTAGGGAGTAATTCACTCAAAATTTTCAATATTTTTCAACTCATATAATGTGGGAAATACACTCAATTTTCAACAATTTTCAACTCATAATGTGGGACATGCACTCAAAATTAATTCTAAACTGAAATACTGATGTCGGCCCACTACACAATTATAATCAGCTAATAATGTTAGAAAACATGAAAGTGACACCACAGTGACAATTTAACAATTTTTTTTTATTTAACAAAATGCGCTTTTTAAAAGGCACGAATCAAAGGAGCTCAGTCAAAACAAAGTGCTTGTGATAAATTAAAACAAAAGGAAAAGGAAATGAATCCATAAAAACAAAATGTGTTTTAAAGTACATTAAGTGTTAATAGTTACATATTCTGATAGTGGTCATTGCTACAGAGGGTAGATTCAGTATTTTGGGTCTCCATCTCACATTATTCAGTAAACATTATGATTAAAACTCACAAAGGATTCATGATAAAATTCAATAAGATTCTAAGTATAATCCATCCTCAACAGCAATGACAACTATTAGAATGTGGAGCCATTTAACACTGTTTAAAAACATTTTGGCACTTACTGTACCTTGAAGGCTGCAACTCACTTTTTTAAAATAAAACATTTAAATAAAGTACTGGTTTCTACTGTGCCGTACTTCACTGGCAACATCAAGTTAGTGCATCAAGGTAGGTATTAGGCAACAGAACATTAAAAATGTATAGTGCATGAATTGAACAGTCGTTTCCCACAACGTGGGCTGGGCAATACATCAATGTTGTGATATTTATCTATTAACAATCAATGTATTAAATCTGAGGTAGAAGAGGCAAACAGTGTCACATCTTAAATCTGAGGTAGAAGAGGCAAATGATTACATTTGTAAAGAGGGGGAAAAAAACAAAAACTTCCTCAATACTCAACAGTGATTCACTCATTGAACAAATCATTCTTCAGCGTCAGTAGACGCCCTTTCAGTGGTTTGTTGTCCTCAAGACACATCACAACTTTTTGGATAAATGTGAATGTAAGCTCGAGGTTCTTTGGGTACTGTAGGTCTAGTGCATAGACGTACCCAAAGAGCAGTAGAAATGAGTCAGCCAGATTTGTGGGACCACTCACAAGTATTTCATCCTCCACGACAATACAGATGCTCTCAGGGCTGAAGAGGGCCGCATCAGTAGGGTCATCCGTGACGACTGTCAGGAGAGCCACCGGAGTGTCGGTGAGGTCTGGACCATCTGCTGACTATAAAACACAAAAAATACAAGAATGAGTTCAGCCCCTCAAGGATACAAATCATGCTAAAGATGTCTAAACATTACTGTCACTTAGCACTTAGACTGCAACTAAGCCATATGTTTAAACTATTTTCTTTACATATGCTTATATCTTATGTTAGTTTCACACCTATCTGTTAGCATTCTTTGTGTTTAGTGGAATGCTTTATACTTACCCTTTCATTTATGTAATTTCTACATGTCAGTTTACAGAATAACAACTCAAGTAAACTTCATAAACAGGTCCTGGGGGGTATTCCAGAAAGGAGGTTCAACAAACTCTGAGCCTAACCCTGAACTCTGAGTTGACTTACCCTGTGAAGTGAAACTCTTGAGTTTTCAGTTCCAGAACAGCTGATCTGAGTTAGGTAAGTCGACTCTGAGTATGTTAACTCTGAGTTGAGTTCGTGCCTGACGACTAGTAAAAAGCCATCATCAATGGAGCTGTGATTCACCATGGCAACAGGGGAGAAAACAGGAAGCAGACATTTTCTGCCACGTCCGACAGAGGCAGAGGAGCTGGTCCTGGGTTAGTGTTAGGGTTTCCCTCTGGAATGGATAACTCAGAGTTTCCCTCATCTCAGAATTCACTCTGAGTTTTCACATAACCTGCTTTCTGGAATACCCCACTGGTTCTCCTAGAGTTCTTTGAGTGATGTCATATGTTTAAGCTGATTGAATAGCTAGACAAAGGGATTGATAGTGAGGCCAGTACACTTACATTACAGGTCCTGAAGAACTTGAAGGCATCTTCACGAAGGTACACAGGAAGTGCACGAAGGACGAGGGCCCGTCTCATATTTACATCACGTTGTTCCTAGATGGACCAAAAAAAATATCCATTACAATAGTAATTACACAAATGCAGAGCAAACACTTTAAAAAAAATCAAAGTGTTAAATAGCTCCATATTCTGATGGTGGTAATTGCTATAGATGGTAGATTCAGTATTTTGGGTCACCATTTCTTCAGTAAAACATTTTTCAAATTAATAACTTTCTATTGTAAATACTTTAATAACTCACAAAGGAAAAAACTTAAAATTGTAATTCAAATTTTACGAAAACAGTAGTTATTTGGACTTCTTCAAATTGAAGGTTCCTCTTTCTGATAGAATACATCTTGTCAAGATGTCTATCTCTGATGAGATGACAATGTTGTGTTCATGGCATAATCACTTAACCTCGGGGCACAGTCGAGGCAATTCACACTATGGCTTCTTACAGTTCTCTGCAAACAATATGTTAATAATCTGTTTCTGAATCATGCCAAGTTAAAAATTCACCTGAAGGTCATAAATCCTCATGAGCTTGGCTCCTCTGCTATCTTGCCAGTCTTGGTGGCCTTGTCTCTGAACAAGGTGATGCGTTTAGGCGTGTGTCTGTCCAGCTCCTTGTAGAATTGAATGCGCAGGTTAGCGTTAATTCGGTGGAACTCTGCAAAAATTATTATTATTATTATTATTTTTTAAGTTAAAATGTGTGTACAATTTTGAATGAGGGGGGGAATGAGTATTCCAACCAGTCGACAACACATCAGTAATTTGATTAAGTCTGTTCTGCTGCAAAAAACCTAAACATTGTGAATAATTCAGGGCGAAAATCTTTCGGTTTTTTAAAAAATTTTTATTCAAATTAGTACACAATTTTACAAAACTCACCTATTGGCATCTGTCTGATGGTGAAACGCTGACTCTCTGTAGCACTCTTTGTAGTCCGATATCTGTACACAACATACGCACAAAGATGATTTAAAAAATAATACATAATGATAAATGAAATTTAAAAAAGTGAATATACAGATAAAAAAAAGTTTCCAAATCTGGCACAATAAGATCTGCTATTTATGTTGTTGTTGTTTTTAACAAAGTATTAATAAAGGGTTCAAGTGATCAACTGTGGATCCCACAGTTGAGATAAAAACATTTAGAGAAATAGCAAAAGAATGACTGTGGAAACACATAAAATAAAACCAATTGTTATTAACACTATTTCATAATACATCCTACCTGAACTGTTAAAAGGATTTCGAGATGATCTCACAACCACATACTTGAGCCTACGAAGAAATAAAAACACAGGCCTGATTAGCATCATAACACACTCACATTATGTTGTTTAGCATTGTTCGTTTCACGCTAGCACACACATACACACAGCTCGACAACGTAAAATATTGACTGTGTAACGCGGACACTTATTGAAATAAGTATAACGTTACTCAAAGTACGCACATGCATTAACGGCGAACAGCGAAAACAACCACCGGCAGAAACTGGGAAGCAGGGATAACGTTATGCTTTCGGCCTCCGCGCCAGAGAGTTCCATAGACAGTGAGAGTTCAAACTCATGGACCTTCCTCCACCATCAATGTCCCGGGCAAACATGCATTATAGGAAATGTAGTTCATCCAGGAAACCGCTGATAACGTTAACGTTAACTTACACCGTTGTAAGATGAAGTAAGGTAACGTTAACTTAACGTCAACGTATTTGTCACATTCAACAACTTCTAAAATTATAATTACTTGGATTTGTAAACTATTTACAACACATATTCACATATTTTTAGAACCGTTTATATATATATATAAAATATAAAAAAACGTTAGAGTTACTTACCAAATCAGGGCTGATGATAAGACGGCGCTTAAGAAAACGAGGGCAATAAGACTAATGAAAATAACTGAGGTGGTGGTGGTTTGAAGCGGGGGGATAAAAGTGCGCATTCCAAACAAATAAAAACAAATTAAACTGTGTTCCACATCCACATGGGCTGGCCAAAACTTCCCCGCATCAAGGCAAATTCAAGATGGCTGACTCCGCTTTCCTGAGGGAGAGATAAGACCCACCCACCAGAACGTCATGACGTCGATAACGTCATGACACTACTGTATGGTTCCTAAACTTTTTGAGCGTTCCACACAAATTAGCTATAAAATATTGAGCCCTATTCAATTAAAGTGGCATAAATCTCAACAGAGCTCAACACTTTATAGTTTGGTCAACTGCACAACGACATTTGACTGTTATGACCTTAATAGTTATGAGCTAGTACAACTGTTTGGGATTACAGTGTGCTTTTGAACACTTTTACTGTGGCATGCTGTGTTTTAATGTTTTATCTACAGCGAGGATTGCTTAGCGCATGATAATAGCAGAACTCATGGTCTGAGGAAATATTTTTGCGCAAATAATGATCAATAGTAATGATCCTACTCACAGTTTTATAATTCAGACCCCTGGCGGATGAAAAATGGTGTATTGGTCCAGGGTTTGGGAAATCTCTTTGAAAGCTAATTGAAAAAGAATTAACTTTAGCCATTCCATGTTTAGTGGTGCATATTACACACTTCACCTTTAAGTAGGGGATTATATGCATAAGAAAAAAAAAAAAAAGAAAAAAAAAGAAGAGAAATGGAATAACCTTCTGTAAACATTTGGGATTATCCTAATTTAATTCTTTATCTTTAACAAATGTAATTGTTATGCAGGAGATTAAATTTAGCATTTAATAAGCCTCTGAATGTCTTCTAAGACAAAAAGGGAAATCATGAAATAATGTTTAAAAAAAAATATTAAAACAATAAAACCCCAGAAGCACCCCAGACTTTCATGATTCATTTTAATGGTATGTTTTAGTCATATCATCATGGTTATCAGCTGCAACTTACTCCAGTCATCTCCATAAAGACCTGCACTTGCAGAAAAATACTCGAATCTAAACCCCACAGAGGTTTTAAAGAACCATATTAATCCTCATTATCTTTATGGTGCAGTGCAACAACCTGCAGTGCTCCCCAGGTTTAGAGAGGACCAGAATTTCTTACCGCATCCAACAATTCAAAGATGTTAACCCAAGGTCAGGTAGTTCTCTGTATGAATATTCAGAGCTATGGTCTATATAACACTTGTTTTTTATATTAATTACAGTGTTTGGAAAGGAAATAACTAAAAGGTAAGCTATAACAGGTACTACATTTTTCAGTGTGTGACAGTTGCTTGGCAGCAAACAAAAATGTGTTCTAAGAACATTTTTCTAATGCTCCCATTAAGTTATAATTTATTTTTCATTTTTTTCAAGGTTCTCTGAACATTCAAAATAATGTCCAGTTTTTAAAATGTTTTATAAACACTTTTTCTTGGTTATGCAAACATTAAGTAAACATTCCATTTATCAGTCTTCATACTGCTTTTGAATGTTCTCTGAACATTATAAAACAAGTAATAACATTTAAGAAATGTTAGACAAACATCCAACTAAAACATTTCAGAAAAAAATGCTCCAATGAACAATGTATGAGTAATGTTTTTGTGCTAACATTTTGAGAACATTATTAAAGACCACATAACTTTGAACGAACGTTTTATTAACTGAACTCTTTGAGAGAACCTTCCTAGAATGTTAGCGAAAGTTCTGAGAATATTCCCTGTTAGCAGGGTTAGTTATTTTTAGATTTTTTTTTTTATTATTTATTTGTAGTTAGAAGCAAATTTTTCTTAAAAGTAGCTGACTAATGTGATTAAATGCTATATTTAATTTTTTTGCAATGTTGCATGTGCAGCTTTACTTTCAGGGCTCTGAACTGAAAACAAAAACAGAAAACGAACAAAATTTTAACAGGAACATAAACTAAAACGAAATCCAGTTTAAACATTCTGAACAGAAACACTTATTTGAAATGACCATTAACCGGTTGATAACATTATTTTACCTTTTTTTGTTTAAGATTTTAATTTGGCAGTCAACCAATCATGAATTCAAATAGTACGGCTTATGCAAATTGACAATGATGCATCCAAATTCCGACGCTCAGTTGTCAAGTCATCCGATGTAAGTCGCAAGGCAATGTGCTAGCGTTAGCTGGATTGCAGGAGTTTAGCCGAGGCAGATGAAATCCAATGTCAATTACTTTTGAACAGACATATATTCTGATCATAAAATCTATACTTTTACAGACTGACCCACCATTATTTGAGTTAACCCTGGCTTTTAACAACTATAAGGTTTGTTGTTTTGGATGTCAGTTAAGTCGACTTTCGCGGCCAGAATACTGTGAGCTGCAATGAGGGCCAGGTTTTATGTTTATTAAAGCGGTAGCTTTGAATGAAGGTGAACTACTTTAAATTATTTTGCAGTAGCTATCACAACGGTGCTCAAAAATCATCTTGTTCTCTATACAGCTGCCATTCTGAACATCTAAGACGCCTAATTTCCAAGGACTGCTTGAATAAACAATAATTAACATTTATGGAAATCAGAGAAATTGACTGGCGTGTAACTTATGCAAACAACGTGAGTAACCTTGCAGCTATGGGATCCAAGGTTGTGAAAACGGTCGGTTTCATGTGTTTTACAGCATTGCTACCGAAAACATCAATGTTATTGAATAAAGTGGACTCAGTATGATACACAATGTCCTTTTTTGGATTTCGAATGGGTATTAGCAGAAAAGAAGTATCCAGCTGATATTATATTATGACCAGATGATTCATATGTTCTCAGCCTGGTTTAGTTTTTTATTGTTCATTCTTGTTGTGCTTTAAAACCTGAAAATTAACTTTCAGTGTGGCTTAGTGGTATCATGGCACATAGCAGCTGTGTATGACCTCAATAAAACAAGATCCAGGTAACGTGAGCAGAATTTCCTGCATGCTCCCAGTGCCAACAGATGTTTGATGTACTGGAATCCATTTTTCAAATTAGAAGCTCTCCTCATCACATAATTAGCTGGGAGAGCATGCCAGGTCAATATCACAGTAGTGGAGTGAAAGTCCATCTCATTTGCCTCACCCGTTATATGGCTTTTTGGCAAGCATGCAGAATTTTGCTTTGCTAGACTGGTTCTTTTGACCAGTTTTAAGTATTTAAAAATCCTTTGTGATTTATTTATGGCCAATAAATATGAATTGAAGTGCTACTTGTATATATTTGTCACCTGTCCCATAAAGGTCTATCATCCATTTGGATTGATGGTTGCTGTAAATGACGTGGCCCCTACAGTGAGTCGTTTGAGATGTTCAGGCTTGTGATAGTTAGTGGACTGGAGCTGGGGCTCTAGTGATGAGGTTATCAGAGAGGTCACTGGCCCCGTTTGACAAGAGACGCTGATGGATTTTCCCTTGGCTCTGTTCCTGCCATTTCCATTCCTTTCACACACACACTCCCATAAATCATTATCATTTCCTCTGTTCCACCTCTTGAGTCTCAAAGAACACTTTTAAAGTCCCCCTGTGGTGAAAATCAAGTTTTTAATGTTGTTTAAATGACTATGTGGTGTTTTTAATATGCTTTAAGACAAACTGTGTGCAAACACCATTGCTGAGTATTTTCTCCTTAAAGAGCCCCAATTATGGATTTTTGAAAATGACCTTTCATGTAGTGTGTAACATAGCTCTAAGTGAATGAAAACATCCTGCAAAGTTTAAAATCTGAAAATGCACTGTGTATAAAGTTATTGTCTTTCAAAAGTAAGAATCGACTCTGAGTCAATGAAATCAATTGTTTTTCAAATGAGTCATAAGCCGTTTCGTTGTGATGTCAAGACGAAACATTAGCATATTGCCCGCCCGCTTATTGCACGCGCAGACACCAGGGAAAACTTGAACCTCAAACACTGCAGCTGATTCCTGTGGATACTCGAGAGCATCATGTCGAGAAGACGCTGTGCTCTACAATGTGAAGGTAAAGCCAGTTTGGTGTCCCAGCAGGGTTCGTCACTTTTTGGGGTCACCTGGAAACATTTCCATTGTGATCTGTGCTATTTGCAGCGCGTTTCTGTGTTTGGTTGTGTTGTGAACTTTTGCAGCGCGTTTCTGTGTTTGGTTGTGTTGTGAACTTTTGCAGCGCGTTTCTGTGTTTGGTTGTGTTGTTAACTTTTGCTGAAACTGATGAAGATGTTTTCTTAATTTGCAGGTGTTTCTCTATTTGCATGTGTTTTCTTCATTTGCAGCGAGTTGAGCTCTCTCAGCCACCGTAACATTCTCATGGATTCAATGGCATTTTAAATATCTGTAACACTTTACGTTGTTTTCTTGTAAATGCTTTATAAAGGTGTTCATTAATGACTAATAACTAGTTTACAAATGCATTATAAATCGTTGAAAAGTAGCTAAAACAGCATTAATCAAAAAGGGTGACTTTAACGCAATACCTGCCAAATAGTAAGCCATTTTAATTCACGTTGTAAATGCTTAGGCTAATAAAAATATTTATTCATTCTTATTTCACTCAACATCTGATTACTGATTTATTTGATGATTTAGCAAAAAATAACTATTATAGTGAGACTGAAGGGTGCTGTTTTTGTGGTGCTCATTAATATGTTGCTCACCAGTAGCTACTCTGTGTCTTACCCCTATACTCTGCAAAAAGGTCACAATGCCTATCAACAGCAATGCATAACTGATTTCTGGAGAAAATCTGGAAAAGTTGAAATTATCAAAATCAATTTTTTTTTTCTGGTGTCATTTTATTGTTTATTGTTTCATGTTCAGTAAACAACTTATTAAAATACAAAACAAAAAAAAGATTAAACTTTTCTTTTACAGCACGAGCTGAGCATGTCTTCTCATGAAAATGGGTTTATGCAAGTAAACTCACATTAAACAATTCAGAGAAACAATCAAGTGTTCCATCAAATAATAACCAAGTATCAATACATTATTTCAGTATTTGATCAAGGAGGTGGTGGGCGGGGCAAAGGGAGAGTCTTATGAGACTTCTTTCCGTTTCCGGTCTACTATTATAATGTGTGAGGCCTAATTCTGTTGGATTTGATGCAGAGAGAGTGCAGGCATGTGTTATTTTATGATCTGCCTCCTCCTCTGGCCCACACAATAGCAGTGCTCTGTGGTGGCGATCTCTGGAACCCGACAGGAACTGTTTTGTTCACACTAGTTTGCAAACCCTTCCTAGTTGTAGGCACCTTCATGAGTGTTGGAATCTAGAGAGTCTGTTTTTCCACGGGTTTGACTGATGAGCAGAACCCTCCTGATGATTCGGGTCTTGAAGCAGGGTCCTCCAGTCCATAGGATGAGCTCTTTCGATCTCAAGAAGCTGTTGGGAAGTGGGGTTTTTTTGTTTGTTTTTTACCCCAGTTTGCAAACTGTTCTTTGTTGTAAATTACCCTCAGGAGTGTCTGAAATCTTGAGATCCTACAAAGACAAGTGGTTTCCAAGTGGTTGCAGCAAGCTAGCTGGCTCCCCTCTAGCTCCCCTCGATGGCAATGCCTTCATGGATGAGTATAAGAGGAATCCTTACTAGTAGGATTCCCAACTCCCTATGAGAGAGCTTGGTTTGATGCTGAAATATCAGTTAAGCATTTATAATGGCCCAACTAGTACTTTGCCTAGCCCCCTTATACTTTCTTGTGATCTGCCGAACAAGGAAGGCTCAGAGCTCTTCTGGTCTCTGGACTCCATCAGGAAATGGTTTGTTCACTTTGGGCAAACCCCTCCTGTTGTACGGCACCTCAGAGAATGCTGGAATCTAGAGACCAAGTCATATTACAGGTTTCACAATGGTTGCAGCTAGCCTTAGCTGTTAGCTCCAATAGGTAATACATGGAGCAGAAACTTCCCGGCTATGGGCAAGGTCCTCCGCTCCCTGTAATGAGCTTGTTCTGACTTCAGTATCATTCCGCTATAGACACTGACATCGAATGGTATGGCTCTCTGTGAGCCTCCTTGGTGAGGTGGTCTTTTGTGTAGAGCGCAGTTAGGCTTCCTCTCGCTATAGAGGGTCGTCAAGCTAAAGCCTCCGTTTAGACATTGGACTAGGTTGTATGCTCTTAACGAGTCTACTAGGATAGCAGTATCAAGTTGTCAGGCTCTATTGTGAGCCTCCTTGGTAAGCAGTCCTTTGCGTAGAATGTAGATAGGCCTCTTCTCATTTTAGAGAGTTGGTTGCTGTGGCCTCCACTCTTTGAGCTCCCTTCAGATACTGTACTATATCAGGTCGTTGGCTCTCTGTGAGCCTCCTTGTAGCTATGTACAATCAGCATACCCACCGCCCCACCAAACACATATTTCAGATGAATTACACATTTTCAAGGATGATGTTTTACGTGGATACTGGAACATGAGTGCTTAATGTCTGCTCTGTAGTTTAATCTAGTGTGCATCTCTCCATCAGCACTGCTCTATCGTGCTCTGAAGCTAAATTTGGTAACATTTTAAAAGTATACAGTAATAAAGTACTTACAAATCATTTGCAAACGATTTGTTTATAGTTAAGACATGTTTAGATATTATAGTCTCTACATATGTACTGTATTAATAGGCTATAATAGATATAGTGAGTCCTTTTTCATTGTCACTGTAATTTACAAATTATTATTTGTAGCTCATAAGACTTAGATAATATGTTTTACGCTTTGTATCCGAAGCCTAACCCTAACCGATGTATTTTAAAAATGTGATCTATTTGTATCTATTTTGATGAGTATTGTGGTTGTATTTTTGTTTTTTTCTACCACAGATCCATGGGGTCTACTTGAAGCCTTCTGTTTATCATGTAGTATTATTTATTTTGGTGATTGGTATCTGTCACAGTGTGAGACTGTTTTGTGTTATTGTATTGTATTAGTGTTGTTCCCTGAGTTGCCACCAGATGTCTCTTCCCCTCACTGTCATATGTATCATGAACTGCATTTCCCATACTCCTGTCTGTTAATCATTGATCATTTGTCACCAGCTGTTTCCCATTAACCTGCATATATAAGCTGTGTCTTTGTGTGTGTCTTTTGCTGGTTCATTGTTTGATGTCACTGGTTGTTCTGTTGCCTTCTCTGTGTCACCTGTTTGGATTATCATTTTGTGTACGGCTGTGAGTTTATGTTTTTATTAAACACTGTTAACCTGCAAATCCTTCTCCTCATTTGATACCGTGACAGAATGAACCAGCCATTAAGGAAGGAGCGGGTTATCAGCCACAGGAGTTATCTGTAGCCGGAGTTATTTTTGTATCACTGCTATGGATCTGACACAGGAGAGCAACTTGGAGCGGGTGAGAGAGGCACTGAGTACCAGGGTGGCGGATTTGCAACAACAGCTCCTGTGGTTGCAGAGTGGTTCCGTGTCGCCCACACCATCCATTTCCCCCAACCCCACGGAGTTGAGTGGTCAGCCGGAGCCTAGCACGGACTTCCCTGAGAGATATGCTGGTGAGCCTAAGTTATGTGAAGACTTTATTAATCAGTGTTCTCTGCATCTAGATATGCATCACAGGACTTTCGAAACTGAGGAATCGAAAGTAGCGTTCGTGCTACTGCTGCTGACCGGTCCAGCAGCCACATGGGGAACAGAGGTGTGGGAGAGACGGGACCCATGCTGTGCCTCTTTCAAGGCACTTACCGGGGAGATGATTCGGGTCTTTTCCAAGACTAAGGTGAATTCTTCTCGGAGGTCAGGGAGGAGACCCCGTCCAAGCAATTTTTTGAGGGGAGGTAGTGCGCACCGGTCGTTGTGTGTTGGGACTCTGGGCCTGCGGGAATACACACCCGAGTCATATCACAAGATGGTTGCCACACCTGAGCCTCTTCACAAGATGGCTGCCACACCCGAGCCAATTATGGATGTAGCGAGTGCTAGAGACATGATTGTTTCACTCTTTCCCGAGCGTCGGCCACGAGAGAGGGAGATGGAGAGGAGACCCAAGCCTATTCACAAGATGGCTGCCGCACCAGAGCCACTTCACAAGATGGCTGCCGCACCAGAGCCACTTCACAGGATGGCTGCCTCACCTTTCTCTCCTATCTATGCCAGAACCCAGCGTCTGAGGTCTAGTCTGGCAGAGACTCCATTAGGGTCAGTGCGGAGGGCTGGCCTTCCAACCCCGATGCCGGTTTTCACGAGGGCCACTGCCAAGCCTGCACCCGCCCTCAAAATGGCCGCCGCCAAGCCAGCAGCAGTACCCAAGATGGCTGTCACTATGCCTGCGCCTATTTTTGAGACTGCTGGGGTTATACCTGCCCCTACACTCCAGATGGCTGTTGTCTCAGCGTCACCTGTTCTAAGGAGGGCTATCATCATGCCTGCACCTGTTCTCAGGAAGGCACCAGAGGTATGTTCATTGGACTCAGTATTTCCTGTGTTTACCATGGCTCTGTGGTGTGTGTGGTCTGCTTTCTGCTCTTCTGTTCAGCAAGATGTCTCTCAAGCCCATGAACCTGAATCGGCCGTTAAGTCTGAATCGGAGTCTCTTGAACTTCCTGTCACGGCTGAGAGGTCTGAGCCTGAATCTCTTGCACTTCCTGTCACGACGGAGAGGTCTGAACCTGAGTCTACTGTACTTCCTGTCACGGCTGAGGAAGATGAACCTGAGTCTCTTGCACCTCCTGTCACGGCTGAGGAATATGAACCTGAATCTCTTGCACTTTCTGTCACGGCAGAGAGGTCTGAACCTGAGTCTACTGCACTTCCTGTCACAGCTGAGAGGTCTGAACATGAGTCTACTGCACTTCCTGTCACGACTGAAAGTCTCTCCGTCCTGCCCAAGATGGATGACTCCGAGGTCTCTGAACTCTCTGCCTGGCCCAAGATGGCCGATTCTGAGCTTCTTGAACTCTCTGCCCGGCCCAAGATGGACGTCCCCGAGCTCCTTGAACTCTCTGCCTGGCCCAAGATGGCCGACCCCAAGCTAGTTGAACTGTCTGCCCTAGCTAACCTGGCCCATAGGGCCTCTTGTGCTTTTTTGCCCAGGTTCTTGTTACCGCCAGCACCACCATGGGTTGCAGCTCGGCTCTGGTGTCTGGAGATGCCTGCAGCACCACCCTGGTCTCCAGCGCCGTTCTGGTCTCTGGTCCCGCCTGCGGCCCCGCCCTGGCTCCCTGCACCGCCTGCGGCCCCGCCCTGGCTCCCTGCACCGCCTGCGGCCCCGCCCTGGCTCCCTGCACCGCCTGCGGCCCCGCCCTGGGGTTCTAGACCCTCCATCCCTCCCCCAGATCCACCTCCGTTCCTCCACCCACCTGAACTTTTGTGCTTGGTCTTATGGAGTGTCTGGAAGCCACTCCTTTTAGGGGGGAGTACTGTCACAGTGTGAGACTGTTTTGTGTTATTGTATTAGTGTTGTTCCCTGAGTTGCCACCAGATGTCTCTTCCCCTCACTGTCATATGTATCATGAACTGCATTTCCCATACTCCTGTCTGTTAATCATTGATCATTTGTCACCAGCTGTTTCCCATTAACCTGCATATATAAGCTGTGTCTTTGTGTGTGTCTTTTGCTGGTTCATTGTTTGATGTCACTGGTTGTTCTGTTGCCTTCTCTGTGTCACCTGTTTGGATTATCATTTTGTGTACGGCTGTGAGTTTATGTTTTTATTAAACACTGTTAACCTGCAAATCCTTCTCCTCATTTGATACCGTGACAGTATCGGCCAATGCTGTTTCCAGTGATCAGCCCCAAAATAACCCCTATTGTTAACAAATGGAAGCGTAATGTAAAGTGTTACCATTATTATTAGTTATATTAGTTTCATATACCTTGCTTTGTTTATGACTAATTTATATTTTGTGTTGTCTTCAATCTTCTCTCAAACTAACCCTTAACTGAATCATTTTCATAGTTTTAGATTTGTAGGTTTCCGCACCTCTTTAATTATAAATCTTGCCAAACAAGCTATTATTTTCCCTTTGCAAAGCTTTTGTGTGGCATAATTACTCAGAAAAAAATCAGTCAAGTCAGTTTCACCTCACTATGCATTGAGATGGGGAAAAATTTGCTGTACATCTTAGTTTGACGTCGACAAAACAAAATGCATAGGCAAACACCCTAATCAATGGAAAGGGCTTTGGCATAATTTACATCATCATAAATCACAGCCCACCCCCCGATCAGGAAGCCAGACATGTTCATCAAGCATTTGCTGCATCCGTATTGATGCAAAATGACAGTCAAAACAAATTAAACAGGCTGGGCTGCTGCAGAGAGAATTTTCAGGGTCGTGGCCATTTAAACCTCAATTCAACTATATAAATACAGAGACTTTCACATTTCGTCTCACAACAGCGCAAGATTAGACTTTAAAAAAATAAAATAAACCGACAGATGTTTTCTTTTTACCTCTAAATGATTCAGCAATTCTTAGTGTCTCCAGTAAGTACATAGCAAATGAAAATAGCAATAATTTATAAACATTGATTAGTTATACATTGCCTTTTTGTAGAACACTTTTTTCCTCCCCATTAATGCCATCCTGTCAGGTTTCACTCGGGTTTAAAAATCAGTTTTGATTGTGCACTGTAAAAAGGAATAGTTCAGAAAAAAAGGAAACAAGGTGAATTTGAATCTAATCACATTTTTTAAAACAATTTCAATTACATTATATACTGTAAATGATCAATTAGCACAATTAGCAATTTCCCACAAAAGGGGTTTAGATTGCAATAACAACCGGCTGAATGTAAATTATTCGAATTGCATGGCTCCTTGCCACATGAGTAAATATCTGGACACAAAATATTGATTTGAGTTAAAATAATTTATTAGCTCACTAAATGCAAAGCTTAAGTGAGGAAAAACTATTCATAGCAAGCAGCTTTTCGACTGACCAATCAGAATCAAGCATTTCAGAGAGCTGCGTAATAAAGTGGATGTTGACCAATCAGAACCCAGGACTGGATCTACTATGCGTGTAAAAAGTATGAGTAAATAGTTTAATAAATTTTTTTGATAAAATATGTATTTTTAATATGATCTATGTATAATAGATGGCACTTTTCAAGGTGTCATGTCCAAGATTTAAATAAGGATTCAATTCATAACGGATGGTTCGACCTTTCAGCAGTTTTGCCAACACATTCAGTATATCAGCCTAACAAATGAGCTTTTATCCCCAAGAACAAATGTTTACTGCAGCTTGATCATTTACATACAAGTAGAAGCTCATTAGAAGGGTATTGAGTGTTTTCAGCACAGCAAGGCATTTTTTTGGCAGGGGAGTATAGTGTATGTGATCAGCAAAATGTGAAATCCAGAAAAGTAATTTCTTGCAGTAATTCTCTTGGGCAAAGCTGAGCAACAGGTTTCTTGTTGTTGTGGCTGGGTTATGTGTAATCATTTGTTCTACAGCATGGGGCCACATTCTGTTTTTTGTTAACCCTATACTGCACAATGTTGTCTCAATTTTCATAACACTCCAAGCATGATGCATATAAGATGGCATTGCAATGGTTAAAAATAAAATAATTACTCTAAATAAACCTAAATATCATGATAATCATAAGATACCATGTAGAAAATGCACATTTGTTATAAGAACTGCCCTCTGAAAAGGGGAATAGTAAAAATGTGTTTGTGCCTAGAAACATGTTTTATTGTTTACACCTGTTGTATTCTTAAGTGTTGTTCTTCTTTTTCTGCTCTTGAGTCTATGGCAGCGAATACAATTGTTTGCAGGAAAGAAATGAAGCCTAGCGCAAGTTCTGCCAGGAATACTCAATCGTTCTCGTCACTTATTATCTTCTCATCTATCCAATCATATCTTAATATCCCAGTATAAAAGGGTGGTACTTACACATGTCTGAGTTCGCAGATGCTGTCACTTCAACCACCTCCATCCTCCCCAACCACCACCAAGACGGGACCTTTCCTCCATCCCCCCCAACACCACCATGTTGGGTCCTCCCCTCCATCCTCCCCAACACCTCCAGACGGGCTCTCCCCTCCATCCTGAAGACGCCAGGATGTCCTCTTCCTCCTTCCACCCCACCACCACCAGATGGCCCCTTCCTTACTTCGCAGGGGGTCGGCTGCGCCACTGCCTTCATCTTCAGGCAGGATATGCATATTCCGTACCCTCGGAATGCGAGTTACGGACGGGGCCTACGCCAAAGAACTTGATTGTTTGCTGAGCTCTTAAATAAATGTTCATTGTCACAATTTTAATTCTCCCGAGTCTTTCTGGTAGAAATGACATTTTGCACACAGGCATAGTCTGATCATTAAACGCAGCAAATTCTGAGTCAACTGCCCACATGTTAATGCTAATAAGTTTTAAAAAGTAGAAAGGGCCTAGTAGACTGAACCGTATGATTTCGTCATCAAAATGATTAAATAATTTTTAAATCCAATTTTGTTCATCCAATTTTCACAAAAATCTAATTAAATCATATTCAGACATAGCAGGTAAAAAGGTATGGATTTCAGGTTGATTAGTCAAACCATTATTAAACATTACACAACAAATTTGACAAAGAGCACACCAAAATGTGAGGCTATATCTTCGCAATGCTTTAACATATTCAGACCAAACTTGGGAGAATGATCTAAGAGTACTTGCAAATTTTTGACACTGCATCACCTACTGATCAAACAATTTTTGATTACAACTTCTGAATAGTTTGACCAAAAATCACAGGTCAAAGAATACCCAATTTTCCAATATCAGCCAATTTGGGCGTCAACCATTTTGGGTTTTGTCATAAAATGTTAAATTTTACTAGCCTGGATGCCAGCCGAACTTAGCCCCGCCCACAGCATTTGAGATCGGGAAGTTTGGTCTGGACTTGATCCGTTGTGGAGCAACTATGCTCGAACCAGAGCTGTTCAGACCAATCAAATTGTCAGGGCGGGCTTTATACGATGATGGACAGATGATCAACAGTAAAGTAATCATCCACGTCACCAAAGAGCGCTTGGGTTGAATTCATTTACAACAAAGATGACTGCCTCTGGAGAATTGAGATGTGTAGATTCCGCCATCGCGTCTGTTATAGAAGATATCGACAGCGCATTCATTTTAAAAGAGGAACAGATAACCGCAATTAACATACGCCACTTACTCCGTTGCTCTGATTGGTTGTAGGTCTATCCAATTGAGTGCAGAGTTATTTTCTTTACTGGTTCGGTTGAAACATGCCCCTTAATCACAGCTCAATGGAGCAGTATCAGACTCATTTTCTGACTAGAATCTGGCTATTGCTACAAAACTCGATATATGTATTCAACACAATGCCTTTAAGATTTGCTATAGTGCCCAAAAATTTATGTAATTTCAAAATATCTTAGCTGTCGGGCGGAAACTCATCTTTTTTTCAGACATCTTTACTATTGGTAACCCTTTGCATCTCTCATTAGGTTTTGCAGATTTTGAATCAATCAAAGCTATTTTAAAAAGCTTGTGACTAGATCTCGTAACTCCATTGGATCTTCAAACTGTCAGTATAAACTCCAATCCACCTTAATCTTGAATGTAGTGCCGCACACATTTTGGAACATCTCTGCTTGTTTGCAATGCAAAGGTAAGAAAAAGTGTCAAATGGCATACTTCATATGCACTTTCTGTCTTGTGGACTGACAATGGCAGCCGCGTACGCGTGTCTGTTAAGTCCATGAGACCGTAGGGTGTCTCATTTGTCATTCTAGGTTTTAGAAGGGTGCTTGCGAGCGCCCCCTTTGCGATCGATATGTGCCCTCGATGTGCACTTTTGCCGAGCCCGCACTGATGCGAGCTCCGCAGCAGACTTCTTCCCGACAGTCAAAGTGGCGTTACATCCCGAAAGTGCGGACTCGTAGGAAGAACGCGAGTGCTTAGGATACCATTTGGGACAGGGCATTAGTCTAGAATTTGTCGTTGAGTCATAGCAAATACTGTCTTAAATAGCCTGTGCATAGCACTTCATCTTTATAACATTAGATTTCGGCGAAATGACAGAAAAAACTGAGCGCCCAGATAGCTACAAAAAACGCAAGTTGATTAAAACTTAATGCGATGGACACGTATGTCTAAAATTCTAATAAATTAATTTGTTCATTTATTTGTATAACTATGGTGGACGGACTTTGCTGTAAAAAAAAAGGTTACGCTACAACCAAGCGTACTTCCCTTCTGCCTAGCCGAGCTCTAGGGACGGAGGCCTCAGTAAGATGACTCTCTAAATTGAGAGGAGACCTAACAACGCTCAGGACATCTTGCAAGGATACTCACAAAGAGCCTACCACTCGCAATCGCTATCCAAGCGGAGCTTTAGGCAGCGGAGGCCTCAATAAAGATAACTCTTTCTAGTGAGAGGAGTAGTCAGTAGCCAAGGAGGCTCACAAAGAGCCTAACGACGAGCTCTTGGAGCAGAGGCCTCAGCATGCCGACTCTAAGTGAGAAGAGGCCTAACTACGTCCAACAGCCAGGACATCTTACCGTGGAGGCTCACAGAGAGCCTAGCTACTTGATATTGCTATCCAGGTGGATGGTCATTCACTGATGCTTGGACCCTTATGATTGCAATCTAAACGGTTCTTATTTAGATTGTTTTGATTTCAGGAGTACAGAGACAAACTTTTTATCTTTGGAATAATGTGTACACTTGAATCTTTACCAATAAGTCCAGGATTGTGCATTATGCCTGGTTCAGATTACACGATTTTAGCCCGATTTTGGCACGATCCGTTTGACGTAGGGTGTCGTGGGGATTCGCAAACGACAACGGGCATCGGGATGCAAGATTCGATCGTTTCATCTCGTATAGTGTGTCATAGTGGGCGACAACCTATGTTGCGTCTGCGATGCTTCACGACATCACGACACAAAGACTAGCATGAGAGAGAGAGAGAGAGAGAGAGAGTGCGTGTATGTGAGTGAGCGTGTGCGAGCGTGTGAGTGCGTGTGAGTGCGTGTAGGCTATGTGAGTGAGCATGTGTATGTGCGAGTGAATGAGTGTGTGAGACGGCTCGCGATGACTGGTCGGAAAACAACGTGTAGTCTGACATGTTTCTTGTCCACGACATGACAAGATTTTTAGGAGTCAAAATCGTGTAATCTGACACAGTGACTATCGTAACAGACAAAAAAATTGTGTAATCTGAACCAGGCATTAAGTAAATAGGGTTATCTTCGATTCCATGTTGTTAGATACTTACCCTAAAGATCTTTGGGTCTAAATGTCTCAATGTTGTTCTGAATGCATTGATGCATAATTAGCGTTGGGTGTTAATGAAAGTCAAGTTTCCTTAGGCCTTCAGCACACAAATTTGTCTTACCCTGTTGGGCACGCATTTTAAAGAGACAGTGAGTAATAGACATTAGACAGGTGGGAGGAACTATCAGGACTTGAGTTATGCAGTTGCATTTCCACCTTAATTGATTAGAGACAAGTGCTAGCTTGGCCTTCACATGGGCAAGCCAATACTGTCCAAAAAAATTAATAAAAAATCTTAATCATGTTTTACTTTCCTTCTCCTGATTTACTTGAGGATCAAAATTGTGTTGATATTAAGATTTTTTTTCTGAGAATATTTATTGAATTAAGCTCCTTTTCCCACTCACAAAATGCATTATGAGGGACAGAGATATTAAATGCATTTATGTATGCGACATTGAATGAATAACTAATGAAAGACTGGGTAAAAAATTATTTCTTGAGAGAAAACCTGTTTATGATACTTTAAAAATATGCCATGCAAATAGACATATGCAGCAATCATTTAAATGGAATAATCTGATATTATTAAATATAAAGTAATAAGTCTTCATTGAATATTTATAATTAGTAAGTTTTATCTCTATCTTAAATTTCTGCTATTCAATTTGCTGTTAGCTATATCAGTTCAATCTTGGCTCTTCTCATTTGATGAATTTCTACTGCCATGATGAAGAGAAATGTAAACACGAATCTCTTTTAAATGACAATAGAAACTAGGCATGTTTGCACTGAAAGGAATGACTATAAATGTGTGGTCACAATTTTAGCAAAATTACAATAACGTAGCAATGCAAGAATCATTGCTCACTTTCGAAGTCACTTTCTAACCAATCAGTTTTTTTGTTGCTGCGAATTCACATGACTAACTTATGCATGAGCGAAATCTGCATGGGGAACTTTTCCATCCTCACACAAATTCCAATTAAAAGGACTTTTGCTGAACAACCTGTTCTTCCTCTCTACGTGTGTTTTTGGCCAGAATCATGGGGTCAAGGTTTGGCTGGTTAGGATGGACAGTCAGCCCCTGCTGGTAATTACTTCAGAGTAATTAGTCACATGGCTTTTTTGACTCAAGTAATTGGGTCAAAATCTTTGTGCCCAGAAAATGTACCCATGAGGAAAGACTGCAGCAAGCAGGTTGCCTTTGGAATAAATGGCAATGCTAACAGATAGCTTTCTCCGGGGACCCTAGACCATGGCGCAATGCGAACCAGACTTCATGCCTCAAGACTGGCAGTCTGATAACAGAAGATATTTCGAGTAGCTCTAAAAAAAAGTCTACGTTACTTTAGCCCATGCAATGTCCATATTCTTACCTGTGAGAAGCTTTGCCCTCTTATTTGTCAGCGCCAGGTCCAAGGCTATCCAATGGCTTTAATTGGCAAATTCCAGGAGGGAAATATGGGCAGTTGGTGTGAGATTGACCTGGACATGAGAGGGGGGTTGGGAGTAAAGTCATTATCTCAACCACCCGTCCAGGTCTCACTGATGATTTGCAGCAACTGGGAACGATAGAAGCACAATAACAGCATCCAGCAGGTATTATCTGAACCGGTGGGTGAGAGATCCTTTCTCTTTCACAACGTATGTCAGCCGCATATTCTGACAGGCTCATCTCAGTAGATGGGGAAGGCTGCTTTCAAAGGCAGATGGGAATCTTGGCTGGCGGCCAGGAATATTCCTTCTATTAAAAAAAAAAAAAAAAAAAAAAATCCATGTAAAGTGATGAGGCACGCTACCTGGTGGTTGAGAATTCCCTTTTGGAATTGGATGGAATAGCTTATCTGATTGAATATTCATGCACATGTCATCCATTACATTAAATAGACAACCCAATTGGGTTTTAGAAAACAATTTGTGCAACATTAATGTATTAGCCTTTGATGCATGAGTTGAGATTCAGAATATACACCGTTGTAAGGGAAAAGGACAAAGACAATTGTAACATTGTTTTTATTTTCAAACATAGCTCAAAGACTACAAGCCATATTTTGCGAGAAACATATGTGCCTACAATCCAATTTTCATTGTAAAAGACTTAATTCAGTCATAATTTTGAATTAATATAAGGACTAGATTGTGTTCGACCCTGTTCTGTGAGCTCCAAGCTTGGAATGCAGCATGAATTAATTATGCAGTTATTATTATAAGCTTATTGTTTTGTAGTCAAGAGACTTTGTATTGCTCTTGTTATTTATTTATTTGTTTGTTGTGTGCTCGCCTTTTTAATTAATAAAGTTTATGTGTTAAGGTTGACTTTTTTATACAAAAACATTGAGAGATGCATTTGATGATGAGCTCTTAACTCTTTCCCCATAATTATGATATATAGGGTCATATAGGGATTGTCAAAGTGTTTTTTTTTTTGTTTTTTTTTTGTCATCTACTGAATTTTTCGTCAACGATACCAGGGACACCGAAACACCGGGGAACATGAAATTTGGTGGGCATGTAGCCCCACTAGACTTTTACGGAAAAATTTCGTTTGGTCCCCGGGGGCCACTCCCCCCCCGCGCTGGGCCCCCCCAAACCCAAAAAATGCAGTTTTTCCTAAATAACTACCTGAACCGTGGCACCGAGGATGAAGAAATTTTTATGGTATGTTGGTCTTAAGGGCCCACATCAACCTAGCCCATAATCACTCATTTGTGATTTGCGCCCCTCCCATAAAAAAATGAAAATGCAATATTATTCTGCTTTAATCGCCCCTATCTTCAGTTGAGATGTTCAGAACTGCACCATATTTCATGTGTATGATTAACTTGACATCCTCTGGGGGTATGCTAAGTTTCGTAGAATTTCATCCATGGGGGGGGTATAAAATAAATTCATTTATGTGCACATTTAGTGACTGTACACTCATCGGCCTGTAGATGGTGCTGTTGAGCGAAGGGTTGCTGGTTTAGGATGATACTGTCACACACACACATGCAGGAATACAAACAAACGCAAGCATGCACACACACTGACATCCACACGCACAGACACACACCCATACACACACATACAAATCCACATGCACAGACACACACACACAAACACACACACATACACACACACACACACACACAGACACACACATACACAAACACACACACATACACACACACACACACAGACAGACATGCACATACTACTACTTTTTTTAGGTATATACATAAACACGCAATACAGCCAAATTGCTCCACGTCATTTATTTTTGTGGAAAGCCAGTGCAGGCCTGAGCGGCGGTCATATTTTGTACCGCCATGCGGTACATCTAGTTGATGACATTTTCCGTCATTGTTGGCACAACGCTTCCCCACCGTTGATGAGATTTTATGCCAATCCCGGTTTTCACTGTTGTATGGTAAGGGACATTGTTAGGCCTCTTCTGAAATAGTACAGCATCTCCAGATCGAAAAAACAAGCGAAGAAGACCTGCGTAAATAATTCAAAAGCATATAAATCAGAACTGCTTACCGTTACAGAAGGAAATGTTGACCCAGGGAGAGGAACAGGACTGTGCAAGCTTTAGGGGTGTTGATGGATTTGATCTACTCAGTCTATGTTTTGATCATCGTTCTGAATCCGGTCCGGATGTAGTCTTTGATAAAAAAAAAGATTTTCTCTGTTTTTTTTTTTCAAATGTTGCTTTTTTTAATGAAACTTACCCATATTCAAGTGTTTATAAAAAAACAAATGAATGAAGCTAGAATACATATATATTTTGTTGCTGTAGTTTAAAAGCAGAGGCTCTGTTCTTTCTTTTGATACATTGTTGATATACTATTTTTTGTGGAAATGCTGGGGAAACTTTTTTAGAAAACAATGGCAGTGAAATAGCTGATATTGTATCTTCACAGAACAGTGACACAAGAAAATAATTTCACTAACCGCAATGCAGTGCATGCTGGGAGCTTGCAAACATTTGAAAAAACAAAACCATTGCTCCCTTTGAAACTCTTTGTTCAGACAGCTTTGCCAGGATAGTTGGGACAACTTTTTGGTGAATACTGCTGGTATAAGGCTTTTTTCTCTTTTACTTTTTTAGATTCAAAGTAAGTCAAAATTCTTAGTATCTGTGTAAGTCAAAAAGCTGTATCCCTGTATTCATTGTTTGTCTGGTTCATTAGTCAACCACTGTCGTCCGACCGTCCCTATTTTTTTTCTGAAAAGGTAAGCACAAAACATTGAATTTGTTTACAATAAAAGGCAAAAGAACCGCAAACCCTTAAGATCGGACCTGTACGCAGGACAGTAAATTGATTGGATAGAGGAGCTATCCCAGACTTGCAAATTCTCCTGTACTGCCACAATCTCCACTTGACTTACTTGTATAACACTTTTGCTCTGTTTATTTACAATGCAAAAACACTCTGCTGTCAGTTGTCTACGGAAAACTATCCATCAAAGGTGGCTGCTGGCGGTCGGACTCTTGGAATGAGCTGTCTTCCTAAACAGCAGTAGTTCAGGACAAATCATTTACAGCAGAGCGCACCTCTATCTCCACAGTATAAGGGGAAACTTTCTGTTGGCACAAATGGACACAGAGATTGGATGCTTGGAGTTTAAGAATGTAACTTTTTTTTTACTATTATCTCATTAGTATTCACAAGTATTTGTAGGTTCTAAAGTTGTTCTATAAAAAGGCTTTGGTTTTTAGATGCTGTCAATTGTCATGCTTGGTTGTAGAGAGCGCAGGTCGAAAGGAGTAGATAACAAAAAAGTCTTTATAAAATCCACACGAAACACTCAACAGGCCTGTTGCATGAAGCTAGTTGAACAAACTCTGAGTTTCAGAGTAGGTTTAGAGTTTACAAATCCAACAAATCCATCCCTCAATTACCAGAGATTTTTCTAGTAATTGAGGGAAACTGGGGAAATTAGTTTTGGCAAAATTATGAAGTTGAAAATACCTGTATAAGCCTGTAGTATGCAAGTTAAATCTGGAAATAAGACTGGTAAATGTAGCAAAATAATTATCTATAAAAAGATCTGAAAAACAAACAATGCCCTTATCTCTCCATCTTTTAAAAGTGTGATTAATAACTGGTGGAAAAAACAAGTGATTATCGCAAATAGGCAGGGACGGACTGACAATCTGTGCTGGAAAAGTCCAGAACGGCCGTCCAACCGAGGGCCGTCGGCACAAAGCAATATGAACAGCCAACAGCAGGGGCACTAAAACGATCACTTATATGCTACGTTTAAAAAAAAAAAAACTGAGGAAGAAGAGTAGGCCTACTAGCCAATGACGGAAAGTTTGTTTAAGGCTTATAGCCTACTGCACTTTTAAATTTGCTTACATTATATTTGAATAGTTAAGTTATAGTAGCCTATATAGCAGTGGTCTCCAACGTGGTGCCTGTGAGTTGCCCGCTAAACACATTTTATTAAAAGCCCCAACTTGCCAATAGCGATCCACTGTAATTCGGGGCTCCAGACCTCGACTAAATGGTATAATTTTGCGACCTTTTTTCCAGCCAGGCATTCATATAATCCTACAGTTCAAACTACAATCCGGCCTCTAGCTCATAAATGCCAGAGGAGAACTGGCCCCCGACTGAGCCTGGGTTCTCCCAAGGTTTTTTTTTTTTTCTCCATTAGGTCACCTGATGGAGTTTTAGGACACCATTAGGTCAATTGATGGAGTTTTTCGGTTCCTTGCCACTGTTGCCTTTGGCTTGCTCAGTTGGGGATATTTTGGGGATATTTAATTTAATTTTATCAATCAATAAATTCCTCTTGAAACAAACTTTGTTGTATTATTTTAATTTAATACTGTGAAGCTGCTTTGATACAATCTGTATTGTGAAAAGCGCTATACAAATAAACTTGACTTGACTTGACTTGACTTGACTTGACCTTTTATTGTGCCGGTGCAACTAAACATTTGCACTTTTGCCTCTACAAAATTACCAAACTCTCTTTGATTATACACTGTCATTTGCGTTGCGTATGAGAAACATCAAATGGCAAACGCTCAAAAAGCGGAACAAAACTTGTTTGATCTGAGCAGCGCGGAGCATTATCAGCTCGGCCCAAAGAACAGCGATCGCGGCCAAAGCAGCTGTGCGGGCTGATCTCGATCACGCCGCACGCGAACATTATTACACAGAGCTGCGCGATCCACTGAGAATCATTTCAATTCAGCGCAGAATTCTCTCTATTATAAACCCACAGATGACTATGTGATTTATGCTTGTTAAAAGCCAGATGAAACAGCGCTGATATTCTCAACATATTGACGCAAAAAACAGGCGAAACATTGTTCCAAGAACAAACCAGTTAGAAGACATTTCACTCCACAACTTATGAATTAACTGTAGTAAAACAAACTTTTTTGGCAGAAATGTGACTGTATATATTCATATAAAAAATGCTGTTATATTAATATAGTCATGTATAAATCTATTAAATGTAATGCAGTAATGTTTTTGTTTAGAAGTTATGGAAGTTTATTTATTTATTTTTGCATTTCTAAATACTAAATGTTTGGGCTACTGTTTTTGATAACACATAGGCTACAATAGGTTTATAGAAAATCCAAAAAAGGATCAATAAATATTTTCATTATTTTTCAGGAATTGTTGATTTATTTTAATTTTATTTTTAACGCTTGTAAGTCTGAACCAGAATATCAAGATATTTTATTATTTTGCATATGATGGTGAAAAGTAAAAAAGCACCACCATGTTATATGTATTATACATATTTTAGAGTATACACACACTCGCACACAAAAAGGTTGGAGACCCCATATAGTAACTATATGTTTTATAATTACAAGTTTGTGTAATTTGGGGTTTCTGTAGCCAGTGACACTTCATTATTTGTATTTGATGGCATTGCACATTTTTTAAATTTTTATTTGAAGGCTGAGGCTTCATTAATAAACACAACCCAAAAATTATCATCATTGGTTTTGAGATGTTACTTGCTTGTTTGATAGGCTACAGTATGTGGAATAGTATCAGGACATCCTGGCTAGTGTCTGTCGCACACAGCTAGAGGTGAATAGCCAGATGATGGTCCTATTTGGGAGAAAGTCCAGGGCTGTTTTTTAGCCACAGTCAAATAGGACTTAAGACGGAGAGTGACTACATAACGAAATTGTTATGTATTAAATGTATGTAAGAAAGACTCGGTTAAGGATGCATCAGAACGAGGTTGAGAGGTATAAAGCCTGGAGTAAAAGGAGTAAAAGACAGTGTTGATTTTTTTTTTTTTTTTTTTTGTTTTTTTGTGGTTTTAGTAACAAGCTTATTAGAGAAGTTATCATAGATCTGTGTAATACAGAGGGATGCAGACTGGTGTTTAAGCTGGGATGCAAGAAGACGGTCAGCTCTGTCCCCATGTTCAAAGTAGGTGACTTAAGTTCTTTTGAGTAAATATTCTGCTTTATTTGTTGAAAGCAAATCAAATTCAGTTTGTAACTTCAAACTTTTCAAATAATGATCAGGTTTGGGATCGCTGGAATACTTGGCCATCCACCTCTAAAATTGAACGGATAAGCTCTTGTAGAAACGATTCTACCATGAATGAACGCTTTAAATGTCTCCCATAAAAGAGAAGCAGAAACTGTTTCTGTTTTGTTAGTCTTAATGACAAAGTTTACTGGTGAAAATTCACAGAAGTCAGTTCTGGAGAGAAGCCCTACATCAAATTTCTACTGAGGTTGGCTCTTAAAAGTAGGCAAAAAAATAAATAAATAAAAGAAGATATCTAACATATGCGGGGCATGATCGGAAAAAAACAATGGCAGAGTAATCTGAGGAAATAACCAAAGAAAGTAGGGCTTTGCCAAGGAAGAAGTAATCAATATGAGAGTGCACTCTAGAGAAAAAAAAGAAAATCCTTTGTTAGAAGGATGGAAGAAGTGCCAGGGATCTACTCAGCCTATTTGATTTGTCAGTGAAATTAGAGATCTAGACATAGCGGAAGAAGATGATGATTTAGTCACAGATTTATCAAGATTATTATTGATAACACAGTTAACCCCACCAAAAATAAGGTAATGAGTGTCAAGATTTGGGATTTTTGAGAAAAGCATTGGGGGAAAAAAATAAAAAAAACCTCAAAGGTGAACGTGTGGAAAACAGAATTAAAAACCAAACAAGACACAAGAATCCTCCATCAAATACAACCCTCGAACATACCCAGAACATAGAGAACAAAAACAAAAGTAATAAAAGAAGATACTCAGAGGGCTGAAAGTCTTTATCACAACCAATTAGGTAGTTGACTCAACAAACTTAAAGAATTTAACACCAATAAGACAAAATCACTCCTGATAAAAATAGGCAGGATGAAATCCAGCAAGTGTGCAAAACAAGTACAAAAGATGAAGCTTTTAGTGACTATAAGTCTACTTATAAGTCTAAGACAAGAAAGATGAGAGTTGGGCAAATAACCTGAGTGATTATTTGAAGACTATCAAATAAAACTGTCAACCACTCAATTTTTCTTTTGTTTTATAACAGAAATTTGTAATAATAAAAATATATATATATTAATCAGTAAAGGAGAAAAAAACCTACACATTAAGTTTCTAGAACATGTAGGTGTAGCGTGAGGGCACTATAAACCCTATGGCCAATTAATATAGCCTGACTACGCCACCCTGAATCTCTCAGGGAAAGTTAAGTGGAGTTATAAACACAGATTCAATGTGTACCTTACCAACAGAAGGAACAGAGACGCGTTTCTCAGAGATAACAAAATACACAATTTATTAGCAGACATACAGAAAATGACACACCCAATTATAAGCCTTAATTCTTCATCTGGGTAATCGCACATGGAGCTGTAATCTTAAAAGAGAGAACACCCCCCCCCCCCCCCCCCCCCCCAAAAAAAAAAAACTAGCGGACACTCGAGAAGGACTGATCGGCTACTGGCGTGAGCCCACTTTATTTCCCCAGTAAAAATTCCCCAGTAAACGTGCCTAAAAAAGAAGAGACAAACACACACCACACGCACAGAGAGAGAAAAGATGTGCACACCACCTGCAGCACATGCAGCACCAACGGAGGGTATCCACCAAAGGGACCAAACCCGCGTTCCAACCAGCACGCCTCAGTGGTCCGCTAAAACAACAAAAAAAGAATAAAACTAATTAGTTGGTTCTCAGAATAAAAGAATGCTCAGGAAACGGACCATTATAGTTTAAGCAGCCCCCATGTAGACTAATAACAGCAGCAATACCCAGCCTTACTAGACGCATCGCAATATTAAATGTGAAATTAATAAACAGACCTTAACCAACAAAACCAAAATAAAGAAAAAGGTTACATATCCCAAAAAGGGAAAAAAGGGGGAGGAAAGACAGCAGTGGCAAGTAAACTGGAAATCCTGAAGAAAACAAAATATATATTTTTTTTACATCAGATAAATATAACATCAAATAAACATAATAAACTACACAAATAAATATTGCCACTCCCCCAGCTAAATCACTCCAAAAACACACAAAACCCTACCGATGCTCTAATGGGTTGAACAGCACCACAGCGCCATTTTCAATGGTCACTAACATACGTCCACCAGCCCCACGACCATTAGGGAGATCTAATCAGCCTAAAACAAATCCCTAAAAATTGTTAAAAGCAAGTCACAAACTTCAAACTAAATGAAAATCATTCTGAACTACCTCTTACTCAATATACAGCTCCGGTTTACTCCAGAGCGGCTATATATATATAAAAAAATATATATGTGTATACAGTATATCACTGAACTTAATTAAGCTGAACTGTGACGCCATTTTCTTCTGGAAACAAACTTCTGTTGCACTATTTTCCTGTTATCTCTATAAAGCTGCTCTGTATTGTAAAAAGCGCTGTATAAATAAATGTGACTTGACTTGACATACTGCCATTTGTCTCCACACCCCTCAGAGTGAAGTTGCGGGAAAGCTTATTTCCCTTTATAAAATTATAATGTTCTTTGTCAATATAAGTTAATTAAAAGTCATGTTTGGTATCATTTGAAATGTCTCAGTGCGACTAGTACAATGGTCTCATCTCCACAGAAGTAAACCAAATGGTAATAAGGGTTTAGAAATACTTTGCTTATTGGCTGTGCACTTTTTCCCAGGGTCCTTCATCCAAACTACCTCCTGTTCCTCAACAAGGTGTGAACTCCCTGTGTCTATAACTCTAGTCAATGCAAATTCCTATTGTAAGCTCATTCCCCACATTGGGGGATGTTTTGTCTTGGTCTGAGTATATAAAGAAATGTCTCCAGAGGCTCGGGCCGATTTGTAATGAGAGTGTCTTTCAGACATTCAGCATTATGTATTTCCTGAGTCAGGTACATATTTTACTCTTTATCTCTGAGCATTTGATGTTATTGTATTGATTATCTTTGAACTGATTATGTAATTGGCATGTTACATTTACCTGACTAATAATAAATTGTTACATTTGGATTCATTCCGACTTACTCTGAAATGATTGATTCTAATAGATTACGTTAAGTTCATAACACCATAAGTCTACGCTCAGGTTAGTAACGGGCTAATGCTCAGTTTTGTGGAGAATTGGGGCACGCAAACTGAAACTTTAGAGCTCCGCCTAACACACTGACATTTGGCTAATAATGGGGTTTCCGTTTAGAGCAACAGAATGTTCTGTGCTTTTCCTAGGGACTATGTGGAAAAGTGGAGTAATATTCTGTACCTGAGAACACCAAATGTTTCTTTTGTTTAACGTTTTGATTTGAGTATTTAGTGAAAGCCCTGCCAGCTTTTCCTTCACTAAATACTTTTGGAACTGTTTCATGTGATTTAATTAGGTTGAAGCCCAATTAATTATTGTTTTTCATTTGTTTTGTTTGATCTATTTTGCTGCTTGTTGTCTTTTTGTGTTTGTTCCTTTTTTTTTTTTTTTTTTTGGCTCCACTGGCAAGGTTTTACTGGCAATTCGGTGTAAAGCTATTGGACTACATCAGTTCTGTCTGACTCCTGTGGCCAGTAAATCGCCAATTGTTGACCTCCTTTATGGTTTGAACTTGTTCTATTATAATTTGTCGATGAATGTGTCTATTGACTAATGGTGAATATATATATATATATATATATATATATATATATATATATATATATATATATATATACTGTATATATTAACAAACCTGTGTGCCCTCTTTTGGGTAGAAATATCCCCGTTCACAGAAACGGCTCTTTATCTTGCTCTATTTGTACATTAGTGTCATTTTTGCCCTCCACCGCCTCGCCACACGCAGAAACCTTCACCCGCTTATCGGAAACTATTATCGGACTGATTGGGCAGGCCTTACAATGACACAAGACTACGCTTTAAAACCTTAAATGAATAATATTTCTGTAATCGTTTAACCATTATTTGTAACGTGTGCAAGCATGAGACGGAGCGAGAATCCAAATGCAAGCACAAAAGTTTATTTAAAACAAATCAAAACAAACACATATAATCCAAGAACAAGAGTAAGGGAATCAGGAACATAATTTACACAGAGAAGGCATGAGAACACACATACAGGAACAACAACCGACAAACACCTGAAGCACAGACATAAGCAAGTTAATGACACAGTTGGATGTAATCTCACAACAAGTCCAGGTAAAGGTTAATGGGAAATGTAGTTTGTGAGGAGAGCCCTCTGGTGGAGATCAAGGGCCCTTTAGCTGGTGGATGTGACATCATACATATATATATATATATATATATATATATATACTGTATAATAATATATATATAAAATACACGAAAAATTGCAATTTTATTAATTTGCCGTTATCCAATATTTAGAATCTGTATGATTGCGACACGAGGAACAAATCCAAATTCAAAATCCAAATTCACTTTCTCAAATCATGCACTCATTATCAATTCAAAAACTGCTGCCTCAAGAAGCTTTACAACATGTTTTACGGCAGTTACTCAAACGCTCATTGAATCTTGTCTGCTGCGTCACAGATTACATCATGTCCTGTTTCGGTTGAATGAGAAATGTTCACATTTACGGAGTGAATTTGGGATAACATTTTCAGCAATTAATAACTTAATTTCTGCTCTTTACCTCATTCAAAACTATAATGTACTGCCAGAGAGGACTGCGATTATCGTCATTTGGATTACTTTGGATACCGCTTTTGAAATTTTCGCAGTAAATCAATTATTGTGATTACGCTGTCTGTTATGTTTTCCTTTTTAACTATATATATTTAAGAAATGGTTATGGGGAGGTTTAGAGGTACAAGTGGGATTAGCGGCTCAAAATATCATTTTAAAACTACATTGTTACTAAAATTGTCATTTTCCTACACATTTCTGTCTATTCCATTGTATTCCTTTTATATATTATATAAAATGGTTATGTTTAGGTTTGGGTTAAGGTTTAGGGATCTAAACAATTGACTATAAAATGGTAAAGATATTACACAAATATCTTTATGATATAAGATTAAGTTTTAGCTGTAAAACTGTAATGTTTACATTTACATCCATATTGTACAATTCAGCATCTATCCAAACGTCTTATGCCTGTAAATGTTATGTATTAGCAATGAGACCAGGCTGGGGTGTTACATTTTTTTTTTTTTTTTTTTTTTTTTTTTTTTTAAGTGCAGTGTTTATTAAAGTTTGTGTGTATTATAATAGTCAGTCTGACTCACACATCTCTTCCTTTTGGATTACCATCAAATGCTATACCATGACAACATACAAACACCACAAATGAGATCACAAATAACTTTTCACATTTATTATTAGGCATTGAAATAGTGACACAGGAATAGAGTAACAAATACATTACTCTATCAGCTACTAAAACCACATAATGAAAAGGCTGAAGGAGTTTCTTACAGAATGAGTCTGTTACTTTTCCACTTCCACCTTTTCAAAGTTTCTTTGTGTTATCAGTTATTTTCAAAGGAGCTCTGACTGCCAGTGGTTTACGGTTATTATCAAAGCATTAAATTCCCACTAAAAAGAGACAGTGCTGGCCTAGATTCAGACACTTAAATAGTTCATAGTTGACGAATTGTTACTTGGCACATTCAAAGACTCTGTGTATGAACAATTTTGCTAAAATACACATTATTTTTGCAATATATAGCTTGCTTGTAGAATGTTGTCCCTTTTTATTTAAACCTAATCATACATGGCTCTAAAAAAGTATCACTATTGTCTGAATGTCATTGTATTAGATAGAAAATGACTGTCAAATGTTTACTGATAAAAACAGCATTGGACATTCTTTAACGTCATTGTTACATCAGTTCTTCAACATTAAGCAGCAATTTACACTCATAGTCCACTTGAAAAAAGTTTTATCCTCTCTAGAATGCTTGTGACAAACACTTAAAAGCACTGATAGCATATTTAACACGAGTGGGGACTTTGCTCAAAAGGGAATCAGCAGGTGGTTTCACTATTATAACACCCACAGTCACGGCACAAAGAGGGAATTTACCCAGAATGAATGTGATGTTTACATTATAAAAGCACAAAAGTCTGGCTCCAGTGGCTCTTTCATAAACACAAACCAAAACATTATGCACAATGTAGCAATCATGAATAATGTCAAACAAGGGGGTGAAAAAACATCTACATTTGCATGTAAAAAGATGTTGCTTATTCCGTACTGCATTTCACTGCAACACCAGGTCCTGCCAGGTTTATTTACATGTGGAGTGATATGGAATCTGTCATAACAATATTTGCATTTTTTCCAGGACATTACTTATGACATGTCACTGCACAATGATGTATGTATGTCTAGTGTCATGTCTACTTTTATTTTTTTGAGTTGTTGTTTATATATTTTATTAAAATTATTTTAATTATATGGTAAAATTGATCAAATTTAACACAACTAAATCACATTTCTCAAAATTTGCTAAGAACATTCACCAAATCAAGTTAATTCCAACACATCATGTTGTGGCAGATGAGTGAAGCATTGAATAAATATGATAAAAAGTTGATATATGTCCATATTACAGTATGTCATTGGTCAGCATTTTATTTTGCATTTGAGTTTGTCAGTATGTCTGAGGTTCACAGGACACGTTCTTGTATTCCATCTGTGCCGTGCTAATTGCTGATCTATTTTTTCACAGACTGACGTCTTTGGCCATTCAAACTTTACAACTTCACAGACTTTGTTTGGAAGTGAGAATGAAGTTTGAAGGAATTAAATATAATGTCAGAAAGGACTAACACAATTAGCAGATGTGGTAAAATTAGCTGATGGTTGACTTACCATGTGTTTATGGTAAATTAACTTTTTCAGCTGCCAGACAATGTGCAGAATGATTAATATGATGCAACAGAAATATATATATATATATATATATATATATATATATATATATATATATATATATATATATATTTTTTTTTTTTAATGATCTATTCTGTAGAAATATATACAGTAAATAGAAAGAAAAGAGCAATATGTCACAAAAATATCTCTTAACGAAGTCCAGCACTCATCTTTGACTGACTATATGTCTTTGATTTCACATCATTAGGCAGTATTTTAATGACGGTCTTTATTAAAAAGGGTCTTGAGGAACAAAATGTTCAAACAATGTTTTTTATCAAGCCGGTTTCCTTATGTTGGCCTTTACTGCACACATATCTCATTCATTGAGAGAAATTAAGCAATTTCTGTATTTTTCAAACATTCATTTTGAAATATGGACTTGAATAAACAGTCAGCACACTGAAACTACTTTAATGAGGTGATTTAAGAACCCCTAAGACCCTTTAAACCACACTATTGTACAGTAGTTTAACACACAAGGGACCTACTGTTATTTGAAAAGAAATCAGTTCCAGGGAAAATGACTGCATTTGATTACATTGACCAGGGTCCTATACTATGAATCCGGTTTAGGTGGCTAGCCAGGTATATTTCAGTTTAGTTTGTGACATCATGGATTTTAGGCACCATGAAAAGTGATTTGGCTTTTAGTGGTGTTCATCCCATAATAGCTTACGCTCCATGGCGAACCTGCTGCAGGGCAGGTTTTGTTCTGGGCAAGAGATGTCAAATCGAAATGTCAAAAAATGTAATTGGACCAATCAGCTGTGAGCAAAAATAACACATCTCTGATACAATAAATTCACTGTTTATAATCCAAATGAAAGGTCACTACATAGTAAAAGGTTTTGGTAACACTTTACATAAGGTTTCATTTGTTAACATTAAAGCAACACCATGGAGTTTTTCAACCTTCATAATATATTTCCAAGACCCTTGTGATGGTACATCGACTTACAATGGATTGAATGACACGTCTGCCATAGCCTGACGGGGTCTGTATCGCTTTTACTGGCACTACGGAACTTCGGGGTTCGGGTAGTAACCCGAGCACAAAAAGAACTACAAAATTCGACTGCTTTATGGCATACCTCACTTCCCCCACCCATGACCCATAGCTCATGACCATAGGTGAGAGTAGGAATGTAGATTGACCGGTAAATCGAGAGCTTCGCCTTGCGGCTCAGACTGCATTACTGCAGAAGCTGCACCGATCTGTCTGTCAATCTCCCGTTCCATCCTTCCCTCACTCGTGAACAAGACCCCAAGATACTTGAACTCCTCCACTTGAGGCCACCCTTTTCCAACTGAGAACCATGGCCTCGGATTTGGAGGCGCTGATTCTCATCCCAGCTGCTTCACACTCGGCTGCAAACCGTCTCAGTGCATGCTGAAGGTCCTGGTCTGATGGGGCCAGCATGACAACATCATCCGCAAAGAGCAGAAATGTAATCATGTGGTCCCCAAACCTGACACCCTCCGGCCCCTGGCTGCGCCTAGAAATTCTGTCCATAAAAAATATGAACAGAACCGGCGACAAAGGGCAGCCCTGCCGGAGTCCAACATGCACCGGGAACAAGTCTGACTTACTGCCGGCAATGCGAACCAAGCTCCTGCTCCGGTCGTACAGGGACCGGATAGCCCTTAGCAAAGGGCCCCGGACCCCATACTCCCAGAGCACCCTCCACAGGATGCCGCGAGGGACACAGTCGGATGCCTTCTCCAAGTCAACAAAGCACATGTGGATTGGTTGGGCAAACTCCTATGAACCCTCCAGCACCCTGGAGAGGGTATAGAGCTGGTCCAGTGTTCCATGACCAGGACGAAAACCGCACTGTTCCTCCTGGATCCGAGGTTCTACTATCATCCGTTTTCTCCTCTCCAGCACCCTGGCATAGACTTTCCCGGGGAGGCTGAGAAGTGTGATCCCCCTATAGTTGGAGCACAACCTCCGGTCCACCTTCTTGAAAAGAGGGACCACCACCCCGGTCTGCCAGCCCAAAGGTACTGTCCCCGACTGCCACACGATGTTGCAAAGGTGTGTCAGCCAAGACAGCCCCACAACATCCAGAGACTTGAGGTACTCGGGGCTGATCTCATCCACCCCCGGTGCTTTGCCTCGGTGACTTCATCATGGGTGATGGACGAGTCCGCCTCCGAGCCCTCAGCCTCTGCTTCCTCAATGGAAGACGTGTCGGTGGGATTGAGGAGATCCTCAAAGTATTCCTTTCACCGTCCGATGACATCCCCAGTCGAGGTCAACAGCTGCCCACCTTCACTGAAAACAGCATTGGTAGGGCACTGCTTCCCCCTCCTGAGGCGCCGGACGGGTTGCCAGAATCTCTTCGATGCTGACCGGTAGTCCTTCTCCATGGCCTCACCGAACTCCTCCCAAGCTCGATTTTTTTGCCTCCACAACCACCCGGGCTGCAGTCCGCTTGGCCTGTCGGTACCCGTCAGCTGCCTCAGGGGTCCCACAAGCCAGCCAGGCCCGATAGGACTCCTTCTTCAGCTTTACGGCATCCCTTACTTCCGGTGTCCACCACCGGGTTCAGGGATTGCCGCCTCGACAGGCACCGGAGACCGGCCGCGTCGACAATGGAGGTGGAGAACATGGTCCACTCGGACTCCATATCTCCAGACTCCCTCGGGATCCGGTCGAAGCTCTGCCGGAGGTGGAAGTTAAAGATCTCTCTGACAGGGGATTCGGCCAAACGTTCCCAACAGACCCTCACAGTATGTTTGGGTCTGCCGAGTTTGTCCAGCTTCCTCCCCTGCCATCGGATCCAACTCACCACCAGGTAGTGATCAGTTGACAGCTCTGCCCCTCTCTTCACCCGAGTGTCCAAGACATACGGCCAGAGGTCAGATGAAATGACCACAAAGTCGATCATTGACCTCCGGCCTAGGGTGTCCTGGTGCCATGTGCACTGATGGACACCCTTATGCTTGAACATGGTGTTCGTTATGGACAAGCTGTAACTAGCACAGAAGTCCAATAACAGAACACCACTCGGGTTCAGATCAGTGGGGCCGTTCCTCCCAATCACGCCCCTCCAGGTGTCACTGTCACTGCCCACGTGGGCATTGAAGTCCCCCAGTAGAACGATGGAGTCCCCAGTCGGAGCACTTTTCAGCACCCCTCCCAGAGACCCCAAGAAGGCCAGGTACTCTACACTGCCGTTTGGCCCATAGGCGCACACAACAGTGAGAGACCTATCCCCGACCTGAAGGCACAGGGAAGCGACCCTCTTGTTCACCGGGGTGAACTCCAACACATGGCGGCTGAGCTGGGGGGCTATAAGCAAACCAACACCAGCCCGCTGCCTCTCACCATGGGCAACTCCAGAGTGGTAAAGAGTCCATCCTCTCTCAAGCAGTGTGGTTCCAGAGCCCAAGCCGTGTGTGGAGGTGATCCCGACTATCTCTAGTCGGTACCTCTCAACCTCCCGCACAATCTCAGGCTCCTTCCCCGCCAGAGAGGTGACGTTCCACGTCCCTAGAGCTAGTTTCCGTGTCCAGGGATCGGGTTGTCGAGGCCCCCGCCTTCGACTGCCGCCCGATCCACTACGCACCGGCCCCTTACGGTCCCTCCTGTAGGTGGTGAGCCCGCGGGAGGGCGGCCCCACGTCGCTCCTTCGGGATGAGCCCGGCCGGACCCCGTGGGGGAGGCCCGGCCACCTGGCGCTCGCATTCGAGCCCCAACCCCGGGCCTGGCTCCAGGGTGGGACCCCGGCTGCGCCATGCCGGGCGACGTCACGGTCCTTGAATGTATCGTCATCATAAGGGGTTTCTGAACCCATTTCTTAGTCTGACCCATGACCCCTGGTGTAACCATGACATATTTTACGACAGTAGTAGAAGACAATACTTTTTCCCAACTGTAGGGGGACCCAGAGAGCAAAACTTACATGGTGTTGCTTTAACTTAATTAGTTAACTTGAACTAACCATGAAAACTACTTCTACAGCATGTTCACAGCGCACAGACAAACACCAACAAACATGTTTACAAACAAGTTTGTTTTCACCCGACTGAACAATTTTCAATCAGCGTTTGTTAGTGTCTGTTGGGGCAGTGTGAACAACATTTTATTTTTCATAAAATTATAAATCCGACGGGCAACTTGTTTGTTGGTGTTTGTCTGTATGGTGTGAATTGGCCTTTTATTTTAAAGTTAAGTTCTGTGTTGTCTTCATTGTTGCCTTGTTTCCCTGCTACTCTGTTCCCTTGTTTGTTGCCATGGACACTCATTTGACCACACCCATTTCCTTGTCAGCCTATTTATTAGATACTAGTATTTATTCTGAATGTTACTAGTAAGATTTTTTATTTTACTAGTCACAACTGCTTTTTTACTCGTCTTATGTTATGACTAGTCAGAACGGCCACTGGATAGTTCAATTAAAAATCTTACTAGTAAAATAAAAAATCTTACTAGTAACATTCGGAATAAATACTAGTATCTAATAAATAGTTACTAGTATCTATTGAATAAGTACTAGTAGCTCATTTATAAGTACTAGTATCTAATGAATAAGTACTAGTATCTAATGAATAAGTACTAGTATCTATTGAATAAGTACTAGTATCTAATGAATAAGTACTAGTATCTATTTAATCGGTACTAGTATCTATTTAATAGGTACTAGTATCTAATGACTTAGTACTAGTGTTTATTGAATACATACTAGTATCTAGTAATAGTTACTAGTATCTAAAAAAAAAGTACTAGTACCTAATAAATAACTACTAGTATCTAATATATATGTACTAGTCACAATTGGAATACATACTAGTCAGAACTGAATAGTTGATATCTGAATGACAGATGCCCATAGAAGTCAATGGCAAAAAAATTTATTTGTTACTAGTAACAAAAGAATAGTTACTAGTCACTATTGGAATAAGTACTAGTATCTAATGAATAAGTACTAGTATCTATTTAATAGGTACTAGTATCTAATGAATAAGTACTAGTATCTAATAATAAGTACTAGTAACTAATGAATAAGTACTATCTAATAAATAAGAACTAGTATCTAATGAATAAGTACTAGTATCTAATGAATAAGTACTAGTATCTATTTAATAGGTACTAGTATCTAATGAATAAGTACTAGTATCTAATGAATAAGTACTAGTATCTATTGAATAAGTACTAGTACCTAAAGAATAAGCACTAGTATCTAAAGAATAGGCACTAGTACCTAAAGAATAAGCACTAGTAGCTAATGAATAAGTACTAGTACTTAATGGAATAGATACTAGTATCTAAAAAATAAGTACTAGTAGCATGAAAATAGAGACTAGTCTGTTTAAATGATTAAATGTTAAAACGGCTTGCCATATTGAATGTACTTTGGTTTATCTTGTTTGCGCCTGTATCGTTGTTTGCTCCTGCTACCTTGTGGATTATTTTAATCTTACTGCACGTGGATCCATTTCTTAGCCTGTTTCTTCGCCTGCCTGAATGCCCCGTTGATATATAGAGAAAGTTGATGATCAGTGCCATGGTACAAGCAAAGCCGGATTGGATTGGTTTGGTTTTGTCAACTCAAAATTTAGACAGTTGTTGTTGGATTTTTTTTCTCTCTCTCTCTCACTCACTCACTCACTCACTCACTGAATGCATTGTTCACAATAAGACTTTGGGCCCTATCTTGCTCCATGTATCATTCCTATTTTGCACCCAACGCACAGCTGAATTTTCCCTCCACAGATGCACGTCGGTAAATTAGGGAATTAACTTGCACTCCCGGGGGCAGTTCAGCGAAAAGAGGAGGCGTGTTCCGGTGCAAACGTTCCCTGGTGCTATTTTGCAGTTCCAGAAAACAACTCTTTCACTGATGGTCCCTTTAACACATTCTGTTGACTATAAGTAACGTTGCACCTACAAGTCTACTAACTCTTATTGTATTAGTAGACTGGTAGAGTTAGGGTAAGAATAAGTTGACATGTACTTGCAAAGTTACTTATAGTCAGAAGAATGTCTGTTGAGAAGCATCAAAATAAAGTGTTAGCTGATATTAAGCAGACAGTCTACTAATACTCTAATAATAATTAGTTGGCATGCAGTTACAACATTAATTATAGGGACCATCAAAATAAAGTATTAACACAATCTTTACTTAATTGTCATATGATGCTTATGCATAATGTCCCTATGAAAGTGCAGTGATGAAACTGCAAATACTAATAAAAACAGCTTTGGGTTTCTTTCAAACTATAAAACCCATTCCATTTGCAAATTATTGAGGTCATAACATAAAGTACTTTACCACACAAAAGAAATAAAGCAAGATAGATGAGGCATAGTTTACAAACTGTTCCATTAAGATATAATAACACCTTTTTACAGATTAGGAGTGCATAAGATGAGGAATCAGTCTGCCCAACTGCTCTTGCAGTTGCTTAATATCAATAAATCGGCCCTGGAGAAGGAGGTTGTCCCTGTTGACTGTATATCTCCCCTGATCTGTGAGTCAGCCCACCCAGCCATGTGGCACAGATGCAACATTAATTATCATAAAACCACTGGCCATGTGCAGGGACTTCAAAGTGTCCAAGCGTCAGTCTGAGCGACTGCAGAGCCTCAGTGTGACTAATGAGCTAGCCGAGGAGAAACAACAGCAAGAGGACAAGTGTTGGAAAACCTTCCCTAGTGACGCAGAATCAATAAAGCAAACCGTTGTCAGTGTAGGAGGAAAATGCTTTTCTTTTTTTTTCTTGAAATAATTCTAGTCATGTCTCCCCATTAGTGGCGATGACTTAGTCAACATAAAACACATTTAAACATTTCTGTGTGAAATATCTGTCTACTGTGTACACTTTTTAAAGTTATATTAATTTATGAGAAAATGATTTGCAGTCCAGATTAAACAAATCCCAATTGGTAACCAATTAATGAAACTGTAAGGTCAAAGATAAAGCAAACACTGCGCCCCTCAAGAGACATAGTAACCAACCCGGTCTCATGGGAGATTGTAACTGTTTTATGAGATAGTGATTTCATATGAATCTATAATGATTTTAAGAAAAAGTTTCACCCATAAACATATCTGTTATTAGGGCATAAGCAGATCGTATGAAAATATACAAATATTGTACAAATTCATACAAATTAGCCAGCAATTTCCCAAAATATGTAAAGTCTGCATGAAATGATATGGAAGTTGCATTAGTCTTTTCTTCCCTATTGTGATGTATATCTGAGTGAAATGGCTTCTGGAACTAGATCAAATGTAGGGCGGGGCTTGATTTTGTCTGTGGGGAATTGATTGGATAGTTGTGGTTTGCTATTGGTGGATCTCATGTGATTGACAGGTTGCCCCGCCCTCGTCATCAGAGAAGAGAAGAGATGAGCTGCAAGAGGGAGGGGATCAAGATTCAAGATTACGAGACAATAAATACTGTACTATTCTATTAAATAAATAAAAAAACAAAAAACAACAACAAGTATTGTCAAAATTCAAGAGCTGAATTTTTATTTCATAGTGACTTTAGGAATTGCTATGAGACTGTGTTGGAGTAACCCTGTGCTTGGATTAAATCACCATTATCCTTTTTTGTTTGTTTGTTTGTTTGTCTTAATACATTTTGTTAAATATTTGATTCTTAAATTGAATTAGCCTACTTTAAGAAAGTCAATTTCTTTATACATGAATCGTCATTATGCATTTCCTATACATTGCAGAGTTGCGCTACAAGTATTACAGTATTAGTTTATTGTGTTTACGCCACACATTTCAAGAGTGGTTTTCATGCCTCTTTTCTAATGTGTCTTTAAAATAGTCTTTAATCGACATGATAAATCACATTAAAGTCCATAATTGGTTGAAGCACATGAAAGATGCCCTGCGTCTGGGACGGCCACATCTTCAGGTTTTATCAGGCATTTCTGCTAATGAGATCACTCTCATGAGAGACCTTTCGTAATTACAATTATCTCAGGAATTCAAAGCTTATAAACCTTAACTTGACCCATGATTTCGACTTGATTTATACTTTTATATACAGTTTTTGATTAGTGAGCAAGGGAACCAAATCCTGACACAATGACATACTTTTTATTCAATGAATGAGATCACAGTATGAAGGGCCACCAAAGATACCCAAACCAGATTGATCGAGGGGTGTACTTTAGTAAATGGACTTTAATCAATATTATTACATAGGTAGTAATGTACTAATCTCCACAGTTATAAAAAAAAAAAAAAACAGAATGCGGATTTTACGTGTATCAAATATTTTCTGCATTATATCGTTTAAAAATAATATATATATATACACTCACCTAAAGGATTATTAGGAACACCATACTAATACTGTGTTTGACCCCCTTTCGCCTTCAGAACTGCCTTAATTCTACGTGGCATTGATTCAATAAGGTGCTGAAAGCATTCTTTAGAAATGTTGGCCCATATTGATAGGATAGCATCTTGCAGTTGATGGAGATTTGTGGGATGCACATCCAGGGCACGAAGCTCCCGTTCCCCCACATCCCAAAGATGCTCTATTGGGTTGAGATCTGGTGACTGGGGGGGCCATTTTAGTACAGTGAACTCATTGTCATGTTCAAGAAACCAATTTGAAATGATTCAAGCTTTGTGACATGGTGCATTATCCTGCTGGAAGTAGCCATCAGAGGATGGGTACATGGTGGTCATAAAGGGATGGACATGGTCAGAAACAATGCTCAGGTAGGCCGTGGCATTTAAACGATGCCCAATTGGCACTAAGGGGCCTAAAGTGTGCCAAGAAAACATCCCCCACACCATTACACCACCACCAGCCTGCACAGTGGTAACAAGGCATGATGGATCCATGTTCTCATTCTGTTTACGCCAAATTCTGACTCTACCATCTGAATGTCTCAACAGAAATCGAGACTCATCAGACCAGGCAACATTTTTCCAGTCTTCAACTGTCCAATTTTGGCGAGCTCGTGCAAATTGTAGCCTCTTTTTCCTATTTGTAGTGGAGATGAGTGGTACCCGGTGGGGTCTTCTGCTGTTGTAGCCCATCCGCCTCAAGGTTGTGCGTGTTGTGGCTTCACAAATGCTTTGCGGCATACCTCGGTTGTAACGAGTGGTTATTTCAGTCAAAGTTGCTCTTCTATCAGCTTGAATCAGTCGGCCCATTCTCCTCTGACCTCTAGCATCAACAAGGCATTTTCGCCCACAGGACTGCCGCATACTGGATGTTTTTCCCTTTTCACACCATTCTTTATAAACCCTAGAAATGGTTGTGCGTGAAAATCCCAGTAACTGAGCAGATTGTGAAATACTCAGACCGGCCCGTCTGGCACCAACAACCATGCCACGCTCAAAATTGCTTAAATCACTTTTCTTTCCCATTCTGACATTCAGTTTGGAGTTCAGGAGATTGTCTTGACCAGGACCACACCCCTAAATGCATTGAAGCAACTGCCATGTGATTGGTTGATTACACTGTTAGACTTTTCAAGGGTTTTTTACAGTAACTTACTGGCAACACTGTTGCCAGTAAGTTACTGTAATTAAGAGTTACAGTACCAAACCGTATTTCAGTTTTGTGTAATACAGTGCATTACTGTAAAAACGAAGCTAATCAGTACAGTGCATTACTGTAAAAACTAAGCTAATCAGTACACTACTGTAATTATTTTTATCTGTACTAAATATAAATTAGATTTGATAATTTTGATATATGATTAATTTTATTTTTATCCTACATAAGTACTACTTTCATACAAACCAATTAGACAAAGTTATCACAAAATACCATTTTTTTATTTAAAACATTTCATATATATCACAAAATAAACATGCCAATGCTGGAAATGATGTGTGAAATTTTTACACATTAATGGGTAAGTTTAGAGACAACATTTTTTGTGTTAATTTTAACTCATTCATTGTGTTAATGATTTTAACAAAGTAAATATGTCAGAGAGGTTAGCACAAAGATGTGTAAACGTCTTAAATTAACACATTATGTGCTGTCCTTCACTGCAAACATTTTTGAAAACATACATAAAATCATAAACAAAACATTAGCATTTGACTAAATGAATGTAGAGTCATTGGTTGTTTAGCTTATACAAGTATTATAATGAAATATCAACCATTACATTCATAAAACTGCAGAATATAATACATTAAGCATTCAAAAAGGAAATGTCCAAAACAGGACAAAACACAGTTCTTTTCACAATACAAGACACATAACCCCACCTTAAAAATAATTTAACTTATTTCCAAAAATGTGTTGGATTCATGTACACTGGTGGCCAAAAGAAGTATTTAAGTGGCGTAATGTTTTTGAAAGAAGTCTCTTTGATGCTCAAGAAACATTTATTATTATTATCAATGTCTGACTGTCTACTCCATCTTTTCTACAGCATAGGAGTAAAAGTCATCATCAAAATAATCTTTAAAAAGCCAACACAATGTTTTTGTCCACCTTTGTGAATAAATGAACTTCTCCAAAGATTGGTTCCTGTTCAGAACTTGATTGACAACATCAGAGTGTTCCCTGGTCTGCATGCGTGCCCACAAACACAAATGTACTCAGTCCTTCAGAGGAGATCCCGGTTCCAAAACTATATGAGAGAGAGAGAGAGAGAGAGAGAGAGAGAGAGAGAATATTAGTGTCACATTATTTTTAACCTCCTTTTTTGTTAATTTTTATTATTATTTTCACAAAAACTTAATATATATTTGTAAACAGCTTTTGTCAATAAATAGCATACAAAAGAACTAAATTAAATTATGCCAGATTAAATTTTAATACTTACAAATCCTAAATTCTGTCCAAAAATGCTGAGATGCATAGAAAGAAGTTGAACGACTGAAATAGATGATTTTAGCCCATTTCAGCTTGTCTGCAGTGAAGGAGTACCTGTTTGAGACAAATACACAGTAAGATACATGCAAGAAATCACTGTGTGATGATCGTTCTCCTTCCTACGGTAGTTAACCCACCTGTGCGCTGATATTAGGACCTTCCTAGTCAGGTGGAACTGCAATGGTAGAGTCGCTGGCTAATAAAATATAAAAATAATGCAAAAATATAAACTTAAGTTGTTTAGAATGCTAGATTTGGTCTGAATGAATTAGTGAGAGTTTTACTGCAGTGCTTACCTGGATACATTTAATCTGGTGAGACTGAACAAAGACAATGGTCCATCTTCTGATTGGTTCATTTGCTGTGTAATAAAGTTAGACATAATGCAAAGGTCACTTATTTGATATAAAGTTAGCCAATTTTATAGAGATTTTATAAGATATTGTTAGCTACCTAGTCTGCACCAGTGGCTCAAAAGCAATTTTCACATAGTGTATGCTAATCATTTCAGCAAACTTATCTCAAAATATATCACAAATGGGCTGGCCTACCTCTGGAATCTTGCTAAGTCACTGGCGCGAATTGGCGCTTTGTTGCAGTTGCCTTTAAACACAAAAATGGAAGTAAATATTAAATTCCATTAAAAAAAAAAAACTATAATATGGTATAGTTTGCAAACTAATGCTAAAACTATAAAGGTTCTCATCAGTAGGCCAACATTAGGATATAAACAGAATTTCACATTAGTTTATTCACATTTATTGTTAATGTAAACGCGTTGCTCGTTGGCATATTTTAACTCGACAATTCAATAATCTAACAAAGTGTGTAAAATGAAACGTTAGCTCAGTTTACCATGGTAAAGTTCGTTACCGCCATGTTGACGAGTAACGTTAGGCTAACGTTAACGTTATAACATACGTTAAACTGGGCACAATCCTGTCAACATACACAGAAGGTTTTTTTTTTTTTTTTTTTTTTTTTTACCTTGCTTGCTGATCTCTCTCTCGGTGAAGTGAATTCCGTCTCTTCCCCGGGCCAGACACGAACGTCGCGATCCAACAAAAGACAGACCCCATTACCTACACTGGATGTCTGTCTGACGCGACACGACAAATCCCAGACAGTGTAGTGATGCGCCGCGGCCGTTATATTTCAGACGTAGTCCGATACGAGTCCAAGCGCTCGCACTAGTTCTTACAAGGGATAAACAGGTTTGCATTTAAAGGTCCGGTCGCTTCAATGTGTCCAATATAGACAGCCTCTGGCTATTATAGCGTTGTAGACACGTGGTGTAAGGCAAAAATTAGGAAATAAAAAGCACGGTGGAATGGTGCCAGCCAGAGAGGCAGTTACGTCAAATACAGTAGTATACAGCAAATTTAAAAAATACAGTAAGTCTCTGTATGTGGTGTTAGACGTCACAGAAAATTCCCATGATGCAATTGGAATCACAGTTATTTACTGTAAAGAGAAATAGCAGTATAATACTGGGGGATTTAAAGTAAATAACTGTAGAAATTACAGAAAAGTCTAACAGTGTAGATAATTGCATTAATGAGAAATTGAACAGGTGTTCCTAATAATCCTTTAGGTGAGTGTATATATATATATATATATATATATATATATATATATATATATATATATATATATATATATATATGTTCTTATAAAATATATTCTAAGCCCCATTGTCCCCTACTAAGGTGAGCTACCAAAGATAACCAAATTTGAACTTTATTTGTATTTGGGCCCATTATTTGAGTGTTAGGGGCTGTTTATACAACACGTTTTCAACTAAAAACAGAAAACCTTTTATGCTTTTTGGCTGTTCATTTACACAACAACAGCGTTTCAGGGGCCTAAAAATACAAACTTTTGGAAACGGGTTTCAGAGTATACGTTTTTTAAAACGATACCATTGTCGCCTCTGTGTAAACTACAAAAACGGTTAAACCGGTGACATCATGTGCATGTGGATTACAGGGTTTCTTTACAAAGTGACATCGCCAACTACTGGTCTAGCATGAATAATACAGCGCTTTTAGTCGTTTTCATGGATTGGTGTGAACGGGGATCATTTTGACAATGTTGTCGTCTGAATGCGAAAACCGCAAAGTTAAAACTTTTCCATTTTTATATCTTCGTTGTCGTGTAAACGTACCCTTAGACAAACCTGCACAAATCACCTTATTTTCTGCATTTAAAACATCCACTTGGCTCAAAAACATGAGGGGGCATGTGCAAGTTGAATTGGCGTGACACCTCTGTGTGGGAGTATGTTTTCTCTTTAAAAAGGCTTGGGTTTAAAAGATTTGCATCTCAAATCTTTTGTCTTCAGTCTCCTCGTTTATTTGCCATAGTCATTGAACCCATTTCAATTTCTTTCTGTATTGGTCATAGGGCAACAGGCATTATTAGAACATTAGGAATTAGAAATACCCTAAAATCGGATAATATTGTGTTATTCAATCATGACCCAGTTGCCTTCCCAAACCTTGCATATTTTAGACCATTTCATTTCAGCACACCGAGATCTCTTCCAGCAAACATATTTCCATTTAAACAAGTCTCCAAGAATGTTTGCAACCTTGGAATTATAGTTATAACAGATAATGCAGATCTTTTTAAGCATCATTGTATTCCTCTTTTGAAAAAAAAAATAAAGCAGCATCTTGGCAGACGGACCTCACAGTCTCACTTACTGGCAGAATTTCATAAAAATGAATATGCTTCCCAATTTCATTTCTTATTTTAGAGTGTTTAAAACTGTTCTACAATAGTGACAGCGTTTCTGCTGCATAAAAAAAAGGTGAGTGTTCGGTTTGATCACTGATGATGCACTTGAATCATTTGTATTTTTGGTCAACGCATAGAGAGACATGATGATATCATTTTTAGTCTTAGCTCTGTGAAGTGAATTTGATTATATTTTGTTGTAAATGTTGTATGTCAAGTCACTATTAGAGTGATTGGTGTTCTGTTATGTGAGATTTCTTTCATCTCAGCAAATATACACAGCTGGTTTTAGTGTAGTGTATAGAAGCAATTATACTAACTTTTTCAGTTTGTTCAATGCAAAATGCAAGCTGACTGAATGTGAATCCTCAAGTATTAAACATCAGTAATTATGAGAAAATAGAACGTATAATATTTGATGAAAGCACAGACCGACTGTAATTAAGTTGGTACTGAAGCTGGTTGCCTCAAGTTTTTGAGTTTTCTCAACTTCTGAATTTCTACAGAAGGTCTATATAGAAAATATAGTGCTTTCTGAGTTATCGCATTGAAAATTTCCTATGATAACAGCTTATAAAATTGAAATTGGCCATTGTAGCACATTAAGTAAATCAGACTTGATGAATCTGCTTGTTAAGTCGAGACGTAATGCTGTTTATGGGCCGAGCTTCTACTCGTTCAACAGCTGTTTATGAAGACTATGTATTAAAATTACACATTTAAGCTAAGCATTAAAAAACTTACACTACAGTATCTGGACTCACAGTGTCCCTTTAACAATTATTTATAAAAGATGATTCACTGTCTGGGAATTCAGTATGAAGATATTGCATCACATCGTGAGGATATATTACTATTTTGTTGTTTCCTTTTGGCATCTAATTTGGACCCAGAAATGGTGACGTGTGACAGCAGACTTAATGAGTGGATAGAAAGAGTTTGTGTGTCTGGAACTGTATGTGGAACTGCCATCAAGCCAGATAGAAAAAAAAGTAAGTTAGTTTACACCATTATTTATTTTTTCTTCATACATTCATATAAAACTTCATACAAAATGTTGTTGTTCAAAACTATTCGTAGTGCAATTTACTTGCAGTTAACTCCTGCTATCCAACACCTCACTGCATGTCCACAGTCTACATGCTGTAACATGTTGAAATGAGTGCCAAAATATGCATATATTGTTGTTTATGATTTAGAATAGGCCTTCTGTTTGATTAAAATGGCCTTCCGTTTAAAATTTGATTTAAAATGACCACTTTGTTAACAGTGTTAAAGTAGATATTGAATGCAAAATCAAATGAATTTCACCCAACAATAACCTTTAAAGGTCAAAATACCAGAAGTACCTGAAACAATCTAAATTAATATCCAAGTACATTTCATTGAGTACACTAAGAAGATCTACAAGATGTTTTCCCATAATGCTGATATACAAATACATTAATGATATCTTATTTGGAACAAACGCGCATTGATTTCTCTCTATATGATTTCAGGTGTAAAGTTAAAATGGGATACCATCAGGGATAGTGACATTAACAAAGGGCTATGTTTCATATTAAATAAATGAGTCATGATTTGGGAGCAAACTAAATATTATAAAAATTCATTTCATCCTTGATCTGACACTAAGTCATAATTCGAGGAGGCACTCAATTACCTCACTACCTTTCCATGACAATGAGCAACCAAATTGAAAATATTTTTTCTCATGGAACAAAATGACTTTCAAATTGTCCAATCTTCCATTAGCTGTAATTGTAATTCACACCTGATCCGTGTATACTGGTTACATGAGGAACTGCATATTTATACAGCATTTTACCATCAGATCATTTCTGAGAATTAAACTCTAAAACCAATTGTTTCCTGTTAACTTATAAACAATATATCTGTAACATTGTGATTGAATGATAGGAGGAAGCAGGATCCACGTGCAGCAAAATTGATTAAATAAACCCAAAACTAGACAAACTCAGACTAGGGAAACAGAACACAGGAACCAAACAGCCAACAGCCAAGAACTCACAAAGACTGAGACTAGACACAGGGCTTAAATACACAGGCAAACAAGCTAAACAAGCTAACAAGGGGGCGTGGCTAATTAGAAACACCTGGGAAGACTAATAAACAAGAAAAACTACAAAGGACTACAAAACATGGCACAGAACAGGAAATAACAAGAGTACACACAAGACAGGAATCATGACAATAGCAGTGCAGGGCAGTGGGATATCAGAATTGGCTTCCTTTCAATTCATTAGTTCATAAAGTCTAGGAAACAATATAGTGCGAGAGCACACTATAAGTTTAGAAAAATGTACAGATTCTTTTGTCGTGACTCCCGGATTTTGACTTGATAGAATTTTATTGATAAAATCAGATCAATCTCAAAGATCCCGCCGAGAAATTCAGCAGGTTACCACTCGAAGGCTCCAGGTGAGACCCCATGACGTCAGTCCAACGTAAACTCTCAGTTCCCTCCTTCAGGGAATGGGGGTTACATTAGTAACCTATAGGTGTTTTAATTTCAAGGCATATTTCACGTCATTTTTTATTTCAAGCCACATATCAAATTTCAGGTCACTTTTTAAATGCATTTCACACTCAATTTAATTATTTGTACTCCATTTTCATTAGGCATTTATATTTATTGATTGCAACATTTCATTATGTTTTCAATTATTTCATGATATGTTGATTTTTTTTAAATGTTTATATTGTCTGTGCCATTTTATTTCAAGGTGTATTTTATTTCATATTTCATGAGGTTTTTCATTTGAAGGTGTATTTCAGGTGGTATTTCACATCCTTTTTCATGTTATATAAAAACAATTATTTCACATATCATTTAGCTGCTTGCATTTCATTTTTTTAATGTATTGCAACATTCCATGAAATATTCAATCATTTTAATGTTTAATTAATTTAGTCTGTTAAATGATTCTTTTTCAGAGTCAACAAGCTTTCATGTCACATATTTTCTTGTCAACAGGCTTTCAATGAACTGAACCCTGTATAAATATATTTTCCATAAGAGTCGGGTGGTGCAAGAGGATTAATAGTTGATTTTCATAGTTTCCAGTGGGCACTGAATTTCAGGGACTTGAACTCTTATAGCTTCTTCTGTTATGCTGTCCGAGTCTATTCCTGCATGAATTTGTATTCGGAAAGTCAGAAGGGTCTCAGAAATGTCATTTGGCACCTCAAAAATAGAGGAGCAAGATGTAAAAATAAAAACGTCCTGGTTTACGATGTACTGGAAATAATCCAGGTCCAGCTGATGCCCATGCACAACTCCACTTGTTGTTTACCCTGATGTATTCTAAGTGTGTGTCATCAATGGAACCTGTGAGGGACAGATAAGAATTCAATATGCTAATTCAGACTGTTTAAATCATCATGACACAAATAAGCCATGAACTACAAGTCCTGGTTAAAGGCAGGGTAGACCTAGGTGATTTGTTCCAGAAACATTTTGGTTATGCTGGTTGAAAGTCTCTTCACAACCGGATAGCAATAACTAATGTAAGTGGTCTAAATGCATTTATATGTTTATATATCGTTTGTGGATGGTGTAGGATCAAAAAAATGTTTGTCAAATCATTGCCCTCGTTCCCATAGGGCAACGATACATTGTCCTACCTACCTTTCATAGTTAATATGTCATTTCCTCCTGTAGTTTGTTATGATGCAGTACCGAAAGACTACAGCAGGGGATGGGGCGAGCATGGAAAGGTAATAACAGGCACACGGGTTCCCTTCCCCCACTCTTATAATATAGACTACTACAGAGATCGAGGGAAATGCATCAAGTGTTCATGTCTGTTCTATAAAAGATTACATTACTTTGTTTTGTTTTTTACAGACTCAGACTCATAAAAGCCACTGGGGGGCAGAATATATGCCTTGCACTCAAGCACACGCAAAAGTAACCTGATGATTATGAATGTGTCGGGAAAAATAGCAAGAAGACATTTAATTTTTTTTTATTAATGAACTAGTGTTTTCTGAGTCCGTGTTGGCTGCAAAGATGAAGTTGACATTGCTGACTCGTCAACACAAGAGAAATGCACCTTTCATTTGGATTACATAATCAGAGAGAATCTGTTTTCAATTTGAATTGGTTCGTTTAAAAGTAGACATTTCAAGCTTTCTATATGCCTATTTATCATGTTTGTGAGGCAAATAGCCTATCACTGATTTTGGTTCATTTGTGACGTGGCAAAAATTCACATGCCTTGTAATCTTTAATAAAAATAACTTGTCTTGTGTTCTCACACTATGTCACCAGACCTCACGTTGGCCAATATAATTGACCTATCGGTAAGCCCCGCCCGCCTTAGTTACTGTCGCTATCTCGGACAAACAAACGGAGTTGCTAACTGTCTTACAATGACAGCTGTCAGTGTGAAAACCTTGTTCCAAGATGTTTTTGATCAATTTTGGACACAGAGGGACCACCTCTCGTCGAGGAGCATTCAAGTGGGACTTATGGAGGGATATATAAAAGATTTGAAATTAAATATGATGCGTAAAACGATTAGTTTGGAAGCGAGGGTTTACAGATCACAATACAAGTGGGAGAAGCCTTATGTTACGGTCGTCACGATTGCAGATGGCTGTTTTTGAGCCATCAGGTGTTTTTGGCCTACACTGTACATGACGTGAGAACAAAAAGCTATTTAAGTTTTTGTACGTTAGCATGGACTCAGTAACTTTAATAGTAACTTAATTATAGTATGACTGTATGACAACCAGAAAATGAACGTTTTCGTCTTCATTGGGGTTGAATCCTTAGGGAACCAGGTTACTGTGCTCACATTATTGATAATTATAAATAAACCGGGCTTCAGTCGTATTGCGCAGATAATTGGTCCGTTCGCGCAAATCTTATCACACTTTTGAAACGCTCTGGTGAACGTGCACACAGTACGATGATTCAAAACATGGATTTACATACCCATCCACTCAGGATACCTGGAATCAGTGTTACAAGTAACCCAGGCACATCATTTTACCATTTTTTTGTAGAGTAAACACCATAAAACCGATGAGAGCTTTGAATCTTCCAATGTTTATTCATGGCACTAAAAACGTAAAGATGTCCGAGTTCCAGTCCCTGTGCAACTGATACTCAACTGCCATTGGCTCATCTGTGTTCAATGGGAGGGGCTTACCGATAGGTCAATTGGAGCATTTGCACACATGTTTCAGACACTGGTTCCACAAGAGGCGTTCCCATAGCATCAATGCCATGACACAGCATCTCGTTCCCTTCTACACTGGGTTATATACACTCACCTAAAGGATTATTAGGAACACCTGTTCAATTTCTCATTAATGCAATTATCTAATCAACCAATCACATGGCAGTTGCTTCAATGCATTTAGGGGTGTGGTCCTGGTCAAGACAATCTCCTGAACTCCAAACTGAATGTCAGAATGGGAAAGAAAGGTGATTTAAGCAATTTTGAGCGTGGCATGGTTGTTGGTGCCAGACGGGCCGGTCTGAGTATTTCACAATCTGCTCAGTTACTGGGATTTTCACGCACAACCATTTCTAGGGTTTACAAAGAATGGTGTGAAAAGGGAAAAACATCCAGTATGCGGCAGTCCTGTGGGCGAAAATGCCTTGTTGATGCTAGAGGTCAGAGGAGAATGGGCCGACTGATTCAAGCTGATAGAAGAGCAACTTTGACTGAAATAACCACTCGTTACAACCGAGGTATGCAGCAAAGCATTTGTGAAGCCACAACACGCACAACCTTGAGGCGGATGGGCTACAACAGCAGAAGACCCCACCGGGTACCACTCATCTCCACTACAAATAGGAAAAAGAGGTTACAATTTGCACAAGCTCACCAAAATTGGACAGTTGAAGACTGGAAAAATGTTGCCTGGTCTGATGAGTCTCGATTTCTGTTGAGACATTCAGATGGTAGAGTCAGAATTTGGCGTAAACAGAATGAGAACATGGATCCATCATGCCTTGTTACCACTGTGCAGGCTGGTGGTGGTGGTGTAATGGTGTGGGGGATGTTTTCTTGGCACACTTTAGGCCCCTTAGTGCCAATTGGGCATCGTTTAAATGCCACGGCCTACCTGAGCATTGTTTCTGACCATGTCCATCCCTTTATGACCACCATGTACCCATCCTCTGATGGCTACTTCCAGCAGGATAATGTACCATGTCACAAAGCTCGAATCATTTCAAATTGGTTTCTTGAACATGACAATGAGTTCACTGTACTAAAATGGCCCCCACAGTCACCAGATCTCAACCCAATAGAGCATCTTTGGGATGTGGTGGAACGGGAGCTTCGTGCCCTGGATGTGCATCCCACAAATCTCCATCAACTGCAAGATGCTATCCTATCAATATGGGCCAACATTTCTAAAGAATGCTTTCATCACCTTGTTGAATCAATGCCACTTAGAATTAAGGCAGTTCTGAAGGTGAAAGGGGGTCAAACACAGTATTAGTATGGTGTTCCTAATAATCCTTTAGGTGAGTGTATGTAACCTGGGATGTTTTTTAATATTGTAAAATTATTTTTTAACTCAAGGAATGATGCTGAAAATTCAGTATCCTTAAATGCAGTTTTGTTTCCCTCAATTCAAATTCTGTCCAAATCAGGAACTGGGTTAGAATTAAAAAGGTATTCTCAATTAACTTCTGATTATCTCAAAATCCTGATGTGGAACATTCCAAATCAGTCACTCATGAGGTTCCATTCCAAGTCAGATATTGCTGTAGAAGGCAGCTGCTGACAGCTGGGCAGCTTACTAAGGTTTTGGAACAGAGCCCGTGTGTGAGAGCCGCGGGTGTGTTGAGGCACTTGTAAGCAGCTCTGATTAAAGAGACGTTGGATGTCATTCTACTAGGCAGACCTATGGGACAGCTGCCAATGAAAGTGCATCCCCCAGGGGTGTTGAAACAGAGAGAGCGGTCGGAAACTGACACGAAGAGCATGGCAGTGGAGGGCTTCTCTGAAGGACAGAGATCGGAATTGTGCGGCTTTTTGATAAACATCCTGGCAGTCACAGTGTGAGATGTGAATTGTTCCTGACTGAAAAAACGACTGCAATGTTACAGCACTATACTTTTCTTTTTCTCATTTATATCTAGCGTTTGGACACAATAATAACGTTTGGTATAGATTATACTTGCAACACGGGAATGTAAGACACTGAACCTTTCCATATGAAAAAAAAATAAAAATAATAATAATAATATATTTTTTTAAATTAATGTAAGTCATTAAAATCTGATTAAAACATTGTCATGTATTTTTTGAGAAAATATATGACACTGGCCTTGTTGAGGCCTAAAATCACAATAGAATAAAAGCCGCAAGTCTGCTTCTAATCTGGATATTTTAATAAAATAAATATTTTCCTCCAATACATATTGGCTACAATTATTGGCACCCTTTTATTAAATACTTTTTGCAATCTCCATTTTCCAAGATAACAGCTCTGAGTTTTCTCCTATAATGCCTGATGAGTTTGGAGAACACCTGACAAGAGATCAGAGATCATTCCTCCATACAGAATCTCTCCAGATCCTTCAGATTCACAGATCCATGTTGGTGCTTCTCCTCTTCAGTTCAGCCCACTCATTTTTAATAGGGTTCAGGTCAGGGACTGGGAATGGTGATGACAGAAGCTTCCTTTTGAGCTCAGTGACGCATTTTTGTGTTGATTTTGATGTTTGTTTTGGATCGTAGTCCTGATGGAAGGTCTAACCATGGCCCTTTATAAGATTTCTAGCAGAGACAGTCAGTTTTAGATTTTTTTACCTGTTGATATATTGATAGAGTCCATGTATCTGAACAAGATGTCCAGGACCTCAACAAAAAAGCCCACAACATTAAAGATCCAGCAGTATATTTGAATGGGGAATATACCTTTTATTCCTGTGTGTACCTACAACAAAGATGCAGGTGCTGTTTGGTTTTTATTTATTATTGTGTTTAGGCTTTCTGACCCCAATTCTCAAACTGTTATCCTTGGAGAGTCTTTGGCTAATCATATTATCCTTCACATCGTGCATTAAGACAATGTAAACACACATCCTCTTCCAGGCAGATTCGTAAATTGTTGATTGGAACTTCTTATTGTTTTGCCCTGATGGTGGAAATGGTGGACTTTCCATTTTGTGAAGCTCATCAATCTTTTCCTGAACATCATAACTATATTCTTTGGTTTTACCCATTGTGGTAGATGATTAAGGGAATGGAAATTTGGCATTTGAGAATTTGCCTTGTATATTGCTGTTTCTTGAGTTGATTTTATATAATATGCCTCTAAATGTCATTTTTTGGTAGCTAGGTAATTAATTCTTAAATGCATTAATGTTTCACCAATCATACACATTTGGGTCTTTAGCGACCCAGAATACATTTACATTTAATCATTTAGTAGATGCTTTTATCCAAAGCGACTTACAAATGAATAGAACAATATAAGCAATCAAATCAACAATATGGCAACAATATGATATTATTACATAATATATCTAGCATGGATGGATCTCTAACTGCCGCAATAGTATAAAAAACGCTCCTGATATTTTAATAACAATTAAAAAATAATAAAATAAATCATATTTTGTACCTTTTGGAACTTGAATTTGAGCAGAAGCTTTGCATCATCACTGTCATCCTCAGAGCTCATTTCCCCAGTATATTCATTATCTGGCTTATATTCACGATCGTTTTCAACATTTTCAAAATCAATATTTTGATCGCTGACAGCTTCTTCACCAGATCCACCATCAAAATACAGTGACACTAATATTTGATTAGTTCCAGCTCTGCAGTAAATCACTGAGCCATTCAAAGTTTTGCTGATGATACTTGTCTTGTTTTGTTTTGTTCCTACAGTAATTATAAGTCAAACATCATGTCATCATTGTCAGACATTGCCACCTTGAGGAATAAAGGTGAATTGCACTTATTGAGTCACCAGAGATCCAATTATTGTTGCGCAGAGAAAATATACTTACACTATTACATAACTCGGGTCGATAGCGACCCTATATACTTTTTACAAAAAATTATTAGTAAGCAGACTTTCTTTAAAAAAATTTTTTTTTCTTGTTATAATTAATAGATTGAGGAATACTAAGAAAGTTGATGTCTAACTTTAAAAAAATGAATGAGCAGGAGGGTAATAAACAACGTCCCGGGTCAATAAAGACCTGAGGGATGTGTTTAAGGGTTGAAATGTTCAGTCACTTTATTTTGCAGCAAGGTCTATAGGTACAAAAATAAACATGCCCTGAGAAATATTAACTGTAGTAACAGTGACAACAAAGCCCTTAAATGAAAGCTTTCAAATGCAGCACTTAGTACAAACAGAATTAGCTGATATATTATGGCATAAAGTGCCCTCTCCAAGATATTGCTTCTAGCTCTCACATAAACAAATGCATATGATTTATTTTGACTGACTCCATCAAAGTGAAAACAAGGTCCTTGAATCTCTGAAACTGCACTGCAAAAGAGCTCAGAGGCAGGTATACAGCTTTTCTCTAAAAATAAGACACAGCCTTATCAGGTTTGGAACAGCCTAGACATTTTTATCTTTCAGCTTGCGACAGATAGATACCCTGTATCAAATGTCTGTGACTTTTTTTTTCTTTTTTTCTTTTTTTACCAGCTTGAGGATCAAGCTTAATAATGTTCTGGTTTAGGCATTAGCATTGAAAGGACTGAGAAAGCTCTCTTCACTCAGCTTTATACAATTTAATCTTTGAGCTTAAAATCCATTTAAGATGTTTGTTGCCACATCTGTCAAGTAGAATCTTGTTAAAGCGAGCAATCAGCCTTGCACATATTTGACCCTGACTGAAAATGGAGTGTGGGTAATATCCTTAGCTTGCGTGTTTCTTTGCACAATTAAATGTCAGCGAATTCATAGCAAAATCTTACTTGGTGTATTCCTTAAAGAGCCAAACAAGTTCAGTTTTTGTATTTACATGCATCTCAAATGAATCTCTGTTGAGCGCTTGTGATCACTGCTAGAGATAAGTAGTGCAGCTCGAACAGTCGAGCATAGCACTAGCAAAGCCAAGGTCATGGGTTCAATTCCTAGGGAATACAAATGATAAAATATAGCATCTTGAATGCAATGTCAGTCTGCCAAAGCCAGAAATGTGAATGCACCAGGACACATCAGTTTCTCTGCTTCTCAATGAAGATTGAGTGATTGGATCACAAAATATTCTAGACAGATATATTGATATATTTAGCACTGTCCACTTGTACATTGGTAAAAAAGTATATATAGTATATGTGTCTTTTTGGTTGGTGTCTGCTATATTGGCAAGATAAGGATCGCCTGTAAACACATGGAAGTGAATTGACAGATGCAGGCAGCAACAGTCCTTTGTAACTGATTTTCACAAGATTTAGTGTATAAAATCAAAATATTGTATTGTAGATAAAATAAAACCCAAAATTAAAAATAACATGACTTTAGTTTTATTAGCATTCAAAGTCAAATTAAAGAAACAATGCATTTGTTGCACAACATTGAAAGCAGACTGCTCTAAAGTCACAGCTTGATGTAATTTGGGTGCACTGCAATAAATCACTGTGTCAGTAAAAAGAAAAGAAAAAATGAAAACAAGCATTCCTAATGTTAACATCAAGGTGATTAATATAGATAATAATAAGTAGAGGCCCTACAACAGACCCCTGAGGAACACCCCTCACAGCAAGGGTGCTGATGAGTGATCTTCCATTCGCACACACTGTGTCCTGTCTGCTAAATAATACTCAAACCAGGATATTGTCACATTTCCAACTAGCTACCATCCTCTGCACTACACTTCCCAGCATCCCTCCTGGTCCCCACCTGCACGTCATCATCACCCTCATCCCTGCCACTACAAATGCACACTCCTCACCACAGTTCATTGTCCGAACTCGTTTGATGTATGTGGACTCTTCCCCTTTGTCTCCAACGATCTCCCTGTGTCCAACATCTTCCTTCCCTCTGTGTCTATGCCAAAATCACCCTTTGGACTCCACTACCCTACTCACCTCATCCCTACACCTTTGTTATTCACCATCAGTGTTGGGGAGGTTACTTTGGAAATGTAATAGATTACAGATTACAAATTACCCTATTTAAAATGTAATAAGTAGTGTACCTTTTCAATTACTTTATAAAAGTAAAGTAACTAATTACATCTGATTACTTTTTGATTACTTTTAAGTTTCTAATGGATATTTTCAACTAAATCATTTTCAAGCATTTATACCAAGCAGGTGTGACCGATAACTTTGTGAGTCATAACGTATGCTACAATGCCAAAAAAAAAAACTAAGTTATATTAGATTTGACATTACCAACCTCATTCAAGGAAATGCAAGCTATGTATTTTTTTTTTTGTGAAAGGGTTCATAAAAACAAGTGTGTCTGGTAAAGGCAGCTAGCAGGCTAGCTAATTTGTTATGAATGTTTTTAATATTGGTCTCGAATACACAAAGGGGACGATGAACGCGAGGGTGCGTTTTGGTGATTTTTTTTCACATTGCACCTACAGTAAATCGACTTAAAACTACTCCGTCCGTCACTTTTTATCATACAGAAACGAGTAATATATCATTCGAAGTGAAAGGGTCTGTTTTTATTTCTGTACACTCACAATAAAATAAAGAAAGGCTAGGTTACATACCTGCAGATGCTTCCTCAGGTTCGACATTGAAGCTTTTGATGTCGAAAGTATTTTAACAGCTGGCAAACAAATTTTGCACTGAACTGTTATATTTGGGCCCCTCTCGGATTTCAGGGTGAAATTATTTTTAAATTTCCAGCAATGAAATGCATTTTTATCATTCGCCATGGTGGCAGCTATCAGACTGGTTGTAGTAGCCTAGCGGCAAAGAGGATTAACGTAATTGGCAGACGTGGTGCGCCGCAAATTCAAACCGATGAACCAATCAAAAGCATCAAAATAGCACCGCTTTAATAAATGGCTTTAGCAGAAGGCATCGTGCATATCAAAAACAGGCAAAGCAACAGATTAATATTATTCAACATATCCCAGATTTTTAAAGAACATTTTTAGATGTAACCCCATTTGTAATCTTTAACATTTTCATAAGTAACTGTAATTTAATTACATTTTTTTGTCAGTAACTGTAACGAATTACAGTTACATTTATTTTGTAATTAAATTACGTAACGCCGTTACATGTAACTAGTTACTCCCCAACACTGTTCACCATCCACCTTCCTCTCCTGTGTCTACATTCCGTAACGGATTTAGTGCTATTAGACAATCCTATTAGCCTGGCAAGCCAGACCTACATCAAGATGTTAGGTCTGGCAACTCACCATTGGCACGGCTCAATCCGAGGGGCGGGATAACCGGTTGTCTCTCAAAATCCCTCTGCACGCAATAGGATAGCGCTACAAACCAATCAGAGCAACGAAGAAGGCTAGTTGGTATATTAAACGTTTGCCGTATCCGGTCGGCAAAACTCCGAACACATCTTCCTTTTTTAAAAATTACTTAAGTGCCGTTCTTTGCTCTTTTCTCAAATAAAAGCTTAACTCCAAGTCCTCCAGAGTCGCGGCCAAAGCCGATTCGAAAGACCGCTGTTCTCCAGCAGCAGCCGCCATTATTTGTTTTCAAGTAGCAGGGAACCGTCGCAACTCTGTCGTCATTATGTTAAGCCCGCCCCGCCTACTCTATACACGATGTGATTGGCCTGACCTGAGTTTGGTTTTTCCAGCTCGAAAGTCAACGGAGAGTTGCAAGACCACACTGGCTGCAAAATTTATTTTGCTGCCGCTAGGGTGCGTCTAGATTTCTAGGCTACAATCCTATTAATTTGAGTCTAGATTTCAATATACTGAAATCAACTGTATTAAATGCATTATAAATCAATAAAAAGTGATGCACAATGATGTCCTTTATCAAGTACCTCAATAATGTAACGTAAGACCATAACTGCAGCTGTAGTTGTGCTATGTAAAAAAAAAAATAATAATAATTTTATGTTCAGTTAAATTTGAACTGTTCACTAACATGGTTCAAATACAGGTAAAGAAACCAAAAACAGGACATGATGTCACAAGATGCGACCCTAAAAAGGACAGAATGCTAAAGCATACCTTTATTATTTTTTTTTTTTGTCATAGTCTAGATGTTGCCATCACAGTTCGGTACAGGCGTCAGAACCGCATCTCCTCACAGCAGATTTGTGTGTGTAACAGATGAATTCCTGCCACAGTTTTGACATTCTTTTACACAGTTTATAAGCTCTTCACGAGCTCTCAGCTCCATCATATACCATCATATATACATGTACGGTGTGTTTTTAGAATGCTGTCAAGCACGAGACTCTGCAAAAGACATGAGCGCAATGGTTAAAGACGTCTATCTATTGTGTTTACATTGAAAAGCAATGGAAAAGTAGAGCAGTGGAATGGACAAACACATTCTGTGTGAACGGCCCCATTTTGTGGTAAATAGAGGAAACATTAAACCTATGTTTCTGATTTTCACCTGACAAACTCTTTTCAGACAGGCAGTATTTGCATTTGAATTGTGTTTTGATGACAGACCGACTTCCTCATATCGACCTTCTTTGACAGTGGTCTTAATGACAATCCCCCAGCCCATTAATTTCGCCCCCTCTCCTTACCTCTGCTGTTTCTGGGGTTATTTCTCGAAAGACTTCAATTACCTTAAATTTGATTCGCCTGTTTGCATTGCATGCTGGGAATCCTCACAGTTTGTTGTGTGATATCTGGTGAGCGATGTTATCAGATAGATTGAGGGTAAGTCACTCACTCGTTCGGGTCGCCATAAAATTAATGAACTATGCCTGAAAAACGATCCTGTCTCCCTGAGAGTCCCACCTTTTATAATTGACATCTAAACTGCTGCCACATTGGTGCAATATCTCAGCACCGCCAGCAGCATTTGGTGCTGGATTGTTTTGTTTTTACCATTAAGTACATACTGACATAATAGATTATTACAGTATTTTTGACATACTTCAATATTTAAAACAATACGATTCGATACAAATTTATTGAATTTATTGATTTTTTTCTTCCATCACAGTAGCTATCATCACAATTATTCAACAAATAGTCAACAAACCATTAAACAAATGAATACACTCAGTCCTCACCTTATTGCTCACAATCACAAAATCTGAACATTCCACATGAAATATTACACTAACATACTTGAATGTTGCCCACCCTAGTGTGGAACTCATTTGCATAGCAAAAAGTACAGTGCAAAAGCAGTGCCTTTAATATTTGACCAATGCATTATTCTTTTACCATAAATTTTTTTCATTATTAAAGGCATAGTCTGCAACACATAAAATCCAAACACGATAAGAAATGGTTGAGTCATCATCCATTCATTTATCTGATGATAGGTTTGTCCCGTGAAATGCTGTGATAACAATCAATAACCACTAACATAAACTGTGCTTTGCGTTAAGATGAAGTGGATGTGTTGCAGTTTATATCAATTGAAGGCCCGGTAACACTTTATTTTGATAGTCCGTTTGTTGAGACTTTACTAGTTATTAGTAGCCATTCAGTAGCTTGTCAACAGTGCATCAGTTGACATTCAACAAGACTGTTTCAACTGACACGTAACATACGTTCAACTGACTGCCTATAGACTATAAGGTACAATTCAAGTGTTAATCTACAGATTTTACGAAAAAGTGCCTGTTGACTGTCAGTGTTATTTTGCAACAGGTTATTAACCAATTGTCGACTAACTTTCAATTGTCAACTAACTTTCTGTAGATTGAGTAATGAGTACCAACAACTCAAGATCAATCTGTCAGTTAAAAGTCAACAGTCATGTCAGCATATGAAGTATATGATACTGTATATCCTACTCAAGGGGTCTCATGCATCAATTAATAATTATTTTAGCTGATTTAAAACTGTTTTAAAAAAATTGTTAACCATTTGTAGATAATCTGTTGATAGTCAACTAAAGATTAGATATGTTGCTTGTCAACAAATAAATTGTTTATGATCAGTAGACTATTAATAGACATTATCCACTAAGTGTTAGTAGATATATTTTAGGACTATCTAATTAAAGTGAAAAACAGTTTATATCAGTAGAAAGTCTATAACCTATCAACAGATTGAAAACATACTTTTTTTGTACGTTTGGATAGATGCTGAAACGTATGATACAGACATGTCTGCAACGTAGAATTATTACGAATTCACAGCTACAAAACGTTTACGAATCATAAAGATATCTGTATCATTTCCCTTATACTGTTTTATAGATTACACTTACAACTCCCATTAAGATCCATTTTGTAGTCATTTATCGCCCCCCAGGTCAGCTGGGTAACTTTGTAGATGAGCTGGATGTGCTGCTGTCCACTTTCCCTGAGGACGGCACCCCACTTCTAGTCTTCGGTGACTTCAACATTCATCTCGAAAAGCCACATGCAACAGACTTCACCTCTCTCCTAGCCTCTTTCGATCTCAAACGACTCATCACCACAGGTACTCACAAATCAGGCAACCAACTGGACCTGGTTTACACACGCAACTGCACCACAGACAACATCTTGGTGAGACCTCTCCACGTTTCAGATCATTTCCTCATTACTTTCAGTCTACAACTCTCTACCCCTGCACCACCACCCCCACCACCAGTCACTTTCAGACGAAACCTGCGCTCACTTTCCCCCTCCCATCTTTCCTCTGCCGTGTCATCCTCTCTTCCCCCACCCTCACAATTCTCATCTCTGGATGTGAATACCGCAACGGACACCTTATGCTCCACTCTAATCTCTTCTCTAGACATTATCTGCCCTCTCTCCTCCAGGCCAGCACGCGCTACTCCCTCTAACCCCTGGTTATCTGAGGTTCTTCGGGAACACCGGACCGAACTCAGGGCAGCAGAGAGGAAATGGCACAAATCAAAAGACGCATCTGACCTGAGTATGTATCAATCTCTCCTCTCTTCCTTTTCTGTTGATGTTCATGCTGCAAAATCTTCATACTTCCACAACAAGATCAACAGCTCCTCCAACACACGATTACTCTTCAAGACATTCAACTCTCTCCTCTGTCCACCTCCACCACCACCCGCCTCCTCCTTAACTGCTGACGATTTTGCGAACTTCTTCACCACCAAAACAACAGCTATCAGCAGTCAGTTCTCAGCTCCACACACACAGGAACCCAGACCGACCCCTTCCATAGCCAATATCCCTCTGTCCTCCTTTTCTTCGCTAACCGAGGAAGAAGTATCTACACTTCTCCTCTCCAGTCACCCTACCACCTGCCCTCTTGACCCCATCCCCTCACACCTTCTACAAGCCATCTCTCCCATACTTCTACCATCACTCACACACATCATCAACTCATCCCTCCATACTGGCACCTTCCCTACAGCATTCAAGCAGGCTCGGGTTACTCCACTGCTCAAAAAACCAACGCTAAACACATCATTTGTAGAGAATTACAGACCTATCTCTCTCCTACCATTCATTGCGAAGACACTTGAAAGAGCTGTCTTCAACCAACTAACATCCTTCTTGTCTCTAAACAACCAGCTGGATGTCAACCAATCTGGCTTCAAGAAAGGGCATTCAACTGAGACTGCATTACTGTCAGTCACAGAAGCCCTACGGATCGCAAAAGCTGCTTCCAAATCTTCAGTCCTCATTCTCCTGGATCTGTCTGCTGCCTTCGACACTGTGAATCATCAGATCCTTCTGTCCACCCTCTCATCACTGGGCATCACAGGAACTTCACTCCACTGGTTTGAGTCCTATCTCACAGGTAGGTCCTTCAAGGTCGCATGGAGAGGTGAGGTATCCAGAGCACATCAGCTGACCACAGGTGTTCCCCAGGGTTCAGTTCTTGGTCCCCTCCTCTTCTCCATCTACACCACATCACTGGGACACATCATACAGGCACACGGTTTTTCCTACCACTGCTATGCTGATGACACGCAGCTCTTCCTCTCATTTCAACCAGATGATCCCACAGTAGCTGCACGGGTCTCAAGCTGTCTGGCGGACATCTCCACATGGATGAAGGAACATCACCTGCAGCTCAACCTGGCAAAGACTGAGCTTCTCGTCCTCCCTGCCAATCCGTCTCTACAGCACGACTTCACCATCTAGCTAGAGTCATCATTAATCACCCCATCAAGATCGGTCAGAAATCTTGGAGTAACGTTTGATGACCAGCTGACCTTCACTGATCACATTTCAAAGACAGCTCGATCATGCAGGTTTGCACTGCACAACATCAGGAAGATCAGGCCTTTCCTAACTGAGCATGCAACGCAACTTATCGTCCAGGCCCTGGTCATCTCTAGGCTCGACTACTGCAATGCTCTTCTGGCTGGACTTCCAGCATGTGCGACCAAACCCCTACAGATGATCCAGAATGCTGCAGCTCGTCTTGTCTTCAACGAGCCCAAGAGGGCCCACGTCACTCCTCTGTTCACCTCTCTGCACTGGCTACCTCTCGCTGCTCGCATCAAGTTCAAGGCACTGACGCTTGCTTACAGATCCATCACAGGCTCAGCTCCCTCCTACTTTCACTCACTCCTACGAGTCTACATCCCTACCAGACACCTACGATCGGTCAACGAGCGACGTCTCGTGGTTCCATCACAGAAAGCCACAAAATCACTTTCCAGAACATTCTCATTCACAGTTCCATGCTGGTGGAACGCTCTCCCCACCCTCATCCGGAATGAAACATCACTTATCAGGCTTATGCTACTCTGAATAATACCTGAACTTCGTATTTTGAGCACTTCTTGCGTTGTTGTTGTTTTTGCCTCTTTATGATGACTCGCTGAATTTTTGTCCTAATTTGTAAGTCGCTTTGGATAAAGGCGTCTGCTAAATGACTAAATGTAAATGTAAATGTTCCCTTAACCCTACTCCCAAACCTAAATATAAATTACTCATTTTATACAGAATATAAAAAGAATAAAACACTTTATGGACAGATATGTGTAGGGAAATGCCAGTTTTATTAATAGCATTAAAATATATTTTGAGCCACTAACATTAATCCTACTCCTGCCCCTTAACCTAACGTTACCCATAACCATTTCTTAAAACTATGCAGGCTAAAATTATGAAGAAAAACAACAGATGTGTAATCATAATAATTTATTGCGAAAATGTAAATCGGTACCAAAAGTAGCTCAAATGACGATGTGTTGCAGTCCTCTCTGGCAGTATATAATAGTTTTGTATAAGGGACAGAGCAGAATTTAAGTTATTAATCAATGAAAATGTTAACCCAGCTTCCCTCTGCGTGAAGACGGCGCGCGCGCCCTGGCCTGCATTTCAATGTTGTTTCAACTGAAACACGGCATGCTGCAATCTGTGACGAAGCAGGCGAGAGCCAATGAGCGTTTGATATCACTGCCGTAAAACATGTCGTAACGCTTCTTGAGGGCGCACTTTTTGAATTTAAATTCATCACGAGCGCGGGATTTGACCTATGGATTTGACATTTACGGTCGCTGCTGAGAATGGAGATGGAGACCGCTGGATGTGGATGAAGGGCTGAATTTGGAGCTGTTTCTTGCTTGCGTATGGATTATAAAGATTTGGATTACATCTAACATTACGTTAGCTAATAAAAATGATGTATTTTGTTAATTTATATTGTGTTTTGGTGTATTATGGTTCTATAGGAGAAAACGCCTTTTGTGTCTCACCGTAACGTTAAATAAACTAAATGTTACAAAATGGTTAAACGATTAAAGAAGGTATTGTTAAGGGTTTAAACTATAGTCTTGTCTGTTAATCCTCCGAAGCGAGTTTGCAGCAGGAACAGAGATTTCTTAAATGAGTAACTGTTATAACGTTAAACTGCATTTAATAAATGCGATTTTCTGTAAAACTTACTGTCATGAAAGGCTAAATGTATTAATTAATAATTATTGTTATTTGTTGTTTATAACTTTTGATCTTGGCCTCGGGCATTTGAAATGATGTAGACTATTGAGAGTTTTCTCATTTGGAATGCTCAATATATATATTTTTTTCCACATAATCAGATGGTTCAGATGTGATTGTGATATCCTAGTAAATAATGGGTTGTATTATTTTTTATTTAATAAAAGTGATTTTTTTTCTCTCTGATGTGCTGGCCATAGTGTTTGTTCTACTTCAGTCAGGTCAGGTGTGCAATCTGTTGATAGGTTATAGACTTTCTACTGATATCAACTGTCTTTCATTTTAATTAGATAGTCCTAAAAGATATCTACTAACACTTAGTGGATAATGTCTATTAATAGTCAACTGATCATAAACAATATATTAATCTGTTGATAGGTTATAGACTTTCTACTGATATAAACTCTTTTTCACTTTAATTAGATAGTCCTAAAATATATGTACTAACGCTTAGTTGAGAATGTCTATTAATAGTCTACTGATCATAAACAATTTCTTTGTTGATAAGCAACAAATAAGCAACTACATGTAATCTTTAGTTGACTATCAACAGATTATCTACAAATGGTTAAATTTTTTTTTTTTTTTAAATCAGCTAAAATAATTATTAATTTGATGTACATGAGACCCCTTGAGTAGGATATACAGTATCATATACTTCATATGCTGACATGACTGTTGACATTTAACTGACATTGATCTTGAGTTGTTGGTACTCATTACTCAATCTACAGAAAGTTAGTTGACAATTAAAAGTTAGTCGACAATTGGTTAATAACCTGTTGCAAAATAACATTGACAGTCAACAGGCACTTTTTCGTAAAATCTGTAGATTAACACTTGAATTGTACCTTATAGTCTATAGGCAGTCAGTTGAACGTATGTTACGTGTCAGTTGAAACAGTCTTGTTGAATGTCAACTGATGCACTGTTGACAAGCTACTGAATGGCTACTAATAACTAGTAAAGTCTCAACAAACGGACTATCAAAATAAAGTGTTACCGAAGGCCCTGCCCTGCCATAAACCAACACAATAAACTCGTCCCTGGGATTTCATCTTATGTTGTTCACTACATAGGAGTATAGTTTCCCCAATGTTTCTTAAAATTTTATATTTTTACCATTCATTTAATGTCCCCTTGTAGTCAACCATTTTTGATCCTTTAAAACTCATCTCTGATCACCAAAACAACATATTTAAAAGTTTTTTCCTTGAATTGTTTTTGCCATGCCTTAAAATATCTTGAATGTAACTCAACACCATTGCCTCATTTAGGATATGCGGTTCTTTGAATATGCAAATGAGCCCCGCCTCCACTCACTCACTCAGCTCAGAGATCCACTGGTTGACGATCACACGTTGATCTGATTGGTTACAAGGTAGTTTGTGACGTCAGAAACACCAGCGATTTCAAACCGTGTTTTTGAGACTGTCTTTGTTTCACTGCAGCTTTAAGGAGAAAATACTCAGCAATGCTGTCGACTTATGAATTTACACATGATTAGTCTTAAAGCACATTAAAAACACCACATAGACATATAAACAACATTAAAAGCTTGATTTTCACCACAGGGGGACTTTAACATAGCACATTTTTATCTTAACATTCCAGTGATCAGGAATTTGAAACTTAAAATGTTGGGTTTAAATTCCTAAAAATGGTTGCATAACTTGGCGATGGAATGGCCATCCGTTCAGGGTTTTACATAAGACAAGCGGTTTGGAAAATGGATTGATGGTTGCTTGGATGGTTGGTTGGTTTCGAAACTACATGAAATAACAAGACACATGACAAAACATGCAGTTTCAGGGACATATCAGTTAAGCGATCAGTATTCCCCACATTTTCTGTGTTTCATTTTTCTGTTGTATTGGCAGATTAATTATTTAAGAATGATCCCTTTAAGTCACCTTATAATATCATGAGACTGAGCCCAGGAGAAGAGGAAAAACTGGAAAGAAATGGTGTTCAATTTTTAATAGAAGAGAAAGTTTCTCAATATACGATTGTCTGACTCATCATTTTGCCCACCCTTGTCTAAAGAGGACTTTGCACAATCAATAACTGTCATATCCTTCATCTCTCCAAGTCAATTTTGAAGTCACCCTCCGTTAAGACAGCGTTCTTTTTATTTAGAACACATACCGGCCCATTTAGGCGTTAAATTAATCATTTGCAAAACTATGCATGCAAACAGACAGGTGCTTGCGTAGCACATCAGTGTGAAACCTTCAGGAAAGTGGGCCTTTAGGCTGCCCTGCCGTGGAGCCACACTGGAGCGGGGCTGATAAATGGGCCGTGGAGAATAGTGGGTCTAAAGAAGTGCATGAGCAATCAGCAAAGTAGCAGAATAAAGAGATTGGCCTGTGGCACATATCAGGTTATGCTACTAGAGGAAGAGTGCAAACATGCACAAGGCAGCAAGCTGAAAAGATTTATCCAATGTTTTTGCTCTAAAAGTACTCATCATCCAGCCCAGCAGCAGCTGATCCATTTGCACTGAGACTTTTCTCTGCTAAAAAGGCAAATGTTTGGTTTTGAGAAAATTGAGTTATTTCAGCACACAGCCTCCAGGTGTAACTGAAGGTTGTTAGAAAGTGCACTTCAAACGCTGTGTCAGATTACATGTTGAAAAGTCAAACAAAATGTCCTGTCATAAGCTAATTGGTTCTTTTTGTAAAAGATATTTCTCACTTTTAGACTGCTGCCACAGTTCAAAAGTAGATGAGGGGTTACGCTCACTACCGTGCATTCATATGCCATCATAAATCTTTGATATGTCTCTGCTGACACATCCCGACTAACGCAAATATCGGTGATTACTTCGAGGTCACGACAATGAGCTATTCCAAAACCAAGGGAACATTCTGAGCCTAAAGGCTTTTAAGCTAATTACTTTTACTCTCTTCCATCCACTTTTCTCACAATTAATGACAGTGCCGTATAACAGAGTTCAATACAAAACATGCTTATGAAGCTAATTAGATATCATGTTTTCAAGTCAAGCATATAAGAGGAAATGCTCCTTTAGTCTTTAAAGATTTTTAAATCGGCAGGTGGTGATTAATAATCTCATACCACACAGTTCTAAACTCGATGCCTACTTAGTGGGTGGCATCAGAATAAAGCAAAACGATTGAGAACCAGAGTGATTTTTTTTATTCAATGTCATGAGTCATGACCAGCTTTATGATGTTTGCCCTAAAGGGGACATGTATTTAATAATATCCTGTAAGTAGCCTTGAATGATAAACTGGAAGTTTTAAGCACTCTGCAGAATTTATTATCTAAACTAGTGTCATAACAATCTTTAAACCTTTGAGTAAAATTAAAAAGCCTAAAAATCCAACTTTAATTTTGTATTGAATGTACACCTTCAATTTAAGTTTATTCCATTAAAATAAATTAACATTTGACTAACAAATTATATTTTTTAAGATATACATATTATTTTTGATAAATGTTTATAAAATATATATATTGAGATGCAGAGATTATACTGACCTGTATAAAGACCTGAGATGCAGAGATTATACTGACCTGATAAAAGAAATAGAATTATTACTGTTTTCATATCAATATTCTTAATCTTTAACAACAACAGAAGTTGAGTAAGATGGATACATTTAAGTGATAAAGGTTGCACAACAAATAATCCTTATCCGTCAGTTTGACTAAATGAGCTGTAAAATTTCCTTCATGTTCTCATGCTCAGACTTCAAGACAATAACGTAGTGCTTGGTATATTAATGTGATGTGGGATGAGAAGAATATCTAAGAGCTCTTTTTAGTCTGCATCATTTCCCTGTAGTCCTTTTTCCTTTGTATTCTGCTGTAACAGTATGAAAAAGGACAACAAACTGTGCATTTGTGGTCTGCTCTCCCGATTTAATTGACAGTATATCCCATGAATAATTCACTGGAATGTAATAAGAATATCATTTTTTTTTTCTCCCCAAATTATCTCTTTCCTTGTCTGTTCCCACACGGATGCTTTGAAATTTAATCGTCTCCCTTCATCTCTTCTTAGCCATATTAGCAGTGTTTACTTGAATGTTTCTAAAGCAGGGAAATACAATATTTATTGTCTGTCAATGACAGAAATCGCTTTGAATTATTATCACTCAGTGTTCCGGTTAACATTTTTGATAGAGGCAACGTGTTACATAAGACAGACGTATAGAACTACAGTGATATTTATTTAACACGTTCGTAATTTTACCGTGGAAATACTCGGTTGTTACTCATTGTCTGTTGTAGTAATTTGTTAATGCTTTTACATTTTTAAAAGTCCTTTTAATTGAAGGGTCTCATCTCGTTGTATCCTGTTTTTGAAAATGCTTATTGAGAGCGAATCTTTCGATGATTGTTTACAGTTTCACAGAAGTTACTCCCATAATTCGCGCAAAGCATCATGGGGCGTACACTGAAAAAAACAATGTCAAATTTACTTCATTTTTCTTTGGCAAGTTTTTGCACAAATATATATATATTTTTTAATAAATTTCACACTCATATTTTTAAAGTAAATTTCACTTATGGAATTAAGTTGACTCTACTTAACCAAGTTAAGTGAAAGTAACAAAGAAAATAAGTAATATTTAATTAGTTTAAGTTTCCTTTGCAATACTTTTCACTCAAACAATATAAAATTGAATTCAGCCACACTTTTAAAATATATGCTTTACTTAAAAATACCTAAGTAATTAATATAATAGATATTGTGTAAGACAGCATATCTACATATCAGATGTAAAAATTTATTGGAACGTAGAGACCTCAATACTTGGTAGACAATACACAATGACGGTAACATTTGATAGATCGTTTTTGTGTTTGAATGCTAATCCTAATCCTAATCCTAATCCTAACAATAAAAGCAATGATAAAACAGTTTAAATACAGCTGGAAAACAGTGAAAAATCAACATAATTAATTATTCAAGGCCCAGTGCATGATGGGAACACCGCTATCAGAAAAGTGAGTAATTTTACTTCATTTTATAACGTTGATATTTACACTTTCATTTCTACACGCTTGAATTGAGTACTAATATAGCATTTACTTTGTTGTTTTTTTTATCCTTGCCTGAACTAACTTTTTCATGTAAATTACATTTTTTTTTATGTAGTATTTACTTCACTACAAAAATATTTTTTATCAGTGTAGAAAAAAAGGTGGATATAAGTTGTATGTTGCTTTATTTTCAAATTTAAAATGTTTACAGATGAATATTTGTACCCGTGCTATTGCTAGCTAACAGTTAACTCCAAAATATGTGTTATTTATAGTTTCCTCAAATTATTTGAGTTAACTAACTCATTGGGTCTTAGTAGAAATGTAAAGATTTTCACCCAAAAATTTAGTTTATTATATGTTTAATTGAGTGCATTTTTTATTACATTTTTAAGATGTTTAATTTAAGTATTTTTGATGACTCAGTTACCCATGCCATGTAATGAATGACATTATGAAAAAAAAAAAAAAAAACATATAACCAATAGACATATACGGTAATATACTTAAATATTTTTATATCTAACAGTTTCCCTCCATTCTCTTGAATAAACTGCAAACACATAAAATATGTGATTTTTCCAAAGTCATACATCTTACAATAGCCATCCAATGGACTTGACTGGCCATGACTGTGAAAACTTCATCTGGAAATGTGATTTTCTGCCTTGGCCTCTGACAAGTACTGTACCTTCCTTTTCTGTTTGTCTGGTTATTGTTCAGCATTTTCATGCCAAGACATATAATTCCCATTGCTTGTACAAGTTGTTCAGCTATTCCGTGAAGAACTAGGCCCTGTACAACTGGCAAAGAGGGTTTTAGTAGACTGCAGTCAACTTATATTTGCAGTACCTAGAGCGTCAGTGGTGGATGGAGTATTTTCTGAGGTTACACAAACAAGTGGTCGACATCAGGGCCGGTTCATGGTCCTAGGCCCTGGGGGGCTCTTGAAGTGCCCCTAGTTCTCAGCTTGGACTCTAATATTCAAGTTTCCTTTTGGAAATCTCAGACAGCAAAGCTTTGAAGGGGCTTTGCAGTGTGAAACCCTGGGGCTTGGTTTATAATCCAGCCTTGATCAACATCTTGGAAAAAATCTCTATATTTGTCCTCCCAAGTTGTGTTCCAAACCTGGGACAGTGAAGGCAAAGACGTGGATCACAGAATTCTCTTTTTACATGAACCCCTGTGTAACCATGTGCGTGTAAAGTAAGGGTATATGGTTGTCGTGCTGGGTTTTATCAGTTTAAGCACCCTAGCATTAACCCACCCACCTCACCTGCTCTTGGCACCCAGTGTACATCATGAGGCCAGTCAATTTTCTACAGTCTCAATGAACATCTGCCATTCGGAAAATGGCAAGTAAACATTGGGGTTAGTTGACTGCTCCTGCTGCCATTTCTACTGGGTGAGACTGGCCTGGTTCCAAGAGATATGCAAATCATGACTGCGACAGAAACAGCATTGAAGTGACTTTCCAAGCTTAGGAAAAATACCCAACTTCATGTGGTACTCCTTGCTACAGAGATTAAGTGGATTAATTTTTTCATAATATCAATGTAGGATGTGATCTGTTGATGCAGGAGCGGATGGGGGATATTTGGAGTGAGAACAACATGAGGGTGAAAAGGTAACAGTACAACAAGTCAGGTTTTCAAGAGGCATATTAGTCTGACACTTCCAGTGGTTCAAGGGTATTTGGATATCCGTGGATGTCATTATATTAGGTGTCTTTAAGTACATTTATACCTGCAAGTAATTATATCAGATTTTTAATGTGGATGTGGTCAGAGCCGATCCTGACCTCCCTGGGGCCCTAAGCAAAATTCTGTTTAGGGGCCCTCATACCTGACCCGTGAGCCATGAACCATTTGCCATTGCCACACAGTCACACCTGATACCCCAGTGTTCCCATTACAATCCCTCCTTTAACTAGTTCTAGTGAAAATGTAATTCCTGATATCAGAAGACATTGTTACTAGTAAAAAGTTCATTCTTAATATCAAGAATTCACATTTTAAATAGTACAAATTGAATTATTGATATCAAAAATGCATATCCTGTGAATGAATAAAAGCTAAAATGGCGCCATAGCATGTCACTGTGTTTTTAAATGATAAAAGTAATTCTTGATACTCTTGATTCTTGATGGTTATTATTTACTGAGGGATGTGCATCCATATTGACCAGAATCTCCAGCCAATCAACATTTTAAATTCAATGGAGCCTATCAATAGTCAATGTCAATACATTGCTTTCCATATTGCATTAGTGCAGAGTTGTAACTAAACCTTGACTTAGCAACTAGATAATCATCGTCTTGTTTTAAAACTATAATGAGGAGTGCCATCACGCCCATATTGTACTGGTCCCGACTCACAACAGATGTTTCTGCTGGAAAGTGCGCGTTTCATTTCATGCACGTTCATATGATCGCATGTTAACGCGGACGCGGTTATCTTTTCCGAGCTGCAGTTTATAAACAAACACCGTTGTCCTTTGTCGTTTATTAAACATAATAAATCAACTCACATCAACTTAACTTTAGCCTACTGTTCTTTGCTGACATCAAACTTTGAGAGGAGAGCACACAAGTCTACCTGATAACTGTTGCCGCAATTAACTCTCATGGTGTTTTTTTCTCTCTCTTTTCGTGACCAGAAGGATAGTTCCGCTTCATTTTCTCATCGATATTGTAAACATTGATTGACGCGCTTTGACACGAGGGGGAGGCGGGGCTTTGAGTAATTTGCGGGGCCCTACGCACTTTGCGTAGTGTGCGTATAGGGCTGATCGGCTCTGGATGTGGTAGTTAAAGCCATGTAATGTAAAATGGGACTACAGTAGGCCATCATTTAATGTAATTGTATACACCTTTAAAATAAATATTGGAACATTATGTGGCATTCCCAAGTGGAAGAAATAAATCCGACTAATCCGACTACACTGTAATCTGACTACACCACCCTGGTGGAGCACCAGGGAAATACTCCCAATAATGACGCACAGGTAAGTTTTACTAATTGAAGGCAAAGAGATAATGTGAGATGTGAGTATAAAATAAAAGAAAGAAAACAACCAAGTAAAGTTTACAGATAGTGTGGTGTGGCGGCTACTGTATAGCACTCAGCGCCTGAGTGGCACCGGAATAACGGGACAGTGAATGAAGTGAAAAATCATAAACACTTCACAATAAAACAGTGTAATAAATATAAATAGGTATAAAACATAGTAAAGCTGCAAAATAGATCAAAACCAAATCAACAAAAACATAGAATACACACAAAAACAAGAATATTGTAATGCTAGGCACAACAATCACCCAGTGCTCTAATGCCACTCATAATCAACAAGCTGTCCTTTAAACAAACAGAAATGGGTCTCTTGGAGCTGCAGTAAGTCCTGCCGTGGGCATAAATACAATCTGATTCGGGTCAATTAAGTAAAATGCCACCCATACATTTATATAGGCTGAAGAATCATTCATTTTATTTTCACAAATTATTTTAAATGTTTTTAATCCACAATCTTCACCTGCTAAAATCACAGTTTCAGACAATCTCTTGAATGACTTTTACACTAACAGCATGTTTTCCTGGCAAAGCAGGAAGCAACTTTGTCAATCACTACTTGGATGCTGGTAGGCTGCCTAGGGAGGAACCATTATTGCACAACCCAGGCCAGCTGTGAAAATTGGACCCGCACAGGTTTCCACAAGTTATATATCTATTTCTGAAACTTCTAGGCTGCCAGGGAAAGGCCCAATTGGACCAACATCTCTGAGGACACAAATGAGGACACAAAGAGTAATAGGCTAGCAGTGCCTCTTCAAAAAGGTTTTTTTTTTTGCTTGATAATTTAGGATTATTTCTATACAGTCCTGGTCAGTAAGTTTTCAAATGGTGTGCAAGCTAATGCAGACTGCAGTTTCTGACTCAAGTTTCTACATTTCTTTGCTGCATTTGGTGGTTATTGGAGGGTGGCTTGGGTGATCTTTTACATTAGTTCAGCGGTGTCCAAATTTGGTCCTGGATGGGCACTTTCCTGCATAGTTCATTCAATTCAATTCAATTCACATTTATTTGAATAGCACTTTTCACAATACATATCATTTCAAAGCAGCTTTACAGAAAATGCGTGTCTACATTACAATTTAGAGTGATCTGTTATCAGAGGTGACTGTGTCTAAGTTATGTATTTCAGAAATGTACATATTCAAATCACACAGTCATGCAAATAATGTATTAATTTAAGGCAGAAACATTGAGCTCCTTGAAGTAAAGAATACATGTTGTTAACAAACGATTAGGATATATAGAAAAATGTAGCGAATCCGAGCGCTGATGATACATTGGATTCAATAGTAGAGGAGTGAATAAATTCTAGCCATTTCACTCTTAGCCGACGTACAGTTGGAAAACGCTAAAACTCGAGCGTTTGAGCAACCGAACACACATCTCCAGCTCATGTTGCTCTGTGACGTGTCAACGGTCGCTTTGGCCAGGTGGTGTTTATAGCATAGGGGGCGGAGCTTTAGATTCCAGAGAGCATTTGATTGGACAGAAGATGTAATGAGAAGTCGAGGTGATGTCATAAAAATTCCTGATCTATTTTAGCAGAAGTGAGAGACTGTAAGTTTTGAATGCTTATATCTCCTAAATGCGAATTTTGTCATTGTTTTGGAACACACCAACTAATTCATAACCTTAAGGCTAACATATTCATAAAAGCTAAAGAAAACTAAAATTTTGATTTCAGGGGGGATTTAAAGAGCATGATGGATTGTAAGGCGATAGAAGATCAGTTAAATACACTGCTAAAAAAATAAAATAAAAATAAACATTTAGGGCCTTGTAGGTCAGTAGCAGTACTTTAAAATTTATATGGAACTTAATAGGTAGTCAGTGTAGAGATGATAAAATTGGTGTTATATGATCATATTTTCTTGACCTGGTAAGAACTCTAGCAGCTGCATTTTGGACTAATTGTAGATTATTTATTGAGGATGCAGGACAACCAGCTAGTAATGCATTACAGTAATCTAGTCAAGAGGTCATTAATGCATGAACTAACGTCTATCTCCAACTTGCCTAAACACACCTGCCTGGAAGTTTCTATTGTGCATAGTATGACCTCAATTAGCTGGTTGAGGTGTGTTTAATTGGTGTTGGAGCTAAACTTTGCAGGACAGTGGCCATACAGGAGCAGGACTGGACACCCCTGTGTGACGGGTGTAGTGATGGGTTCTTCCTGCCTGCATTTGGTTGGTGAGTTATCTCATTGATTGCCCTGTCAGAGGTTGGCGGGGGAGTATATAAAGTGATTGGTCATACGGAATGGATCCATGAGCACCGCCCCTTTTTACTCCTGTGTTGCATTTGGCCACTAGCCTGGGGTGCGTTTCCCAAAATCATCGTTAGCCAACTATGTTCGCAAGTTCCGTCGTAATCAGCATTGTTCAACAAGTCTGTGTTTCCTGAAATCATAGTTCTAAGGAACATTCGCAAACAGCATTGCAAAGTTGTGTGGTTGGAACGACAGATAAATAACGGAGAAAAATGAGAAATAGTCCTCAGATGCCATGTCCATAATTTATAGTAAAACATCTAGCATTAATTCGATCTCTCGGTATCTTTGTATTTTTATAGTTGGAGGTTTGGGTCTGACAAATTAGTGCACGGCCAGAATAAGTGTTTGCCTGACAGATTAGACGTGTCTCTTTCTCTCCGGCATGCACACCGTTACTCAGATCGAGGCAGATTGAACAAGCCTACAGCCTCCCAGCACGTGTGGTTATCCTCTTTTTTTCTCTAATGGTATGTTTTTGTTCTTCTTCTTTTTTTTTTTTTCGTAACTTAACTGCACTTCCATTCCACCGTTACAAACTGAAGTTGTAATTGTTCTGTTTTAGACAGACTGGTCACGTTACGTGTGAGGTTTGTCCTCTGTGCCATTGGGGCTGCGTGGGAATTACTGCATCAGAGATGCTGCTGCTTTGTTTGACCAACTGTTGTTCTTTCTGTGATGCTTTAGTTCATTTGCATTTCATGCTTCATTTAGTTAATCTTTGTGTTTTCTTTGTGTTATTGTTAAAATTCCTTTTTATGAATGTTTGGTATTCGTTGCTAATTTCAAATATTGCAATGCTACATCCATTTATTTGTGTTATTGTGACTATTTGTTAATGTGAATTCCTGTCCCTCTTCATTTGAGTTTATTTGTCCTGCAGAGTTTAGTTCCAACCCTAATCAAACTCACCTGAACAAGCTAATCAATGACTACGTTTACATGCAGCCAATATCCGGGTTATGGTCGGGTTAGGGTCACTATTTGGGTTTCTGAAACATTCGGAATAACGCGTTTACATGCGTGAGCAGAGAGAGTTACTCCTGTATACATGGAATTTACAATATCCCGATATAAACGGCGACGCGCGGTTAGCGTCTGGACGTACGGACTTCCTTAAGACGCAATATGCGTCATTTCCGATTCTTTTTCCTGTATCCAAAGACAACAACAACAGCAGCAGCACGCGGATAATGAATAGTTCGGGGCAGATAGCGATCGCCTTTGTTTGCGCTTTCCTCCTCGCTCCAAAAGTGTGGTGCTGTGCTGCGTCTCGCCATGTTTACCTCTACTTCTTGTTTACTTCCGGTATACTGCACGCGGGTTTCTGTATGCGCCGTCCCTACTCAAAAGACCAAGATTCCTTGCGAATAGAACATGCTCAGAACACAAATCAATGTCCCTTTTGATGGGGATATGCCGATACGCGTTTACATGACCAAATATTCGGGTTAGAAAGGGGGTACCCCAGGTATAATATCCGGGTTTTTAAAAACCGGGATATGAGCATATCCGGGTTTTTGCCGGTGTTTACATGGCCGTGCGCGACCGGGTTATTGCTAATATCCCGGTTTTGAACGGGTTATTGGCTGCATGTAAACGTAGTCATTGTCTTCAGGATCACTAAAGCCTGGTTCACACGGCAGGATAATTAGGCCGATTTTAGCCCCGATTCACCCCTTCCGACAATCTTAAGGATGCTCCGATTATCGTCAAATTATCTGATCAGATATTCCTGCCGTGTGTGGTGTGTTAAGACTGCTCTCGTCTGCTCGGAAGGACGTCGGGACCGCTCCGATCTCAAATCGGGGATATCCAACATGTTGGATTTTTTTGGCCCGATTTCTCCTCGTGTGTGGTGTCCCCCGAGCACGCAGCCTGTGGACTATGGCGTGTAGCCAATCAGAAAGCGATGTGACGAGGCGGCAAGGAAGCACCGGGAAACAAAATCAAAACAGCCGGCGGCATGTCACTTCTTTGACCATCGCCTTTTCTTTTGATAAAGTTTTTTTTTCGGTTAAAAACAAACTACAAACTATCGCCACTGCATCCTCTTCGTCCGCCATGATTGTTTACTCTGAAGTCACGTTTGATCTCGAGGGATTTTGCGAGATTTCCCGTCTGACCTTGGAATGCTCGGGAGTCAAATCGGTTCGTGTGTGATGTGTTGATTTTGCCGCGTGGCTGCGCACCACACACTGTACGACCAAAACTGTTAGACCCGTGATTTTTTATCGCCGTGTGTGGGGTCTCTCAGGTTTGGAAAATCGGCTGACAATTTTTAAATCGTCCCGTGTGAACCAGGCTTAAGGCTAGAGGAAGGTGATTTTTTTTCTTTCTGTCTTTCTTTCTTTCTCTCTCTTCAGGGTTGGAGCTAAACTGCAGGACAGCGGCTCTCCAGGACCGACGTTCCCCATCCCTGATTTAGGCACATTGAGTTGTAATGGCACAACAGGGTGCGCTGCTTTTATGCCAGAATTCTACACACTATTTATCACCCCAAGAGGAGTCTAGTTTTAAAGAGGTGGAGAGGAAGGTGTTAGTAACTGTTGTGTATATGGAAATTTCTTTGATCAAGTTGTTGTTCTCTGAAGAATACAACCAAGGTGATTTTTCTACACACAGGGTTTGTGACCTTGTTTCAGGGTTGCAAAAGAGTTAATTTAAAAAAAGAAACAGGCATTTACGTTTGAGTTTTTTTCTTGTTCATTAATCTCCCAAATAGGATGTCAGTGCTCCTTTTGTGCTCGCCGCTAATGGGCGTTCAGCATCTCCTTGAGACCGTGTCACGCTGCTGTCCGTGGTGCTGGAGCATAATTGGCAAGGGACCCAACATAATGCTGACATACACATGGAGGGTTCGTTTTCAAGGTCTCAAGGCTTAGCAGCCTGTCCGCGTCTCATCTTTGTCACGCTGTCCAGGGCATAAAGGGTGATCCAAGATGCTTTCTAATCCAGTCTGGCATAGAGACAGCTTAGTTTTTTCATTAAACAGGAGTGAGTGTGACTGCTTCGATGACATTTAATGAGCATATCCATGAATAGTTTATTTTGTTTTAACAAGGAAGGGCAAATTAAATGTTTAATACTGTCCATAGACAATTCATTTGTGGTTTTGAAGAAATCATTATATGTTGCTGAGTAATAAAGTATTTAAGTTTTGCTGCTCATTGATTCTGCATTGTACATGACAAAATAACAAACAAAGTCCCATCTGTTAAAAGACAAGTTCGGTATTTTACACTTAAAGCCCTGTTTACAGATCGTATCTGATGAAATAGAACGGTTAAGATTAAAATTTGGACACATGCTCCTGTCCCGAGAATTTTAGGTTTATTTCGCTTTCCCCCCCCCACCCCCACAATGGTTGTCTATATGCACTGGAAGATTCCGTCCTAAAAACACATTAAACTTTAGTTTACAAAGACGTGAAACTCACCGAGTGGTCAGGGGTGTTCACTGATATGTTCACTCAAAAATCGCTGAAAAAGATGCATTCCAACAGGTTTATCGTAGTTTTTGTCCAACTCCATTGACTTAATAGGACGTCCTGTGAGACCGCAGCACCTTTACGGTATTACTCCGCCGCTTCTTCTTCTGCTTCTTCTGTGTATTCAATGAAATGCCCGTGGTTTGCTTGCAATTGGCAAAGGTGCATTATCGCCACCAACTGGGCTGGAGTGTCTATTATTCAAGCTCTCAACGGAAGAATCACGGGTGTGACGCGTTTGGCAAAATAGGTCCACAAAAGCGAAATAAACCTAAAATTCTCGGGACAGGAGCATGTGTCCAAATTTTTATCTTAACCGTTCTATTTCATCAGATACGATCTGTAAACAGGGCTTTAAGTGTAAAATACCGAACTTGTCCTTTAATAAATAATGGTAGACCACAGAACTACCTAAATAAGGAATTTTTTTGTAACTGGTATCAATTTGATTTTTAGTGGAGGTATGAAGTCAGTACCCCTTAATCAAACACACCTGAATCAAATCATCAGCTCAACAGTAGAGACTCCAAGACCTGAAATGGAAGGGTCAGAGAAGGGAGACATCCAAAATGAGGACTGTTGATGTGCCACCAGAAACAGGGTTGGGAACCACTGGTCTATTGTCAGTTGTGTAATGACATAAAGCAGAGCTCACAAAGAAGTTACTTTCAAACCAAGCAGCTGTTGGTCAACAAGGCAAACATTTCAAATTGGTCTATCCATCAAACAAAGTGATCAAACTGCTTCTGTAGACTCGGAATAAACCACTGTTTTTGTATGGATTACTTTTAATTTGATTAACTTTTTAAAGGCGGGACATATTGAATGGCTCCTCCCCCTTTTCAAATAGCCACTGGCATTTAGTTTACCTCACAGACTGCATGTCGTACTTGACAGCACCATGGAAGCGAATCCGAGCACTGATGATACGTTGGATTCAATAGTAGAGGTTTGGATAAATTCTAGCTATTTTTTTCTTAGCCAACGTACAGTTGGAAAACTGAATAAAACTCGAGCGTTTGAGCAACTGAACACACATCTCCAGCCCATGTTGCTCTGTGACGGTCAATGGTCGCTTGGGCCAGGTGGTGTTTATAGCATAGAGGGCGGAGCTTTAGATTCTAGAGAGCATTTGATTGGACAGAAGATGTGATGAGAAGCTGAAGTCGAGGTGATGTCATAAAAATCCGTGATCCATTTTAGCGGAAGTGAGAGACTGTAAGTTTTGAATGCTTATATCTCCTAAATGTGAATTTTATCATTGTTTTGGAACACACCAGCTTATTCATAACCTTAAGGCTAACATATTCACACTAAAAGCTAAAAAGCTTACATTTTGATTTCAGGAGGCATTTAAGAAAGAAGATCTTATTATCTTAATATAGTTATTACAACTGGGTAATAACTACTGACCCTGAACCTACTCTTAAACCTAGCCTTAACCCACGTAGTTACCTTATATTAACCAGTGCTTTAGGCTTGCAGTACACTGTAAAGCACACGTAAGTGCACATACTGTAAAATAAAGTGCAATTATACCTTTAAAAAAAACTAAGTATATAATACAACATTAAAACTTCCATGATCCTAAGCTACAGTATAAGGCATCGGCGTCTTGATAAAATACTTTTAAAATAGTCTATTTAAAATCCTGCATTACTTTTAGGAATAGCAGTCAGTCGTCAAATGTCAGCCGCTTGTGACAACAATCTAATGATAGCAGACTGTGAGTTATACCTCTGGGATCATATTGCGTCTTTGCAGAGAGATGAGTCCGTAAGAAAACTTGATTTGCTTGATTTCCTCTATATTTCAGAATGATGAAATGCCTTGTCAGATTCAGCTCTAAAACATCATCTGGCACAGTGTGAAGTCAAATACCACACAAAATCCCCAGATCCTGACTTACACAGTGTTATTCCTTTATTCATGCATGCACTCATTTGCTTTTTAGCTGCAGCATCTCTTTAACCTTAAACATGTTTTCTTTTGCATCCTAACAATGGGATACATTATCATATCGTGATGTAGGTCACTGTAAAATCTCTTTGACAAGATATACTGCACAACTGGATATTTATAGCACAAGTACAACAGTGTTTTTTTGCATGGACGGATGTCAAACTGTGTATTACCCATAATTCTGACACCTGTTTGTGTGATTTGTTATTGTTAGAAAAAAAAGCCTGCCCTCTACTGTCACACACAGTTGCTATTCTTCGAAAAATCTGCCCTAACTCTCATGTCAGATGTGGCAATGGCAGATATGTGAAGGATTTGGTCTTTTGAGTCAGATCTTTTCATGAATGAACTCGCTGACTCTAAATATCAAAATTTCTGGTTGCTCCTCCTAACACAAAGGGATACATTTGAAAACAGCATTTTCACACTTTCGGTTCACAAAAGTGTTTTCCAAAAGTTTCTCATTCACACTGACATGTCGGAAAACACTCAAATCATCTTACTGCGTACAGTATGTGTGAAACATGAGAAAGGCTTGTTGAGATTATACAGAGAGACCAGACATAATAAATGTGTCATGCTATTCTTCTGCTACTATCATTTTATTAGCAAAATCTCTCACCACTTATGGTGTGCCCCGGTCGCACTCAGAATTGCTATTCCATGTACGGTCTAAAATGCAGTTGTCCTCATGTTTTGCTGCAGGACAGCAATTTTCTCTTTGCAGAAGATTGTACAAAGAAGCATTTATTTTTAACAACACTATGGAAATTAATAGCAGGCACAATGCCAATATAACCATATATGCCATATAACAAATGGGTTATGCATCTCACGACTAAACATGCATTGTTTTTCGAATACCTCCATTTTCACAGTCCACACTTAAATGTGGAAATAGCATTGTATCAATGTATCAATAGCAATGGATCTACTTGGTAGAGTATCTTCAAAAATCACATTTTTCACAGGGCAAAAACACCACTTCAGTGCAGACAGAATCTGGGCAAAATATGCATTTCAAAAGTATCTGGATTAATGTAGACGAAGGCTGTCATACATCAATTAAATTGATCTTAAATCCATTCCAACCAGTTTTTTAAAGGTGAAGTGTGATTTGTGCAGCACGGATATCACAGAATAAAAATAAAATAAAAGAAGTTTCAGGTTTCCTGAACAATTTCCAAAAACCGCCAATGGTTGGAGAAACTCACACCCTGGGTTGAGCCGATGCTCCTGTATTGGGGTTGTCAGTACACCCAAACAAACATTTTGCACATAGAGCCACATCATGAATTTAAACCTAAACATAAAACATTGCACAGATCCTCTTTAATGTACATGAGGTGTGTATCTTGCCCTCTATGATGCTAGTCTAATATATGCAATCCAATGCCTCTTAATGGGTAACTATTGCAGGAATACCAAATATATTATTATAGAAATAACTATCAAGCCTCAGAGATGCTCATGAGTCAGTGATGCTGACACACAGTTGTTGAATTCTCCTGTACACGTGCCACTTGACTGGTTTTGACATTTAACTCATAACCCGTGGGCAGATGTCTCCGGAGGATTCTTGGACATGACTCTCTCATAACAAGACCGATACACATTCACTCTTCCTGCATACATGGGTTGAGAATCTGAGGCCTGAATCATTACGGCCCTGAGCAAAGTTTCAAATCCAATTACAAGTCAGCAACGTTTCAGTGGCTTTTATTACAATTGTGATGACCTTGGGTGTCTCTGGAGAAATACAAGGGCAGACAGAAGCTCACTATGAACTTTCAAAAAATTCTTTGCTTTTGAATAATTCAAGGGTCAAACAAATATATGAAGCAGAACAGTGGATAAAGACCATTCAAAATGTATAAGACGTGCAACATTTTTATTTATAAAATGTCTTCAATCAGTATATATATATATATATATATATATATATATATATATATATATATATATATATTCAAAAGCATTATTTGATCAAATATATTTTCTAATTTAATATATTTAAAATTTAATTTTTCCCTTAATTTTCAGCAGATCCTTCAGAAACCAATATAATACGATGATATTGTGCTCAGAAACATTTCTTGTTTATATAAAAGTTGATGGTTTGAGTAAAAAAACAAACAAAAAAAAACATATTTTTATTTTATTATAATTTATTTTATTATAATTTATTTATCATTATAATTTATTTATCATTTATCATTTGTATTTAATTAATTTATCATTTTTTTTATTTTTATCATTATATTGGAGTCCCAGAAGTTAAATGCAAGTTTCCTTTACCGAACATAGAGCACAAGTGTGTAACTGACACACACCAACATTTATACACAGGCTTGATAACATACAACAAGAGAAGTTACATGCATCCCTTAAATATTCAATGGGTAATTTACATTTGAAATCAATAGACTGCTGAAGGCACATCCTGCTGAAAGCATTTAGATTCAGATGCCAATAAATGGTAGTAAAATGATCATCACACAGATTTTTGCCTGTCTCATGGAAAAAAATATTGGCAAGGAGTTTTCATCACAATCCAGCAGACATTTGGTTTGATATTAATCTTGTTGCGAGGGATCGATATGCTCTAAAAGCAAATTGGCCTGTGCCTTTAATCACCCTGAATGCTGCAAGTTGCTTAAAGCCCAATTATGCTGGTGATGCATGTTTGTATAAAAGCTTCCTGTTTCTTTCAGCAGCTTTCAACAGCTGGGTTGTGTTCATGTACACTTTCTTTTACTTTTTTTTCTTTTTTTTTTTTATGTTTTAAATGCAAAGGAGTTATTTTAATTAAACATACAGAATGTCACAGTCTATATTGTATAAGGTTGTTTACATTTAGCAAATAACTGGAATCTGACATTGAATCTCAGAACACAGTTGATGCTTGATGTGTTCTTCTTGCTACCGTGTTTGATGTTTCTGGTTTGATGTTTCTTGCTTCTGTACATTGACAAACTTCAAACTTCATTTTTTCTCTTCTGCTTTAAAAAAATACATTCAGACACTATTACAACAGAATGTTTTTTTCTCCTCCTTCACATGAATCGTCTTTATTGACAAGACGTCACAGTGTTATTTCTACTATGCAATCAAAAACTCACAGTTTGTAAAGATGGAAATTGTATTACCTCATTCATTATAAATACGTGAACATCAAGCTATACTTAATAATAAATAAAAGTTGAAGTACCTAAGTTTATAGACCATGTGTCCCTAAATTGTCACATTTTACCATTTTTATAGAAATACTGCCTTAAACTGAAGTTGAAGTTAAAGTAAGAGGTTCTAAATGAAACTAACGTAACCTCGGTTCTCTCTAGAAGAGGGAACGAGTACTGCGTAAGATATCTTACGCTAGGGGAAAATCCTTTTTCCGCGAGATATTGAAGCCAAAAATTATCCTTAATTTTGTAATAATGCAAAACGCGTTGCGGCAGCATGCAGACATAGGCGAGACAGCTCGCGCGCCTATTGGCTGCTCTGCGGCAACTGCAGCAGCCTATCGAGCGAGGCCTGGCGTGACGCCAGACCCAATCAGGGCACTTCGCGCCCGCTGCGTCACGTCCCGCCGAAATGGGCGTGGTCTAGGCCTATAAATACCGCTCGCAGGCAGCTATTATCTGGTTTTTCATCATCGAAGCAACCAGAGCGTGTGCATGCACGGCAAGATACGCAGTACTCGTTCCCTCTTCTAGAGAGAACCGAGGTTACGTTAGTAACCGAGTACGTTCTCTTACGAGAGGTCTCTCGTACTGCGTAAGATATCTTACGCTAGGGGACCCAATGCAAAACGCCGTGCATGCTGAGATCTGACACCAAAGATCCAAGGGCGAAAGCCCGGGGTACATATAGTGCACAATCACTCAGGGAACTCACAGGGAGTCCAGGAAGAGGGAGGGGCGAAGCCGCACTCTTCCACATATGGTAGCGTCGCTGAGACGCGAATTTCATCATACAGACAGGGCGGGGTACGGCCTGAACTGATGGGGGAATGTGGGTCTTACACAGTTTGCCCAGGCACATCTCGTGCTGCTACTTTTTTACTGTCGAACATTGAGCTGTGCTCAGTAGACGCAGCATTCTGAGCTGATAGCATCAGGTCAGACAATACTGGTAAACTTAGACCGACAGCAGCCTGGCCTGCAGGGCGGGAACCTCTAGGTTATAAAACCTTATAAATGTAGACGGGGAGGCCCAGCCTGCCGCCATACAAATATCTTGCAAGGCAATCCCACTTGACCAGGCCCACGAAGAGGCCATGCCTCTCGTGGAGTGCGCTCTGACACCCAACGGGCACTGCATGCCCTTGGAGGCGTATGCCAGCGCTATAGCATCAACTATCCATCTGGATAGGCTCTGTTTCGACGCGGCTAGTCCCTTAGAACGTCCGCTAAACAAAACAAAGAGCTGCTCCGTCTGTCTGAAACCAGACGAGCGAGACACATAAGCTCGTAATGCCCTGACTGGGCAGAGGAGGCTCGCGTCTCTTTCCTCATCAGGGACCGGTAGGGCTGACAGGGAGATAACCTGCGCCCTAAACGGTGTGTTGAGGGATTTCGGAACATAACCGTGCTTAGGTTTGAGTATAACTTTTGAGTCATTAGGCCCAAACTCCATGCACGCCGCGCTCACAGAGAGCGCGTGCAGATCCCCTATGCGCTTCACCGAAGCGAGAGCCAGCAAAAACACCGTCTTGAAAGACAGGTGTTTCAAATCGATTGACTGTAAAGGCTCAAATGGCGCACCTTTCATGGCTTCCAGAACCGTAGAAAGGTCCCATACGGGGACTGAGGGAGGTCTGGGAGGATTCAGTCTCTTAGCCCCTCTAAGGAAGCGGATGACTAAATCGTTCCTTCCTATTGACTGACCAAGCGTTGTTTCTGAGAACGCTGCTATAGCCGCCACATAAACTTTGAGCGTGGAGGGGGCCCTGCCCCCATCCAACAGCTCTTGTAGGAAGGAAAGCACCTCCGTCATACCACAGTTTGTGGGTGACACACCACGGGCTGTGCACCAGCCCGAAAACACTGACCATTTCGAGGAATAGAGTCGTCTCGTAGACGGAGCTCTAGCCTGCGTGATCGTGTTTAATACTCCTTCAGGGAGTCCAACATGTACCCGTTGATGGCCCAGACATGAAGGGACCACAGTTCCGGGTGAGGATGCCAGATCGAACCGTGGGCCTGTGAGAGGAGGTCTCTCCTCACTGGTACTGGCCACGGGGCAGTACTCGCTAACTGCATCACGACTGGGAACCAAGGTTGGTTTTTCCAGAACGGTGCCACCAGCAGTACTGAGCATCCTTCTTCCCTGATCCGTTCTATCACCTGAGGCAGGAGAGAGACGGGGGGAAAAGCATAGAGCGGGCGGCGGGGCCACACATGGGCCAGCGCGCTCCTGCTCTTTGAGAAAAATTCCTGACAGTGAGCGTTTTCTTGAGACGCAAACAGGTCTACTTCCGCTCTGCCGAATTTCTTCCACAGCAGTTGGACTGTCTGTGGGTGTAGAGACCACTCGCCTGCCGGAACATTGTTCCTGGACAGTCTGTCCGGTCCTATGTTCAGGAGCCCTGGCACGTGCGCTGCTCTGAGCGAGCGCAGGTTGCACTGAGCCCATACCAGGAGGCGTTCTGCCAGCCTGTACAGGTTCTTGGACCTGAGGCCGCCCTGGCGATTTATGTAGGACACCACAGACATGTTGTCCGAACGGACCAAGACGTGGCGTCCTTTTATCTGGGGGCAAAAACGCGTCAGCGCGTTGTCTACTGCCAGCATTTCGAGGCAGTTTATGTGCAGGAGCTTCTCCCGTTCCGACCACTGGCCGAAGAACGGTCTGCCCTCGAGCAGCGCTCCCCATCCCGAGGTGGACGCGTCCGTGGACACCACTTTCACCCTCGAGGAAGTCCCCAGGCTTACACCTAATTGGTACCAGTCGTTCGCTCTCCAAGGTTTCAGGGCTGTGACGCACTTCTGATTGACCCTGAGGCGAAGCAAACCGGATGCCCACGCTCTGCGTGGGACTCGCGCTTTCAGCCAAAACTGCAGCGGGCGCATGCGGAGCAGGCCCAGCTGGAGCACTGACGATGCTGAGGCCATGAGACCTAGCATCTTCTGAAATCTCTTGAGCGGGACAGACGCGCCGCAGCGAAACGCGTTCGCTGTGCGTTGAATGTCTACCGCGCGCTGTGGTGATAGTCGCGCTATCATGGACAGCGAGTCCAATTCTGTGCCCAGGAAAGATATCTTCTGACTGGGTAACAGAGAGCTCTTTGCCCAATTGACACTGAGACCCAAATCCTCGAGGTGATCGAGTAAAATGGTCGTGTGTTCTATGAGCACTGCGCGAGATTGCGCTAGAATCAGCCAATCGTCCAAATAGTTCAGCACTCGTATGCCTCTCATTCTGAGGGGTGCGAGCGCCGCGTCCATGCACTTCGTAAATGTACGGGGTGCCAGGGACAAACCGAATGGCAGGACTGTGTACTGATATGCCTGGCCCTCGAAGGCGAATCTCAAATATCGCCTGTGACGTGACGCTATCTGTATTTGAAAATACGCGTCTTTCAGATCTATTGACACAAACCAATCTCCTTGGCGAATCTGCACAAGGATTTGTCTGGTCGTGAGCATCCTGAACTGTCGCTTCACAAGCACTTTGTTCAGTTGCCTTAGATCTAGTATGGGTCTGAGACCCCCGTCTTTTTTCGGTACCAGGAAGTATCTGCTGTATAGCCCCCCTTCGCTCTGAACTTGAGAGAGAGGCTCTATGGCCCCTTTGCTCAATAGTTTCGCCACTTCGGCTCGAAGTAAATGTGCTACTTCTGTTTTTACCGTGGTCTCGACGCGCGCCACATAGCGGCGAGGGTGTCGGCGAAACTGCAGCGAATAGCCTCTTTTTATAATGTTCAGCACCCACTTCGAAACCCCGGGCAGCTTTGCCCATGCGTCTGCATGGATAGCTAGGGGTTGAATATGAAGCGCGCTCCGCTCGCTCAGCGATGGAGAAGCTTCGGCATGCTGCAACACAAGCATCGCGCTCGTGACATTTGAGGCATGGGGCGCGCTGATAACAGCGGGCAGATTGCCCGTGCTCGACTCCTCTGCGGTGGTCAGCCGCGAGGGGGAGGGCTGGGCGGTTCCCGTGGGAACTGTCATGTCTATGTGTGGATGTGGGCGCGGGACAGCGGGCACATTTATCACACCGAAAGCATCGTTCGCTTGCGTGAAGCGAGTGCACGTTGGTTTCGTTTTTACAGAAACCGCGAGACATGCATAACGCGGTGTTAGTGGGCACTGGGTAGTGGGCACATTCACCATGTTTGAAGCGCAACCGATCTGAGTCGGTTTTATGTGCGCGAGCCCTGTGTGACAGGCTGTGCTTGTGTGTAGGGATGGGCACTGGGCAGTGGGCATTCTTACTACACATGAAACACCATCGGCCGTGGCCGGGACACCAGAAAATACACTCTTTTGGGGATTTATCTGGGTAGCCGTGAAAACGGCATTTGTGTGCAGGCAAGCGGGTGACAGAACCGACTTGTTGGCTGCAGAAAACACTGGAACAGTCACATTTGCTGGAACTGGACGAGCGATTAGCTTTGGTGTGAGTCTGGCCGCAGCGGGACTTAAACACCGTCGTTTTCCTAGCTGTGCTAGGACGACTTCGGGGCCTCGGGCTTCACCGTAATCCTAGGTCGCGAGCCACGTACAGCGGGGCGGCGACCGGATGAGCGGGAGCGCGGTCTCGCGCTTCGGGCCTGGCGGCGCTGTGAAGTGGAGGCAGTGGACGGTGGCTGTGGCTGTGAGCTCTGAGCAGACGGTTTCGCACGGCCTGCTGCAGAGCTGGAGCGCTTCGGGAGGAAGTGCTTCATAGCCTGTGACGCTTTCTGTACCTCTGCGAATCTCTCCGCGAAATCCTTGACGGAGGATCCAAAGAGGCCTGTAGCGGAAAGCGGGGCGTCGAGGAACGCGGTGCGCTCAGACTCGGCCATTTCCGAGAGCGTCAGCCAAAGATGTCTCTCAGTCACGGTGAGAGAGGCCATATTCCGTCCAATGGCTTGCGCTGCAGACTTAGTAGCACGGAGAGCGAGGTCCGTGGCACTCCTTAAGTCCGGCACGCAGATCGCGTCAGGTCCTTCCTCATCCAGCTTACGGAGGAGATCGGCCTGGAAGATCTGAAGCGTTGCCATGGTGTGCAGCGCTGACGCAGCTTGCCCGGCGGCGGAGAAAGCGCGGCGGAGCAGGCTTGACGTCGTGCGGCAAGCTTTAGAGGGTAGAGCCGACTTAGCACGCCGTCCAGCAGAGGGCGGGCATAAGTGGGCCGCTATCGCCTCTTCGACCGGCGGCAGCGAAAGGTATCCTTTGTTCTTGGCATCGTCAACAGCGGAGAATGCCAAAGAAACAGCAGGACGCACTCTAGCCGAATAGGGGGCGTTCCAGGACTTGGCGACTTCTTCGTGTAACTCAGGAAGAAAAGGCGCCGGTCTGGACGCAGGCGAAGCGCGCTCCCCAGGCAGGAAAAATCCATCCAGCCGGTTGTGAGCGGGCTGCTCAGGCGAAGACCACTCGAGGCCGAGGCTCGCCGCGGCCTGTGCGAGTACTCGCATGAGCTCCGTCTCGATGGACGCTCTCTTGCCTGACGACGTGCGGGCAGGGGGCGCGGGGTCCTCAGAGCCCGCCCAATCCTCACTGCCTGACGCCAGGATAGAGCAGGAATCATCCTCTCCCAGCAGGGCTTCCTCATCCACGATGTCAACGGAAGCGGCGGCAGACGGCGGCCGCTGTCCGTCAGGAAGCGAGGCTGACGAAGCCGGGGAAGCAAGCGGGCGAACCGGCGAGCTTTGGCGGCTGAGGGAGGGTTCCGGGGCCCGCTGGGCACGGCGCTTTTTACGGCGCGACGCGAAACTGTGAAACTGACGCAAATAACAGTTTAAATAAATAAAATAATGATTTAAACTATGTTTTACTTCTGATATAAACATTTAGATTAAATATGCCATTCAAATTAATGGAGTTAAACACTTAAACATGAAATCATTACTGAGAAGTTACAACATTTTTTATATTCAAATTCAATCAATAGAAATATTGTTGTGGATGCGATGTTTTTGAACACTTTTCCTGTGGCGTGCTGTACGTGTTTTAATGTTTTAACCACAGAGATAATTGCTTATCATGATAATACCAGATTGTCTGAGAAAATAGTTTCGTACAAATAATGCCCAAGGCCGATCTGTTTCCATTAAAATATAAATCAATTAAAAATACAATTCGGCCAGTGGAAAAGATTGAGAAAACTTTCTCTGAAATGTATTTTACACTATTTGATTTATGTATTCAAAAACAAGGCAAGGATAGGCAACTACTTGATTTTTATTAATGTAATGTGTCTTGTACCGTTAAACGTTATCACGTGGATGAATAATAATATGCAAATGATATGCAGATGAGGATCTGCATAGTAAAACTAGGCGTTGTAAGCTCCATCTATGGTTATTTCGGGGTGGAGACGCATGTGCGCACAATCTTCCGCTGACTGGGATTTATAAAGTGAATTCTGCGCAGGTTCTGGCGTACGAACGGTTTTATAAGTCTGAATATTTTTTTGCGTACGCCATTTTTGCCTTTCGGGCGCACGTACACTTTTAGTAAGGTTCCTACGCACAGTTTTATAAATGAGACCCCAGATGTTTGAAAGAAGACCCGGAGTCAGAATTATAAATAATTGAAGAAAAGTTTTACTGAAGATAGTTTGCAGTTTCATCAGCAGAAGTTCAGCTTCAAGACTCACACAGCAGTTCGTAGGCCCACCCGCTTACAGTTACAAAGATCACAGCAGTTATACCCTACACACACACACACACACACTTCACCAAGGTCTAAGCTATGTCCTTGCTTCAGGTTGCAGTTTCTGATTGGCTATGAAAAAGATAAACATAGTAATTTTCCACACATATACAGATAGACTGAAGCATATCTCCATCGATTATGCCGCTGACACTCGGACCCTCAAGTTAGGCACGTCGTGACCTTCCAGGTCGCAGATTTGGGTTGCTGGCCGCCAGCATGTCCAGAACAACAACTCTGTCAATCTCCAATAATACCAGTGGTTCCTTAACCTGTAACCAAGAAGACTAACACACACACACCGACACACAGCTTTTCCAAGGTTGGATTTGGCCAGGCTCTAACTATAAACAGGAGAGTCCTCTCAAAACATCAAGATAATGCGTTCTTTCTCTCAAGGAGAGCTACACTTCAGTCTAACTGGAAAGTAAGGCTTTAACAAAGAGAAGAGATGTTCCCTTAAACTAGAGACTTCATTGACCCATGTGACCCCCATAGTTGTCAGAGTACCCTAGAAAAACTGATGTATTGACACAAGTCATGCTGAAGACCTTTCTCAAACATAACATCTTTCCATATTTCATTTCTGGAAGCCGGGATAAATAAGCAAGCACTGTTACTGCATTCAGATATCAAATACAGACATTAGAGAATACATTAAAAGAACATTTCAGTGATCACACTGGTAACTTCTATAACAAAGTAAAATCTCACAAGCTTAGAGAAGTCGTTCAACTCATTTGATATTTAGACGGGAAAATATTGATTAATACCTTGATTATAATCACTCATTACATATACATTGAAGCAGCAGTGGATTCCAATCCATCCCATCCAATAAAGCTTTGATGAGCATAGGAGACGTCCTTCAAATTCCCCTATATTTAATTATATTTAATAAATTAATTTTAATTTTATGGACCATAGAAGGGCATTTCAAAGAATGCTCAGATTTTTTTAAGTTATTTTGAAACATCAAAAATCTTTAATCGTGTGAGATTTCACTCTGAGTACGAGAACCCGCAAATGTTAATTCTAAAATCTTTTTGATAAAATGGAGCGGTGCTGCCCGGATACCGAACATTAGACTTTCAATAGACTGCACTTATGGTGATCAGCTCCGTCACACTCTCAAAGTCAGCGCTTTTTTATGGGATTTTGTGGCCAGTCAAAAGATGAGGACTGCCTATTGTCCCCATTGAGTATTCTCACGCCGCAGTGTTGATCCTGGTGAATCATTCTTGCTACAGGAAGATTGTGACTGGCACTGCAGATATACAGACTCTTTCTGCAGGCAACAGCAGGTTTTTAGGTCATAAACTGCAGCATTCATCACTCTATAAAGCAGTATGATAAAATAGTGACACGTTTACTCTCTCTCTCTCTCTCTCTCTCTCTCTCTCTCTCTCTCTCTCTCTCTCTATCTCTCTCTCTCTCTCTCTCTCTCTCTCTCTCTCTCTCTCTCTCTCTCTCTCTCTCACACACACACACACACACACACACACTAAACGTATTAACCTCAACATAACTCTGAGTTTAGGCAGGAACATTGAAATCAATTTGAAATTATGATGCTCTTTCTAAAAAGCAAAAGCTAGCAAAGAATAAATAAACCAATCACTGAATAAATAAATGACATACAGAAACGATAAATGCACTTTTGATTTTGAAACCTTACAATAGCCATATTACCTCCATTGTGGATTGCAGTATTCATTCGCTTTATTCAAATGAAGTGCCTATGTGCAACCTTTAGGCTAATTTCAGAGTTATTTTCAGACATTTAATTGGCTCTGTGCTGACACAGGTATCTTTTGGACACCTGGAACTGGCCTTCAATATTTATGTGTACCAAAAACAATTGTAGGTCAAGATGAAATTAGTATTTCACCCTCGCCTGTCCCTGTTTTACTGGCCGGATAATGAAATTGACACAAAACAAATTTTTTTTTTTTTTTGCTGACTGCTCACATTTAGATATGCTGCATGCTTTTTGATGGAAATGAGTCTTGATTCAGAACTACAGGGAAAAAACTTAGACCTGCAGAAAATTAGACCAGGGGCCAGTTGCATAAATATAGCCATGTTAAGACTGTGTCTTAAGAACTAGTATGATCAACTGGAAGTTAGTAAGGGCTAATCAGTCTTACTGTTCGGTGTCAAATTAGACCAATCTACGTTTTTATGTTAATGACTTTAAAAAGTTATTAACAATTTTAAAGAATAAAATTGGATGACTAACTTGACTAGTCTTAACAGTTTATGCAACTGGCCACAGGAATGCTCAAGATAATCTGGTTCAAAGGGATTTAAAATAAATTTGATCCACAGATTTCCTAAATTTGACCAATCACTATGGACTTTCATTTCACACTTTCATATTTTTAAGAGCCTCCTAAATAAATACATGGTTACACTTCACAATAAGGTGTCATTTGCTAACCTTAGTTAATACATTAACTAACACAAACAAAATATTTCATATGTTCATGTAAGTTCAGAGTGCATTTACTAATGTTAAACATACAACTTTTTATAGATTAATAAAGGTCATAGCAATGTTGTTAATTCATGCTCTAATTCATCCATGATGTAACAGAATTGGCTCTTTCATTTTAAGCTGAAATGGAATGACAGGAAGAAAAATTTGAATAAATGAATCTATCTATCATTAACTGACCCTTCATCACTTGAATTGCTCTTCTTGGTTACGGCTGCTGAATTAAACAAGCTTACAGAACATCCCATCCCATTGGAATGAACTGTGAACAGCATCATTTTCAGTAAAATATGCCCATGAAGTTACAGATTGATTGGATATTATTCTTCAGTAGGCTAGAATAAAAATGATAATGAACAGAACATGTTCAATTAGTATCTGTTAAGTTATTAACACTAATTTATCTTTAAGCAAATGTAAATGTTCTTATTGATGTCACATTTATTTAGGAATGTGGGCTAAACATTTTATTCTGTAGAATGACGTTCTTAAGATCTATTTAAAGATTTGGAAAAACAAAAATTCCTTGAGTGACGCTTCAACAACGTTTTACCCTATTTAAAAAAAAATATAATAATTACATAAGAACTGCATGTTACACTATACAAATACAGAAAACAGAAGCACGGGACACAGAGAGAAAATGACACATGACAACAGTTGCTATTGTAGAATTGATTAGTAACAGTTGATGTTTATGGTCTTTCGCCTGAATAAAAGTTAATCTATTAAATATGCATGTAAATACAACATAAATTAAGCTAAATTATTAGTATAGGAGGCTGAATATAAAGATGTTCATATGTTATATGAACTATAATAAAACAAATGTAAAATGAAAAACAACAATTACTTTATGTATTGGATTTTCACCTTTATTAATTTTATTTCATTTTGAATTAAAATTGCAAGTCTGCATTCAGTTTGATATCTAAATTCAAATTCAGCAGTTGGATTGGCATTTATATAAAAAAAGAATATCAAACTATCAGATAACCCTGCCATGTACTAATCTTTGAGATCATTTATTAGGATTGCTTTGTAGCGCAGAGGTCATTTTAGGTTAGACGTTGGTGTTTAATGGAATCTGAATAAAATCATAAGTATCAAAGGAAAACTTCAATTACTTTCCCTCTCAGTTTGCAATTTCATTTAGCCACACATGATTGATTATAATACCAAGATTAAAACTTGATCTTGAAACCATCTCACCACTTTAAGAGAGAATAATAGTTTTACACCATCCTTTCACTGCTGTATTAATGAGATTAAGGTCTCTATGTGAATATCAGTTTCATCTCCTCTTAAACAATCAAGAAGTCATGGGTGTTGCTAGATGGGGTAAAGATGGGGGTCCAGAGCCATGGGGGACCTCCAGGCGTTCCCCTCCGAGGGAGAAAGCACTTGAACACACACTCGGAGCAGTGGGCAGCCATTTGTGCTGCGGTGCCCGGGGAGCGATTGGGGGTTAGGAGCCTTGCTCAAGGGCACCTCAGTCGTGGGTTATGAGGGTGGAGGAGAGCAATGTTCATTCACTGTCCCACCACCTACATGTCCTGCCGTTCCTGAGACTCGAAACCGCAACCTTCGAGTTACAAGTCCGACTCTCTAACCACAACTTTTATTAAAGTCTTGTCTTAAAAAATAAAAATGTTTTCCTCCATTACTTCATTGACCTAAAAGTGGAGCATATTATAACACTATGGCCTGGTTTCACTGACACAGTTAAACTATGTAATTTAAGTAGCTTTTATAAACATGCCTGGTGTCCAAAAATATATATAAGAAGCTATATTATTGGTGTCCATCTTAAGACAAAACAATGGCTTATTTTAAGTTATGTCATTGCAAGTAGCTTTCAGTTAAGAGAGCTCAAACATTAGTCTGGGACTAGGCTTAAACCTTGTCTGTGAAACCGGACACATATGGGGTAAGATGTCACAATGGGAACCTGGCATTAAACCATTGATTTTGTTAGACAGAAACTGCCCTTAATTAATTATATAACATTATATGTTTATTGTGGGTAAAGCAAAAAATATCCCAAGTTCACTTATTTTCTATATAATTCCATCAGGATTTATTAGGACTCGATAGCCTGTATTTATAAGCACTATTTTAAGATTTTTCATTTATTATTTTATTCTTCCTGATATTCAGCATATGATTCAATGACTAAAACTTTTTTCCTGCCAAAAATACAGCGAGTAGATATTTAATGTTATTATTATTATTACATTTGTGCTGAGATTAGTAATGTTGCAGCAAATTTTGCGCATTTAATTTTGTTGTAATTTAATTATATGAAGGATACAGGTATGTAAATGAATTAATACATTTGAATTAAACATAAAATGAAATTGATCATTCAAAGAAAATGATCAAATGCCCTGCATGGGAATAAAAAAAAGAAAAAATTAGACCATATTGCCATCTTGTGGTAAAAGTAGCTTTTTAAACTGCAATTTAGGTGTGTGCCTTTAATACAATGCTGTTGTCCACTGTTTCTCAAACCCAGTCCTGTGTACTTGACATTTCACATCAAATCCCAGACTAACCCATTTAATCACACTGTTATTGTCACTCTTATTGAAATGAATCAGATGTGTAGTCAAAACATGCATCACTGTGGGACATTATTTGAAGAAGCATATGCAAATCAGTCTGTTTTATTTTGGCTGATAGATAAGAAAAAGGTCACGATGCAAACAGAAGCGCCGCTGAGACTCATTACATGTGGATTGACAGTCAGTGAATCCACATTAAAGCACAAGAAAGAAAGGAATTAAAAAAAAGAAATCTTACACATTCCTAAACAAAAAATGACACATTCCTAAACACTTTGTAGTTTTCAATTAAATTGCCTTTCAACAATGAAAGTTCACAGTACCCTAAGCCATTAGTCTAAAACCTTAGTCCACTTCTGTTGGTAAAAGACAGGCAAGTAATATTACTATTTCTATTATATCTCTATTGTGAGATCTCATGCAAGATTAAAAATAAAAATTCACAGACGAGTAACATTTTAATGCATCTCTGTTCTCTACTGTGCAAATTATAGTTTGCATTGTATTTTCTTTCCTTTTTTTCTTTTCTTTTTTCAATCAACAGCACATGGATTGAGACTGCCTGCACGCATGCAAACACTGCCAGTCACCTGGGGTAAAATAAAACTCTGGTGAATGCCAGATCAAAACAAAAACAGCACACGTGAGTAACATTTAAAAATAATCTCTGTTCTCTATTGCACAACATGTACTTTTTTTTTATATATTTTTTTAATCTTTTTCATTCAATATGGCAACTGCTTGTATGTTACAAGAGTAAAAACAGCCAGTCACCTGAGGTAAAATAAAACTCTGGTTAAAAATGTAACCCAACACATCATATTTGGATGTCTCTATCTTATCTGACACACCCATCTGAAATCTTGGAGTTCCTTATCAATCATTCACGTTCGATGTTACATCAGAACGACTGATGAATTGGGATCTCGCCTGAGAGCTCAATCACCTTCGAGTGGTAACCGAACAGGCCAATGGACATTGGCGAGTGAGATTTGCAGCGGCTCGGGTATAAAGGTGTAAAGGCAGCATGCAAACACTCACACATTAAGCTTTCACTTCGGAGCCGTACAGTTCATCTGATTACTCGATTTGCGGTCATTGTTCATGTTGGTGCGAGAGGGAAGTTCTGTAAAGTGTTGGAGCCCCCCGTAGGAAGACGCCGCCGGCCATCTCAGCCACCGCTTAATCCTCCGAGCGGTCGGTGAAACACCACCCCTGTGACGGGTGACCCGGAGATGGACGGGGCTGCTCATTCCCCGGAGGAGGGCCGGTCGGAGAGTCTTTTTATTTGTCAAATTTCTGTTCCGCCACTGGCCTCACACACAGATAACGGCACCCAAATGTTCAACAAAAGAGCAGTTTCCTTAATCTCTGGGTCCCAAGAGGTGTTGGTTGACAGTGAGCGACTCTATCCCTTTCCACTCTCATCCCCCTCTTATTTCGCCAGCAGGCAGGAGTTCGCAGTTCAAGGACTCAATGCCACCTCACGTCTCCAGTCACTCCCTCATAGGAACCATGGAGCCAGGTAAGTGTAACAACCCACACTCACGGCCTCCAATCCGGGACGCTGTGCCTTCCGGGTCGGGCCCCTGTGCTCCACCTCGCTGCCCCACCGCGAGGACGTCTGTAGTCCCATTGCTGCCACTTGCACGGTCTCTGTAACACCTTAAAGTAACACATGCTGTCTCCAACAAGGAGGAGTTGAGGCTTCATTTGAAATACACCTCTGCACGTTAACAAATATGTTATCAATGGTCCATTTTGTGATTTGCTATGCAAAAGTATGGACATGCATTTTTCCACAGTGCATCCATCATTTAAATGAAACTGATCGTGACACTGAATTAAAAACTTTTAAAAAAAATAAAAAAATAAAAAGAAGTGGAAAAGCTGCAAGAGCTGCAGGCTGCCAACCCCAAACCCCCAATGGTCTCAAGCTTGGACAGTGACCAGGGTCAACTATTTTCAGATGAAGAGCAATGTGATGATAATGAAGAGGGGAGGAGAGAAAGGGCAAGGGGAGGTGACAGGGCCTGCTCTTTCCAAATTAATGAATAAACACTTGCTTTGGCTCCATAAGGCTGAAAAGTCCAATGCAAATCTCTGTGCTCTCATTGTCATCCTTAGAGCAAGAATTAGGTGCCTGGACCTCAGGTTGGGCCTCCGGGGGCAATAAACAGAAAAGTCTCCACCACTACCTGAAAGTCCCAAATCTTTTAAAAAATTTGAGGCCTGGCTTACCCTTACGAAAAAGAAGTTTATTCAAGTGTTCTATTAGTATACTTCTTTTAAACTAAAAATAAGAAAGTATACTTTCAGTCTACTTTTTATATACTTCTCAGAAATATACTTTATGTACTTCTCAGAAATATACTTCAAATTGCACTTAAGTATACTTGACTTATACTGACAGAAAAGTCTAAGTATATTTGGCCTATACTTGTTGATCGAGATATACTTAAAAAAGTATAATTAAGTATTCTAAGTATTCTTGGCTTGTACTTGTGTTTACTATTTTGATTGAGTAGCTTATTAAATACTTTTTTTTAAAACATAATATTACACACCGTCTTATAAACTAACATGTTCAGCTTTATATAGTAACAAACTTTCGGGTGGAATAGCTTATAGAGTAAATAAAATAAGCATGGAAAATAAGTTTATTCAAGTGCTCTATTAGTATACTTCATTTCAACTAAAAAGAAGAAAGCATACTTTCAGACTACATTTTATATACTTCTCAAAAATATACTTAATTACACTTAAGTGTACTTGACTTATACTGATAGAAAAGTCCAAGTATATTTGGCCTATACTTGTACTCAATCTTTTGATCGAGATATACTTAAAATTGTAATTATTCAAAGTATACTTGGCTTGTAGTTGTGTTAACTCTTTTGATCGAGTAGCCTATTAAATATACTTTTTTTTTTACATCGTTTTTCATTTACAGTCTTATGAAACTTTGTTTGAAAATATTGATTAAAATATTGATATAAAACAGATATGTTTCTAATTCTGCGTATCTGAATTTTTGTGTAGGCTAGTCCACTGCTAGTGTACATATTTACTTTAATTTAACTTTTCCCCACCATTGACTGAATTTTCCAGCTATCCATGTTTTCACTGGTATACGGTAGGGGGCGCTATGACACATCTTCTAGTGCAGAATCTCCGGATCAAAACACAGGAGAAGAAGAAGCTGAAACAAGTGATAGAAGATTGCTCACTCAAATGTAAAATAATGTAATATCAAACATTAAACCGCTTGTAAATCAAAACTGCTTAATGTTTCCAAATGAAATGAAGCGTAGGCCTAACCCATGAAGAGAAAACGACTGTGAAGCTTTGGGGGAGTTGGACTCGATCTACTCCACCTGTGTTTTGATCATCGTTCTGGATCTGATCAAGGCGTAGTCTTTGACAAAAATGTGATTTTCTCAACTATTTTGTTTAAAATGTTGCCTTTATGAAACTTACTGACATTCAAGTGTTGATAAAAAAGGATGCATGAAGCTAATAAAATGTTTTTAAAATTAAAGTAGAGTTAAAGGTATTTTTCAAGTATAAAAAAATAACATTTGAACATAGTAGTATAGGCCTTCTGCAAGTGCAAAAATTTTATATAAATAGTAAACTATAAGTATAATGTTAAGTTCACTTAACGAAAACTTGTAGAATAAAACTACTAAACTAGTAGTTTACTGAGAGTACATTAAAAGAAAACTTGTAGAATAAAACTACTAAACTAGTAGTTTACTGAGAGTACACTAAAAGAGTAAAAATAATATATAAATGGTAAACTATAATGTTAAGTTCACTTAAAGAAAACTTGTAGTATAAAACTACTAAACTAGTAGTTTACTGAGAGTACAATAAAAGAAAACTTGTAGAATAAAACTACTAAACTAGTAGTTTACTGAGAGTATACTTCAAAGTTGCTACAAGTATTAAAATAGTAAACTACTAGTATACTCATAAGTTCACTTGCAGTACAAATGAGAAACATAATTATGAACTAGTTGTGCACTTAAAGTTTACTACTGTTACACTTACAGTACACTTAAACATATACTTTTATATACTTCAAGTGGGCCAATTTAGTCCCAAGCGGTATTCAAATAGTACACTTACAAGTTTACTACTAGTACATATTGACATTAGTATACTTACTACATAAAGTATACTTAAAAATATACTTGAACATTACTCAAGTATACTTCATAAAATGAACTTGAAGTATACTTTTTTTTCGTAAGGGTCTGGGTACAGACCCATCCTACAAGCATACACAAAACTGTAGACAGAGGCTAAGAACTGTTAAAAAGTTCCTTATTGATGCCTTTGGAGGAAACCCAAAAGAGACTTTTTGTCTTCTTACCCCCTATATGGCCCTGTCCCAAATGGCACCCCAAGCACTCGCTGTCTTCCTCTGGGTCCGCACTTTCGTGACGTAACGCCACTTTGACTGTCGGGAAGAAGTCTGCTGCGGAGCTGGCATCAGTGCGGGCTCGGCAAAAGTGCGCATCGAGGGCACCGAAGAGTTGATGGGCCCCACTGACTTGTTTGTTTCATACTATGGAAGTCAATGGAGCCCATCTTTTTGGTTACCCATATTATCGACCGCATAGACCGCACCGTCTTGACAGAGGAATATTTTAGTCAAGCAGCTGAAGGCAGCTAAATACTGCCCAACCACTATTAAACACAAGCTCACAACAAACTATTCTACTATTGTGTGAAGTTACACAGGCATGGATACGGGTTCATGCCGAAGGTCGAAGAGACATTATTATCTCCCCTTTTCTTGGGTATCATCTTGGAAGGGTCCGGCTTTGCTTCCAGACCTGGTAGAGTTACATCCGGCCGAGTTAGCAAAACCTATACAAAAGGAATTTTGCAGGAATACCATGCTGATCTCCTGAAATAACTGGACCACGGTGAGAGATTTAACCCTAGCAGGTTTAAAGAAAGAATTACACCGTTCATCGACAGGTTTTGAGAAAAAAATTGTCTGTGGCATTAAAAATGGTCCAAATCCGGTGGTTTGGTTTGGGTGTAGAAAGGGCCAGAAGGACAGTGAAGCTTTCCTCATGGTTGGGATGTTTTACAACTTGACCATTCGTGTGTCCATTCTCCCCTGATTCCCTCAGGAAACTGTATGGCCAACCACCACTTTTGGCATTTTGGGGAGCAGCAGTCTCCAGTGTTTTTTTTTGCCCAATCTCTGCTCAGCGAGAGTGTTGGCAGCGTGGTAACTTCTGCCAAATGTATCTCTATGGATCCTGTGGACCTTGGAATGAGGTTATAGCATTCAGTTTGGCACTCATCCTCCTCATTTCTGTGGTGTGCTCACCAGGTAAGTATAGAGCAGGCAACATTGCTTAACAAGGACTGTAGTCTCTTCTGGAAAAAGGGGCCTTTGAGAAAGTTCCCTTCCCTTAAGCATACCAGTATAAGTTCCGTCCATTCAGCCTGACCTTACCAGGCTTGAGAGGTCCATTGTCCGTTGGACATCAGGGGAATAGTCTTCTGTATATTCTGAACTTCCAGAAAACTATGCTTTCGCCAAAGTCATAAAACAACTTTTCTAGGAGTAGTGTGGGATTCAGTCGCTATGCAGGCTGAGACCCCAAGTGGATTTAAGCTCCCGGTGGAGAACCACTGAACTATTACACGGTTTGAAGCAGTAAGAAATATTTTTTTTTGGTTGACACCATCAGTTTATCTCAATTTGCTCACAACTCCCTATGTGGCACTTCTATTATTTTGAGCTCAGTCAAGGAAGTCATGAGGGAAGCTAACCATCTCAATGGCAGTGTCTCAGCTGGTGCTACTTTTGAATTGTGAGCAATGGAAAACAATTATTTTGCATCCACAATGCATACTGGTGGCATGTAGCAGCAGGGGTGAACTGCCCCAAAAAACAACATCATACTTAGAGAAATTCTACATATTCTATAGGCTTATTCCACAAAGGTTTCAGTAAATTAAACCTTGTTTGTCACAAACTTAGTATTGAGCAGAAATATAATAGTAGTAACAATAATAATATCCCATACAAAAATGTAATATATGGCCATATATGTACTTATATTTTAAATAGCATGACATATATCTATACATATATTTGACTTATCTGAGAACACAATATATGCCTGCAACATATATGAACATTTATGTGTCCTAAAAATGTGAAGAAAATATTTGAGTTCATCCATATATGATACCATATATCTGCATCCGCTATTTTTTTAAACCGGGTCCCAAGGTGGATAAATCTGAAAACGCCACCCTTGCGTTTTCGTGTGTACGACCAATCCATACATTTTGTGAAACGATGATGTCATCACACCAAGTGTCAACTAGTCAGACACCGCTAAGTCACAGCAACAACAATTGCCGAATACATGCTTGTGTTCGTGCTGCAGAAGCTACTGGGCCTCTTTTATTTCTTTTTTTATTAATTACTTGAATGCATTTTTATTTTATTTCATTTCTTTTTTTTACTTCTTTATTTAGGCCTATTTATATTTTCTTTCTTATGCTATGATGCTTGTCTGTTGTCTGATTAAGACATTTCGTATTTTGTAGGGATGGGCGTTTCAAGCAAAAATAATATTCGACGACCGCTGGGAATTATTTGATTATTATTAAAAAAACGCACCCCGTCCCACATGATCACCGGTAAAACGGCGTTCGCTCAAATTCCACTCTGACATTACATTTATCTGTAGCCTACTGTAGGCCTACATGTTGTAGCCATTAAAGAAAATGTAGTTTCATATTTATGTGTAAATAATATGTTATTTTTTAATTTCATCTATGTTGATTATATGAAAAGTGAACAGCATGAGTAATCATAAGATGCGCAATATATCGGGAGACATAATTTTGACCACATTAAGTTTTGTTTTGTATAAAACCTTTCTTTAAAGTGAATTTCGTTTTGTATAAATTGTATCTTAATTTTAATCAATGTTTCATCAACCAATTGCCTGGATTTAATAAATAAGAAGCAAATATAGCAGACAATTTAATCAGGACATGGAGGCACCGGCGCGATATAACTTGCATTGCTCGTGAATTGGAGCTCATCTCATAAATGAACCGAAACTCAGAAATGTATCTATAGAAAGCTTGAAATGTCCACTTTTAAACAAAACAATTCAAAACGAAAAGAAACAGACAACTCTCTTATGTAATCCGTATCCGTGCCCATTTCTCTCTATAGGCACATTCACAATACTGCGAAAGTGGCGAGTCAACATCGTCAACATCTTTAGCCGAGACTGACACAGAAAACACTAGTTTATTAATAAACAATTAAATTGTCTCCTTGCTATATTTGACACATTCATTATGATTAGCCTACTTTTGCCGGTTCTTTGTGGCAAGCTTTATGCGTCCGCTAACTATCGAATATCGTGACTCATATTTTGTACCAGGCCATTTATGGTTGTTCATATTGTTCAATAAAGTTATTGGTAAAATAGAAAAAAAAAAAAGAAAAAAAGAAGCTACTGTGCCTAAATATTATTGTATACAGCGTGCAAGGTTTATGCGCATGCTCTGAGTCTTCTTCTCCGTTTTTAGTGTATGTCTGTGGCAGAATTACAGCGCCACATACTGGTCTGGCATGTATACTACATCGGTTTGAGTTGGTTTTTCATTGGTTTCGTGTGTACGCAGATATTTCTTGAGACGACGCCGTGTTTACGGTATTATTTTTTTTGAACACAAATTTTTTTGATTTGTGAAAGCTGGCCATAGTTACCAAAACAATGTTCCTCCATGAGTAAATTGCAGTGTTATGCCTCAGCTACTAGAGGGACAAAAATCATGTATAGTGTAAAGCTGCCTTAAGGTCACAATATACTCTCAGCAAAGTTATTTTCATTGTTTGCGTAGGTGTAAAATAAGTTTCAAATATGAAAGCAGTTTAATTCTGTTAGGGAACATCCTAACGTCACCTACGCTACAGGGATCAGTGTTTAAATGAATATGTAAATATGTGCTGTGCTTTTCTCTCAGTAAAAAAAAGGAAACACAACAAAAATGACAGCGGTGAGAAAACTGCACTAGAAAGTATTTAATTGTAGTGCTGTGAATGAGTTTGCGCGAGCAAATGTAGCACTTTAATGGATTGCTTTAAAGCAAGAAGCTTCACAGTGGTGTCAGTGTCACTTTCAATTAGAATTCCATCTTCAATTTCTGCTATAAAGCAGCTCTCAAGTGTGTTCATATTTTTATTCACATCTGACCTCGATGGACTAAACAGAAGAAATGAACTACAGAAGATTTCCACGTCAAAGAAGGCGGAGCCTCAATGCCACACCTACCTATAGTGTAACTGACATGGACCAATGGTAGCTCGAAGGTGTTTATCAGTCGGAGTGAACTTTTCCAGGAAAGTTTGCTTTGGTGAGCTGTTTAATTTTGTACCTGTAGTTCACTGTGGTTTCCACTGAGTGGCGCCAAATTCCTTCTTTCTTTCTTCAGTACATATGAGATTGTAATATGTATACAAAGCTAAACATATTTAAACCATTAAATATGAAATCAATCCTACATGATCACCTGCCCCTATCTGCATCGTAAAGATAATTTCAAATCCATAATGAAACCTCATTTTCTAATGCATTTCAGAAAGTGCCATGCTATACCAAGACATACTATTTACCTATAGGGGTACAAAGACAGATGCATTGTGGCATGACTTTCAATCAAGTTTATGATGAAATGGTTCAACAAGGTTCTCCAAAGACATTAACACTGTAGAATGCTATACAGTAGCTAAACTGGGGTATGTTTCCCATAAGCATCATTAGCCAATTATGTTCGCAAGTTCCGTCGTTATCAGCATAGTTCAACGAGTCGGTTATCGTATACTCACCCTAAAGTTGTTCCAAACCTGCATGATTTTTCTTCTTCAGCTGAACATAAAATATATTTTGAATAATGTCGGGAACCAAAGAGTTGATGGGCCACATTGACTTGTTTGTTTCATACTATGGAAGTCAATGGAGCCCATTTTTTTGGTTACCCATATTATTCAAAATATCGTATTTTGTGTTCAGTAGAGTGAGTAAAAGTGATGACAAAATCTTCATTTTTGGGTGAACTATCCCTTTAACTGTGTCACAAAATAAAGCTCAACAGATTTTAGGATCTCATTTTTAAAGAGCCGCGACATTTGATTCTTTAGGAGAATCATGCATTTACACTTAGTCTGTTTTATTGTTAGTGACTATACAAAAAAAAAAATAAAAAAAAATAATACAAATGATTTGGGCCCTTTAGTATTCTTTGTGCATTTTATTTTAACTGTTATAAGTTTAAAACTATTTTAAACATTTACTAGGTTTTAAACCACCATCAAAGTTTGTTATTTATATGTTATTCTGTGGGCATTTGAGGCTATTTAGGCAGATGTCACATCATAACCACAAGAGGGAGACAAAGCCACATAAATGTACAATTTTCCCCTTAACAAAGACAAATGAATTACTGTGTATATCCAAACAGTATTTTGACATGTTTTAAGTACAATGGAAAGTAATACACTTTATAACGTAATGTGAGATCTTTTTGATAATTTTAAACCCAGTGAATCTTAAAATGCATTTTTTATTTATTCAAAATACATATGTAAAAGACATGTAAAAATCTCATGGAGTCACATATAGCCTGAAATTGTCGGCCTGTGTTGGTACAATGTTGACAGTTACTGGGATGGAAGGGGGGGTCGAGTGTAGACCACTCTCCACCTGTGGCGACAGCTGGATGAGGAACGGCTAAATTTAGGCAGATCTATCGCCCGGGGTCTGGGAAGTCCTGCAGTTTCCCTCGTCTGTCAAACCGTCTCTCTTTATTAGACAGAAGGAAGCTCGGGGACCATGGGAAAGTCAAACAATAATTTAAACAAGAACGTGGCTCTGTTTCAGCGCAGCCTCACATTTTCTCGCCTCTGAAGGGATCTTGTTCACAATGCCAGAACCCCGTCCCCATTCACAGCCTGACAACCCCTGATTTGTGTATTCTTTTCATGTCACTCAGCCAATAATGTCACAAATTCACTCTTTTCGTGGGACAAGATGGATCCCCCTCTGCGACCTTTTCTGGACGTGCTGACAACATTGACAAGTTTTCTCTAGCCTCAAACATTTGGGAGTTTTATATTCATTGTTCCTTTTTTTTTGGTAAATTTGAAAAGGTTTGTTTTGCATATTTGCATAGCTTTGGGTGCAAAAGTGCAATATGCATCAATGCATAAGCATTCAATTTGTATAAAATCTCTGACTAAGTAAAGGAATGAGCCACATAAACTTCTCTGGGCGACAGTCTGACAGAAGTGTTTAGCTCAGCAGGCTTTATACAGACATCTGCTGAATAAAATGTCTAGTGACAGGGTTCTTGAGGGGACACTGGTGGAGAATGGCAAAATGAGGCTGTTCTGGAGGATTTGCAGAAGTTGTCTGTCGTGATGTGAAAAAAAGCTCATTATTATTGAGAAATTTAGACTGTCATGATCTGCCTGCTCCAGTTGAGGTCTTAATCAACCATGCAATAAAATGCATAAGTTCAGCTGCATATCATTGATATATTATTAAAAATATATTCTGGGTTTGATAGCAGTTAAATAATAAGTTCGCCCAAAAATAAAAAAATGTGTCATTAATTATTCACCCTCATGTCGTTCCAAACCCGTAAGACTTTCGTTCGTCTTCGGAACACAGATGAAGATATTTTTGATGAAATCTGAAAGATTTCTGTCCCCCCATTGACAGCTACGCAACTACCACTTTGACGCTTCAGAAAGTTCATAAAGAGATCATAAAACAAATCCATATGAATTGAGCTGTTTAGTCCAAATTTTCTAAAGAGACTCGATCGCTTTATATGATGAACAGATTTGATTTCGGCTTTTATTCACAACTCACAGATCAGTTCTGGTAAACGGAAGCTCAAGCATGTTCGCTTGACGTGCAAGAACCAATGAGGTTCATTCTCGTGTTACGCAGCACGTTTGAACTTCAGCAAGAACCAATGAGGTTCATTCTCCTGTTACACAGCACGTTTGAACTTCAGCAAGAACCAATGAGGTTAATTCTCGTGTTACGCAGCACGTTTGAGCTTCAGCAAGAACCAATGAGGTTCATTCTCGTGTTACGCAGCACGTTTGAACTTCAGCAAGAACCAATGAGGTTCATTCTCGTGTTACGCAGCACGTTTGAACTTCAGCAAGAACCAGTGAGGTTCATTCTCGTGTTACGCAGCACGTTTGAACTTCAGCAAGAACCAATGAGGTTCATTCTCGTGTTACGCAGCACGTTTGAACTTCAGCAAGAACCAATGAGGTTCATTCTCGTGTTACGCAGCACGTTTGAACTTCTTCAAGAACCGATGAGGTTCATTCTCGTGTTACGCAGCACGTTTGAGCTTCAGCAAGAACCAATGAGGTTCATTCTCGTGTAACGAGTCACATATAGCCTGAAATTGTCGTCCTGTGTTGGTACAATGTTGACAGTTACTGGGATGGAAGGGGTCGTCGAGTGTAGACCACTCTCCACCTGTGGCGACAGCTGGATGAGGAACGGCTAAATTTAGGCAGATCTATCGCCCGGGGTCTGGGAAGTCCTGCAGTTTCCCTCGTCTGTCAAACCGTCTCTCTTTATTAGACAGAAGGAAGCTCGGGGACCATGGGAAAGTCAAACAATAATTTAAACAAGAACGTGGCTCTGTTTCAGCGCAGCCTCACATTTTCTCGCCTCTGAAGGGATCTTGTTCACAATGCCAGAACCCCGTCCCCATTCACAGCCTGACAACCCCTGATTTGTGTATTCTTTTCATGTCACGCAGCACGTTTGAGCTTCAGCAAGAACCAATGAGGTTCATTCTCCTGTAACGCAGCACGTTTGAGCTTCAGCAAGAACCAATGAGGTTCATTCTCGTGTAACGCAGCACGTTTGAACTTCAGCAAGAACCAATGAGGTTCATTCTCGTGTTACGCAGCACGTTTGAACTTCAGCAAGAACCAATGATGTTCATTCTCGTGTTACGCAGCACGTTTGAACTTCAGCAAGAACCAATGAGGTTCATTCTCGTGTTACGCAGCACGTTTGAATTTCTTCAAGAACCGATGAGGTTCATTCTCGTGTTACGCAGCACGTTTGAGCTTCAGCAAGAACCAATGAGGTTCATTCTCGTGTAACGCAGCACATTTGAGCTTCAGCAAGAACCAATGAGGTTCATTCTCGTGTTACGCAGCACGTTTGAACTTCTTCAAGAACCAATGAGGTTCATTCTCGTGTTACGCAGCACGTTTGAACTTCAGCAAGAACCAATGAGGTTCATTCTCGTGTTACGCAGCACGTTTGAACTTCTCCAAGATCCAATGAGGTTCATGCTCGTGTTAGGCAGCACGTTTGAACTTCTCCAAGATCCAATGAGGTTAATTCTCGTGTTACGCAGCACGTTTGAACTTCAGCAAGAACCAATGAGGTTAATTCTCGTGTTACGCAGCACGTTTGAACTTCAGCAAGAACCGATGAGGTTCATTCTCGTGTATCGCAGCACATTTGAACTTCAGCAAGAACCAATGAGGTTCATTCTCGTGTTACACAGCACGTTTGAACTTCAGCAAGAACCAATGAGGTTCATTCTCATGTTAAGCAGCACGTTTGAGCTTCAGCAAGAAACAATGAGGTTCATTCTCATGTTACGCAGCACGTTTGAGCTTCAGCAAGAACCAATGAGGTTCATTCTCGTGTTACGCAGCACGTTTGAACTTCAGCAAGAACCAATGAGGTTCATTCTCGTGTTACGCAGCACGTTTGAACTTCAGCAAGAACCAATGAGGTTCATTCTCGTGTTACGCAGCACGTTTGAACTTCAGCAAGAACCAATGAGGTTCATTCTCGTGTTACGCAGCACATTTGAACTTCAGCAAGAACCAATGAGGTTCATTCTCGTGTTACACAGCACGTTTGAACTTCAGCAAGAACCAATGAGGTTCATTCTCATGTTAAGCAGCACGTTTGAGCTTCAGCAAGAAACAATGAGGTTCATTCTCATGTTACGCAGCACGTTTGAGCTTCAGCAAGAACCAATGAGGTTCATTCTCATGTTACGCAGCACGTTTGAGCTTCAGCAAGAACCAATGAGGTTCATTCTCGTGTTACGCAGCACGTTTGAACTTCAGCAAGAACCAATGATGTTCATTCTCGTGTTTTACGCAGCACGTTTGAACTTCAGCATAACCAATGAGGTTCATTCTCGTGTTCATTCTCAATAACACTGTTATTGACAGTGTTAGTGTTATTGAGTTACTTACAGTGTTAGTGTTATTGAGTTACTTACAGTGTTAGTGTTACTTACAGTGTTAGTGTTATTGAGGTTCTTTCTCGTGTGTATATATATATATATATATATATATATATATATATATATATTGTTACTGAATAATTCATGTAATAAGTACTTCATACATAAGACTGAGCTTCCAATTTCTGTTTTTAAACCCTCTGGAATTATGTCTATTGTCAGAATGTTACTGAAACAGCAATTTTTCATTTTTATTTTAAATAGTGGTAATTTAACATTATGCAACATTCTTTTAAAAAGAAAATAGGTCTGTTACATAATTAGAGTGTTGTCTAGCATTTCGTCTGCTTATGGTCATATATCAGAAAAGTGGCAGAATTGCCACTTAAACTTTAATAAGAGAAGAATATTCCACCGGAGACGTTCACAATTGAGTGAGTGAAAATCCTCAAGGACGAACATAATTAATGGAAGCAATTAAGTGCCTTTTATCTTAAAGGAGAACAAAGAAAGTTTCCTCAGCCGACAACCAAAATGGTCCACTCAAATAATGGAGGGAGGTCTTTGGGGGAATTTAAAGTGACAATATATCCTAATTTGGCAAACAAGTCAGTGGCACTGGATGACTTTATTGCCTGGCCCCTGTTCAATCCCAGTGTGCCCTGCTCTTCATGCAAGCCCAGTTCTGCAGCCCACTGCACAACCTTTCTATTGCCTAAGGCATGCCAAACTGTGCCGTTTAAATGACTTGTCAAAGTCATTGTTCAGTGTCAGATTCTTTTGTTCACACAGTCACAAAAATCACGGACTTTATGCACTGGTTTATGAAGTCATAGCAAACTTAATTTTTTTTTGTCTTTTTTTTTAATTTATTTGAATGTTTCAGGCCTTTCAGCAGAGAGTAACATAAACAACTAAAATAAATGGCATATATGCTTGTTTGCACTGAAATGATCATGAAACAGCTTGAAACAAGACAATCCAAATATATCTAGTATGATAAGCACGCATTTACAACCGCGCCTCCGATTATTGGGCGCTTGAATGCTGTTCAGCAGGCTGCTTTATTACCATATGACAGAATGAACGTATGGTTATAGCATTGTAAAGATGATAGATACAGAAGTATCGCTCCATGCGCCATGCAGAGCAATCAACCATGTGGAAAATCGGGCTAGAGCTTGTGTTTATTGGCATAGAGATTAAGGCAGATGTATCAGAAAATGTGATGCTTTCTCACTACATTTCATCTATTAATTAATGCCTGATTTAGAGGCAGTATGTGGAAATGGCGAAGGAAACTTGGCACGCTCTCACGATCAGTAGGAGGATTTGAAAAAGGGATAATTTTGAAAGCATTTTACTTGTGCAGCCATTAACAGTATCAATACTGCTACTTTGACACATGCCTGAATGAAAGCTGGTGAACTCAATGAAGGCCATTGAACTTGAAATCTATCTGTCTTGTTATGGTGGCATTTTATTTATTTAACCAAAGCTTTGCATTTCATGATAGAACAGTGGGAATGATCTGTAATTAAACATGTCTTATTTACTCACCTTCATGTCATTCAAAACACTTACAGTGTTATTGTTTTGATAAAAGATAAAAAGAGATGTTATTCCCCTATAATAGCGGTTTACAGTGCAGTAAAGTTGGGATGAAATGGAAGTAGCGACAGATTCGGTTGAGAAGTGCCTGGACTTTGGCATCGGTCCATCTATCGCTGTTTTCCATATTCTTGGAGTAAGTATATGTAAATTGTGTAATTGCTATTTTAAAAATGGCGGGTGCCGGTGTTTCGTATGGCATGCATTCGGCCAATCAATGTACACTTTCGTCACTGCTAGTTCATGTTGTGCCGGGTTAGACCCTACTCTGAAGTAAGAGCTAATTTAGTCCCCCTAAAAGCCGTTTCTAGAACTAAAATCGTTCCCAGTTTCTGCTGTGGGTAAAAAGCATGTAGTTAAAGGACTTATGAAAATGTTCCTCTGGTGCGAAAACCCCTAATGATCCATTTGCAGCCATTCGTGAGTTAACAGTTCACTGAAGGAAAAGATATTCAGTGAAAAATTATGCATTAAAGTGACCAAAAGTGACATAAAGACGTTAATAATGTTACAAATATTATATGTGAAATAAATGCTGGTCTTTCTTTTCATCACAGAATCTTGAAAAATCACAGTTTCCACAAAATGTTAAGCAGCAAAAACAATTGAGCATCAAATCATCATATTAGAATGATTTCTGAAGGATAATGCGACCACGAAGACTGGAGTAATGATGCTGAAAATTCAGCTTTAATCACAGGAATTAATTGCATTTAACCATATATTCATATAGAAAATAGTTATTTTAAATTGTAATTACATTTCATAACGTCACTGTTTTATACTGTATTTTTTATCAAATAAAAGCTTTGGGTGAGAATAAGACTTTCAAAAAAATTTATACATATTTTATGATAACAAACTTTTGACTAGTATTATAAGCATGCATTTATATGCATGTATGTATAATGATAATGAAATGTGTGTTCCTCACTAAAAGCTACTGTACGACTTCAGAAGAGTTTATTTGAAGTGTTTATGCAATGCTTTGTACATTGTAAATGTAAACATTGTTTAATCAAAACGATGTTTTGTGAAAATCCTATCAGTCTTTCTACACAATTAAATTCACATTTAATTCAATGTTATTTGCCACTTCTTCGTACGTATTTGTGAAATTCACTAGCAATTTCTAAATGAATGTTGTTACTACACCATTTTTTTTCAGTGTAATCCCAACGCATTAAAATACATATTTATAAAATCTATTGTCGCTGTCATCGATTCTGATCCATGCTAAACCCCTAACCCTAACAATCAGTTGTTGTAAGCTTCAAATGTTTCCAAACAGTTACTAAACAAAACACTGTAAATGCTATTACTTGTCTTGGCTTATACTTCAGTGCAATATTGGTGCATTATGTCATTGTATTGCGTACTTCAGCAGTCTTAACCACTATACAGTAGTTTAAAAGCAAAGCAAAGCCTATGATGGTGGAAGCAATGGTGTCAGGTGACACTTAAAAGGGAAAGCCATCTGCAGGAAAAGATATATGACCCAGTGGCTAAGTAATGGACTTCTGTGTGAACAGTCCCTATAGACCCCCTAATGCCTTGTTAAGAATCTGTTGAGTCTATTTCGTCTCACTTTATTGCTACTAACATGGAGATATTGTATTACTGACAGGAACAAATAAGCACATGGCGACAGAATAATATGGACTCAAATGTTAGAAAGAGGTTTGCGTTCCTCTTAGAAGGGATCTTTTCTGTCCGCGTGTGATGTTTGCGGCTCCTGAGACCGAAAAGGGGCGGCGGGGGGGAATGGGAATATGATTTTAAGTAAATGGAAAAACTCTATGCGTTAAATAGTTTTGCAGTATCTATTTTCGGCATGCTTGCTGCTGTTTTGTGTTTGAGGGACCGATTGCAATTGTGTGTGAAATTGAATTGGTGAAATGAAAGATCTCCAAGGACCATGGATCAGTATTATTATTTGCCGTTTAATATAGTATGCATGCTTGTGATGCTGTAATATTTCAACAAATCGTTATGTTTACTTCCACTAATCTTAAATTTAAATCGTGAGAGATACCATGTGAACCTTGTTTATTATGTGACTGTAGTAATGGCATCACAATACGCTGATTTCACGCAGCCGCCATTTTGAAATCGAAAGTGAGGCTCCGGTGGGAAGAATCCCGGAAGTAAAGATAAACAACAATGCCTTGGACTACCAACCTGAAGCTGCTGCCGCGATTTACACTATTGGATGTTAATATCCAATATATAGTTCATTCCTGCTTCTTTTTTTACATTCTGGAACAAAATATTTTATTTATAAATGAATTTCACTCTAAAGTATGAAAGAAATGTATGTACATTTTTAGAATTGACACAACATCATTAAACACAACAATACGCCATCGCATTCACGACTCTCCTGTGATTAAAGGCGACACTTCCGGTTTTCTTCCCACCGGAGCCTCGCTTTCGATTTCAAAATAACGGCTGCGTGAAATCAGCGTATGGAGGTCATTTGGACTTTTCTAAACTTTTTCACATCAAATACATTATACGCATAAGTAACAAAATATAATACACAAGCCTAAAGTCTGATTTATAGGTCACAAAGTATGAAGTCTCATAAACAGATTTGGTATTTTGAAAGAAACAATTATTTATGATGATGAGCTATTTTGAAGTCTAACACCAGCTGAATTGTTTATGTATAAGGACATCTGATCAGGAAAGTGGTAAAAATCCAGGTGGTGGAACTCGCCATACTAACTCCGAGCCTAAATGGTTATTGAATAGTTTGAGCATGAAAAAGTTCTGCAAAGTTACAAAGCACAAAGTCCCTCCAGCAGGAGTTATTCTCTATATCAGTGTCAGTGTTTCTGAACTCCCTGAAGCGCCTCCATTGTAGTCTTGAGTTTTCTTCAGGGAACAAACATGTCACAATATTCCTCAAATAATTCCCATCAAAGGCATACACAGTTGCGTTAGTAGTGTGTTGAAACTCTTAGTAATGGTAAGGGTTGTGACACAGTGGAAGCGGTTTACCAATCACAACACACTGGTCCAGCTGACCAATCAGAGCACATTTGGCTTTTTAGAAGGAGTAGCTTCATAGAGACAGAAACTAAACAGGGGTGTGTTTCCCGTACAATGACATATAACTCACTGCTGAACTACCATAGTATGATGCATCATGGAAGAAATCAACTAGCTAGTCACGACTATTTCCCGAAACTGTATTGTCGCAAATTGGTCGTTCAAGCACGTTAGTTTATGATGTCATGCACGTGGTGGAGTATAGCTATATATGTAGACGGTTAGAAGATGGCTGTGTCTCATGTGACCTTGTTATTTGTACACGCTGTGACTATACACATCACAACATGTAAATAGGAAAATGTTGGCGTTATTTTGTCACTTATTGGGAGCAGTATGCTAGCTGGAGCCGTTTACCTCCAGTCTTTGTGCTAAGCTAGGCTAGCGGTGGGTGCGTCAGACAGAGTTACGGCACGCACAGAGATTTAAAGGGTATGTATGGACTTATCTAACTCTGGGGGATACAGTGAATAAGCTAAAGTCCCAGAAAGTCGGTGTGTTCCTTTAAGTCCGTCATGCAAACAAGAAACTCTACTTCTAACCACACAACTTTGCAATGCTGCTTGCAAATGTTTGGAATGATGGTTTCAGGAAATACTGACTCGTTGACCTATGCTGATAACGACGGACCTAGCGTATTTGGCTAACGACGCTTTTGGGAAACACATCCCAGAGCGTTACTGACAGACTGGGAAGCGAGGTGCTGCAATGATGTAAAATATGTGACAAATGTGTTTTTTGTACATTCAAGCATCAAAACCTATTCTAGTAGATCCCCAAAACAAAATCAAGACTTTGAAAAAAATGAATAATAAGTCCCCTTTTAAATATCAAGCATATGACTGTCACCATCAATCTACAGTATTCAATTCTCAATCACAAAGTAACACTTTCAGTAACACAGTGTGTATTAAGAGATCACAGTGTGTTAGGCTCGGACTCAAAATACCAGGCGTTAAGTGCTCTAATTGCCCGCAGACAGGCTGGCACAGCAGTGAGGCGAGGCAAATCTGTGTTAATGATGTGTGGGGCTGCTAGATATCCCCTCATTTACACATTCAGTCAGGAATCACTGAGCTGAAATATTGGTGGATCTTGGCCATCCTTCTTTAGAGACCACCAGAAGCTGGAATTATGGGCTTCCCAATTTCAAACCAACTTCTCTATTAGCGAGACGTACGTAATTGCGTGTGAGGCGGTACGAAGAGGCAAATCTGGCCTTAAGCTTTCTGACACCAGTCATCATTAACCCCACTGGTCGACTCACAAGGCCACCGCTGACCTCATCACATCTGGCTGTCGGTGAGAAATGGGTGTTGTGAGTGTCGCCCCGTGTGCTCGTCTGCCTCAAAGATGAATTGGCCTATCCATTCAGACGGCTGGACAGCAGGACAATCTGTCAACGGCCTCATGCATCCTCCAGTGCAGCCAATTTAAAAACACGCTTTAGACACACATGCTTTTGATTGAGCCGACATTGAAAAATTAATGCTGTCTCATTACGTTCTGTGCATTAAAAACTGTGGTGACACTTTAGAAAACTGTTCCATCATTAATGAATAACTACACAGGAACAATACCTACTATTAACTAACAAAACACTCTGATTAATGAATTAGTTAGTAATAGTGCTCAGTTGAATGTGGTAGTTCACTCTTAGCTAATCAGTAACTACTATTTTTTTCATACCTCCAAGAGGACTAAGAACTACATAATTAATGTGAATAATGCATAATGTATAATTAATTCTGAAGTAAAGATCATTGTAACCCATTAGTAATAACTCAAGTATTACCAAATCCTTCTGAAGGAACTACTAATTATTTGGAACAGTTTTCTGAAGTGGAAAGAACAATAACTCCTTAATATTAACTGAAATCATTATAAGGTTTTGGTTAGTAATTACTCAAGTGTTACTACATCCTTCGAAAGGAATTACTAATTATTTGGATCAGTATTCTACAGTGAAGATCATGGTAAGTAATGACTCAAGTGTAACTAAATCTGTCAGAAGGAATTACTATCAAAAACCTCAAAAGCTTACAATGATTTCAGTCATTAGTTATCATGCTTTTAACTGTAGAATACTGATACAAATAATTAGTAATTCCTTCTGAAGGATTTGGTTATATTTAAGTCAATACTAGTGGGTTACCATGTGGGTTACCATACCTTAGAATTAATTATACATTATGCGTTATTCAAATAGATTATGAACCTGGGGTGTGTATGCAACTATGTAACTCAGTAATAAATCCGTTTGAGATATGATTACTCACCATGTATTTAAAGGGATAGTTCACTTTGAAATAACATTTTGGTATGTTTTAGCTTACCTCAAGGGCATCCAAGATGTAGGTGTCTTTGTTTCCGCAGTAGTTTCAATTTTGATATTTTTAAGTCAAACCGTTCTTGTCTGTCAGTCATATAATGCAGGTCTATGGCAGTGTTGTTTTTGGCAGCCCTTTTAGTTTTAGTCTTAGTCTTTTGGACGAAAATGCTTTTTAGTTTTAGTCACATTTTAGTCACTTATAAACTTGATAGTTTTAGTCAAGTTTTTGTCGACGAAAACACAAAAAGGTTTTAGTCAAGTTTTAGTCAATTTTAGTAAAAAAAAAAAAAAAAGTAGTCTTTAACAAATTAATTTAGGATAAAAAGTATTGGAAAGGGGCTTAGGTTTGACAGGTTGTAGCAAGTGTTGCAATTCGAGTGTTGTAACTCAATTCAATTTGAGCTACTACAACATTACACACAGATAAAGTGGTAACAGTGGAATCACTGTTTTACTCCAAAAAAGCCAGGAATAAAAACATTCTTACTTTGGCAATTGTGCTTTATTATATAATTAGTAAAATAATAATTTATGTTATAATTTATGTTATAATCTAAGTTATATAATAATTATATATTACTTTGTACCAAATAGCCTACTAAACTAATGCTTGGACACACTCGGTCTCTCTCGCGCGCAGACACACTCGCACACTGTCGCTCGCTCGCGCAGTTCGTTTCGCTTTTGTCCAGTCCGGCGCCTCAAGTCTATACTCAGTCCGGCGCCTCATATAGAAGATGTGTGGCGAGTGACTAGCCGCAGCCGCAGGTGTGGTGTTGTTGTGTGGAATCTGGTGCACGGCATGGCGGCAGCCGGGTGGTGGGCGTACCCAAAACAAGGATAGGAAGCGGCAGCATTGCTGATACTTTTTTAGCTCAAAACAGACAGATTTCACGCAAAATAGGCAGAAATGACATGCATTGTGAACGTCAGACTTATAATCATTTTCGTTCCGTCTCGTCTCATCAACTAAAACTCGAAAACGTCTCGTCATGTTTTAGTCACCTTAGAGCCATTTTTAGCTAGTCATCGTTGCGTTATCGTCATAAAAAAAAGATGCGTCAACGAAATCATTTCGTTATCGTCATCGTTGACGAAAACAACATTGGTCTATGGTCACCATCTCAAAGAGCATGCACAGAGAAGTCCAAATTAAACAATTCCCCATCGTAAGTACACATTGATGGCCTAAGACATGAAACGAGCGGTTTGTGTGAGAAAACAAACAGTATTTATATAGTTTTTACCTCTACACAACCACGTCCAAGTGATCTGAGGGCGCGCGCGCTTCCTGGTGTGTGACGTGTGCGCGCGTTCTGGCTTAGTCTGCGCAAGCGCCGGAAAGTGTACAAGAGGTAAAAACGATATAAATACTGTTCGTTTTCTCACACAAACCACTCGTTTCGTGTCTTAGGCCATCAATGTGTACTTACGATGGGGAATTGTTTAATTTGGACTTCTCTGTGCATGCTCTTTGAGGTGGTGACCATCGACCTGCATTATATGACTGACAGACAAGAACGGTTTGACCTAAAAATATCAAAATTGAAACTACTGCGGAAAAAAAGACACCTACATCTTGGATGCCCTTGAGGTAAGCTAAAACATACCAAAATTTAATTTCAAAGTGAACTATCCCTTTAAGCTTTGTGATTTAATGTTTTAGCAATCAATAGGGCACAACATCTTACAAACTATACATTTTGCAAATTGCTATTTTTAATGTTTCATGTCATTATATACTTTAAAAAAAAATGCTTTTGAAGAGAGTCTATTATTCTCACCATAGTGGCATTTAGTTGATCAAAATACAGCAGATTAATAATATTGCAAATATTATCATTTAAAATAACTGTTTTCTATAGTAATATATTTTAAAATGTCATTTATTCCTGTGATGAATTTTCATGAATTAATTTTTCAGCATCATTACTCCAGTCTTCAGTGTCACATGATCCTTCAGAAATCATTCTAATATGATGATTTGATGCTCAAGCAACATTTCTTATATTATCAATGTTGAAAACAGTTCTGCTGCTTAACATTTGTGTGGAAACCTTGATACAGTTTATTATATAATATATTATTACAATTTAAATACATAAATAATAATTTTATATAACCGTATTCTATTGTTATGTATAGTACCCTGTAATTTATTCCAGTGATCAAAGCTGAATATGATGATTTGATGCCCAAGAAACATTTCTGATTATTATCAATGTGTTTAAAACAATTGTGTTTAAGAATTATTTGTTGAATAAAGAACCACTTTTATTTGAAACATAATCTTTTATAACTATATGTATAAGTCACCTTTGATCAATTTAAAGTGCCCCATAATGCTATGTTGAAGGTCCCTAATTCTGTTGTGATTGGTCTACTCTGCTCTGATTGGTCAGATGGATCAGTCTGTTGTGATTGGTCTACTCTGCTCTGATTGGTCAGATGGATCAGTCTGTTGTGATTGGTCTACTCTGCTCTGATTTGTCAGATGGATCAGTCTGTTGTGATTGGTTTACTCTGCTCTGATTGGTCAGATGGATCAGTCTGTTGTGATTGGTCCACTCTGCTCTGATTTGTCAGATGGATCAGTCTGTTGTGATTGGTCTACTCTGCTCTGATTGGTCAGATGACCCAGTCTGTTGGGATTGGTCTACTCTGCTCTGATTGGTCAGATGGCCCAGTCTGTTGTGATCTGTCTGTTGTGATCGGTCTGCTGTGATAACTGCCTCCTTAATCTCACTAAATAATTAATTATAAAAATGTTTTTATTATTATTAATATTATTATTATTATTATTATTATTATTTTAATAGGGTGGGAATCACTAACTATTTGCTGTTTAAGGTACTCTGGAAGTGTTTATTACCAACCTTAACAAGTCGGTGACATGCAGAAAACAATAAATAAATACCTCTCATTCATTGCATCGTTTTATCTTTCAAAACTCTTTCATAGACACACAAAAGATCTTACATGTTTTACCACTCAAGAACCAGCAACATATAAATGAAAGTCTTATCTGTTTTTGATTGATGATAACGATGAAGACGACGATGACAAGGATAATGACGTTGAAAGTTCATTGACAACACTATAGGAATCAATGTCCATGAAAGCTCAGGTCCAAGAATGCAAATCTTCCCAGTGCAAACCTTAGTGTTGATACCAAATCACAGCAAACCAGAAAGTCTTTACCAAATCACATATGTGGCATAATCCAGCATAATCCAGGATCCACAGCAGTGAGGGTGTAATCCAGTTTCAGGATCCACCGCAATGAGCCACATGGCCTCTAAACTCACTTCATAGACATCTTTCAGACAAAGGTCCAGACAGGCATGTGAAACAGAAAGATAAATCCCACAGAGTGTGGAGTCCTTCTACAAAAAATAATCACATTAGGAAAATAACTATACATACATCACCCAGTAAATATTTAGTCAATATAAGAAAATAAACAATGCATACTTACGATTGAGCATCAGACTCAAAGTTTCCCAATCAGGACAATTGATTGTTTGAAGTCATAAGCCATGCTTACTCCTCCATTACAAATCTACTACTTCTACTCTCTACACCCGTTTTATACCTGAGAGTATTACTCCTTGTTTCCCCCTCAAGGTGTGTAGTATAATTACAACCACACCCCCCCCCCCCCCCAAAAAAAAACAAACGTTAACTGGGCTGCGTTCAGCCCCGACAAAACGTTTATGACAGAAACAGAAACGGTGATGCGTTGAACACACTGTTCTGATGCCGCAAGAGTTGCAACTATGGCAGCTGAGAAAGGCTATTCTTTGTGTTCTTTGTGAAGAATTTTCGGAGCCTGATGAAGTCGGTATAAATATGTGTTTAATACTACAAAATATGCCCAATGTTACAGTTACTGCACTTGCCGCCCAGAACAAAAGAGAACATCCCAATCGAGTGAAGGGATTGCTGAAACTGAAATGGAAGCACATCTTACCTAATTCAGACTAAAACACATATATTTAGCCTCACATACTGAGTTTATTTGTAGTTCATACTGTTTTAATACCCTGTATTTTCTTTCTCATTTTTAGGAAAAGCACTTAATTACCATTGTTTATTTCTATACCAAATGTCATACACTTGCAATGAAGCTAAAATATAAACAACTACATCATTATGTTGATATCCTATATTTTTACAATACAACTTACGACAAACATGTCTTCTAATATCCTCAGTTGTTGCGTATACCGAGCTGCATCGAACACATTGTGCGAGTTCACTTTAATACCGCGTGCTTTATATACATGTTGCTGCTGATTGGACTGCAGTTCTGACACACCCACCAAACAAGAGAAAACGTATCTCAAACCCCGTTGCACACCGGTGCACGCCGTCTCCAGGAAACATGACGTTCAACCCGGAAACCGTAGCAAAACGTTGCGCACCGTTTTGAACTTGAACGTGCCCCTGGTTTGACTGTTACACTGCTCTGATTGGTCAGACGGCCCAGTCTCTTGTGATTGGTCTACAGCTTACAGTGCATGTTGGAAATAAAATGCCCATGACCATATTTGAATTTCAGCAGCAGATCATCCTTAGTACTTGATGCACAGTGATACGGACAGTAACGATGGTGTCAGTTTTACCGTATCAATTCAAGAATTTAGTTTCTTTCAAAAAATATGAAAATCTTAATTAACGGGAGTGTATATACAAGTATGTGATTGACTACAGCAGTGAGATGGTAGGTTTACGGTAATGGGTAATGTGTGAACATTTGTGTCTCATCAAATATTGATGCAAATTGTGTTATGTGATTTTTGCCAAGCAGAGCATGTTCCTGGATTTACATCCTTGTTCTTTCTAGAATGTTTCCAACAGCCAATCATATTTCAGGGTTAAGGTTTGCATTGGAGCTTTACAGCATTCCTATCAACAATCATTGCCATCTGATTTTAGGGTTAATTGATGATAAGTGTTAGTGATTGAGGTTAGGACTGTGTTGCTCTACAACCAACAAAATATGTTTATCCAGAAGCAAATTTGGATGTATGCATATCTCAGAAAACAGCATAGAAAGCACATTTTATGTATCACTCATCTAAATTCTTTAAAAAAGAACTGAGAATTGGATGCAGCCCACATAGACAGATTGATCAGCTGTAGACTGTGTATATCTGTAAAGATCTGACCTCTGAGGGCATCTCTTCATCTGCACTGAGTTTCATTAGCATAGCTGATCATTCCCACACCAACAGACCGGCTGATTTTTTTTCCTCTTCTCTTGTTCCAAAGTCATGGATCAAAGTTACTTGGCTGGTAGTCAGTATATGCTTGGAATACCAATCATTACTAGCATTGCCTCTGTGTTCTTTTTTCTTGCTTACTACCGCAAGGTTGAAGGAGGATTCGCAGTGGTTCAATGAAATGCACAAGAAGAGGGGAGAGCAAGAGAAAAGGGGGGGGGGGGGGGGGGGGGGGAAGGAAAAAAAAGGACTATCCCAGATGGCAGAACAGACGGTTTTGTGTGTTTCAGACAAAAAAAGGCGCACTGATGTGTCTTGGAGAAATATGAATTGAAATCCACAGTTGTGCCAGCTCTAAAGAAGAAAGAAAGAAGAAAAAAAAGCATAAAGAGATAAATGCACCTCATGGGATTATGGACTTGAAAATATACAAACAGAGTGAACTCTAGAATATTTGTCCTTCATTAAAACAAGCTAGAATTTTCTAAATAACATGCTGGTAAATAAGCAATGCAGACAGAAGAAAGTGCTGTTTAGTGCTCAAAAATGGAGAAAGTCATATGCTTACACATAATCAAAAGATATTAAGATGTTTGACATGAATGGATCCTAAAATGTTTTAAATCTTGGATCCTTAATAGCCCTTCACAAACACTGATTTTTGTGTTGCATTCCTGCATTAATGAGGCATGTTTTAGGGTCAGCGCCCAGCTGAAAGGTCCATCCAGGGGCATCTCAACCTCTTGGCAGAGGCAAGTAGGTTTTAGACAAAAATATCCTGGTGCTTATTGGAATTCATTACGCGATCGATCTTGCCAGGAGCCGCTGGACCACGAGCAGCCAAACACCCCCAAAGCATCAACTGCCTTAATTCACCCATGGTAATGGATGTCAGATGGATTTTTAGATGCATACAAACTCATTTTTACATATAAACCAGTCAAACAAAACCTTATGAAAGGAAAACAAAAGTAAAAAAGCATAGCTATTTAGAACAGATGGCACTTTGTTTGGTTATATTTTTAGTTTATTTTATACTTTAGAAATGCCAATCATTTGGTGTTGCAGTAACAAAAAGTGTTTTACAAAAACTGTATCTTAAGGTGATGTTATTACACTGTAATTTCTCAAATAACTACTGAGAAATATTAATTAACAGCATGTGCTTGCTATAGGGTTAGTATTAGGGATTGGTGTAGAGTAAGTTGCTTGTAAATATATGTAAAAAATACTGTTATTACTATAGTAAGTACATATAATATGTAACTACACCACCTTTAAGTCTTACACGTTTTTTTTTTTTTTTTTTTTAATGGTTGTAATAGCTAATGAAAAGCAGACCAGAATATCATAGAGACTTGGGATATTGTCCCTTGGGTGAATAATAACTACCCAGAACATACCAAGAACTTAAAATGCACACTTTCCTTAAACAATCATATACAGTATATTTTTACTTATAATCTTGATGTTGAAATAAGTCATCAACTCTCTGTTTATATGGTAGACTAGGGTTTGGAATAAGCATGCATGCTTTTTATATCATATTGTTTGACATCACTTTACTAAGAAGGTGCATGCCTTGAATTTAAATGCAAACTGTAAATTTACTCAAAAGCTCTCCGGGGAACATTCAATACGGTCACTTCGACAGCTGGGTTGACATTCAGAGAATGGTCTCACCACTTTGGTAAACACAATGCTAGATTGATTACACGCTAATTGAACAAAGCTGAATTAAAAATTTATTAGACATCTTTGAAAGTGTGCACTTATAGCTCGAGAAACGGATCTCTGCTTGACCTAACACTCGAGCTGCCTTTGAGTATGTGTGAAAGGTCAACTGACGGCTCTGGATTGGCCAGCGATTCGCCGTCCAAGCTGTGCTCAATAATTGATGTGAATAGAGATGCTTGGTTTGCAACGGTTTTCATTGTGAAGGAGCGTAAAATGAGTTTGGAACATTCTAAATAAGAAGAGAATTAATGATTGACGGACATCATATGTGAATGTAAAACTCCTTTAGTTTTGAGAATACATCACACTGGTAAAAAAGTGTTTAGTTTACTTGCTTAAAAAAATTTGTAAACCCGTTTTCCTTAAAATTATTAAGTAAATAAACGTAATGCTTAATTAAAAAAAAAAAATTGACAACTTGACAATTCCACATTACTTAATTTTTTCGATTAAGTTTCTTTACTTAATCATTTTAAGGCAACGGGTTTCCTAATTTTTTTTTTAAGTTAAGTCAACTGATCACTTTTTACAGAGGCAGATGTTTTGTTTTTCATTCACTAGTTTCAATGTCACCTTCAAAGTATGAATATAATCCAAGAAACAGTGAATAATGGTACAAAAGCTGAATCTTTTGACCAAAAAATTCACATTCAGATATAATATGTACAGCATAACTATTTTTATTTTATTTATTTTTTATCTCCACCATGCTAACAAAGGCACTTAGTTTGAACTATGAAGTTTTGTGAATGTGTAAAGATAAAAATATATGTATGTGTCCCATGTGTGGCCATAGTTATAGATGGATGAGCTTTCGTTTCAGGTGGTGTACTGACGGTCCATTTATCTTTCACGCACCATTGGCAAGCAATGTATTAGCTTGTCTCCTTACACCTAGAGTACAAATCTGAATTTATGCTTACCATAATCACTTTTTAAAATATACTGTACAAAAACCTGTGTGATAAATCAGCGTCGTTTATTAAAAGCCAGCAGTCTGCTGGAAATACATTTCCTAAAGTGGTTATTTGTGTACTTTTATTCTCTGTTTTAATGCCTGTGGTCAGAAATGGCCTTGACTTGATGGTCCTCTGGTCTAATGCCTTGATAGCCTGTTTCTCCCTGACTGATCACTTTGACATTGACCTTCAACTCCTGTTAGTGGTGAAGCGCAGGAGAGTGTGCCAATTTCATCCGTCAAGTGTCAACTGAAATGTGATATACAATGAAAACGCCCTATACTGTTCAACGGCACTTTAGAGTCTTGTGCAAAAACAAAGTACTACCAAACATATAATGTAGTTACTTTATTTTTTCCCCCTTTTCTTTTTGCCTTAGTTAAATGGGTAAAAAACGTGGCATTTGTTTTCGAGCTGATGAAAATACTGTCACGGGTTGTTGTAAGTATCGCACGAAGACAAATAAATCAGGAAACGGTCTTTAATTCAAAACTCACAAGGATCCGGCTAAAAACGCTGTATTCTGCTGCCAGGCCAGTAGATGGCAATGAAACACTATAGACTGAACACGTAATACGCATGTGCATGACGTCATCGTCTTCAGAGATTTGCACTTTTTGTTGTTTACACGGAGACCGTTTTCAAAAACTTGCACTTTAAAACCCGTTTTCAAAAATGTGTGTTTTCAGGCACCCAAAACGCCTTTGTCGTGTAAACGAACGGCCAACCCGCATAAAAAGTTTTACGTTTTTAGTTGAAAGCGGTGTCGTGTAAACAGCCCCTTAGTCAAAACACAATATACATGTTACAAATACATCTCTTCTGTGATTTATTATAATTTCTGAATTAAAATAATTGTTATATTTTTGAGTATGACCAACATGTTATACCACTGTTATACCATTGTTATAACCATGTTATATACCAACGCATGTGAATTATATTATCATGTGATTCTAAAAATAATGACATGAAATTAAATCACAGAGAGGATTCCTGTACATCCTGGGATTGTGTAAAATATCAGATAATTTTATAATATCTGGTCAACTTCAGGTTGTCGAATGTCAGATGGCATAACTCAAAGAAAACCTTGAGATATTCACGATTCTAATATCAATATTTGTTTACAGAAATTCATTATACATTTAAAACTTTTTTTACCCTGTTTTTGAAAATAATAAATAAGATTTGTACACTTGTGTTTTTCAAGAAAAAAAAATAGTTTTAGTTTTATTGTAAAATGGTTACACCACTTGACTTTTTTTTTTTTTTTTTTTTTTTTTACTTGTGTTGCAAATAAAAATTATATTAATTTGTTCAAAAACCTGAATATAAATTTTAATCAAATGACTAATCGGATTATTATTAGATTAGGAACTAGCATAACAAAAGGTATAAATCACGTTTTGAGTTTGTTTGTGCACGTTTAAAGTTAGTTTGTTTTGTATCTCTGTTATGTTCATATCTGAGTCTCACAGTTATTCTGTTTATTAGTATGGTTTATTTGTATGGTATGTGATTGATTTGAGTATTCTGTTCAGGTGTGTTGTGTTAATCATCTCATGAGCTTCGTTGTTTGCCCTCATGTATTGAAGCCTTCAGTTTTAGTCTGTTCCTTTTCCTGTGTTGTTTGATTTCAGTGTGTTTCCTCCGAGTTATTCTCCTGTTTATTGTTTTGATTCCTGGATTAAAGATTTATTTTGAGTGTGTCCTTTGTCGTGCGCTTCATTACAGCCACCGGCCGTGACAGTATACCTTAGTGAAATAAACTGCATGCATTTGTTTTTTTTTAAGTTTTTACCTTAGACACATGCACTCTATTTATTTTTTATAGTATTTGGGTAGTTTTTGTGTTACCCAAATCCTGGGTCAGACGTAACAACCCAGTGTTTGTGTAGTTTTCTTGTGTTACCCAAATCCTGGGTCAGACGTAACAACCCAGTGTTTGGGTAGTTTTCTTGTGTTACCCAGATCTTGGGTCAGACGTAACACCCCAGGGACTGAGTTATTTATCGCAGTCTTTTTGCGACCTCTCCTTAGACATTAATTAACGTATGAAGTAAAAGAAAAAGAAAATTATAGTAAAAATAAATCAACTATGCTGGGTTAAATTTATGTAGTATAAGAAAACATTGCCTTAGTAATTTAATATTTTTGCAAGTGACAAAATCGTATCTAAAATGCAAATGTGTTTTTCCAAAATATGGTCCTTACAAATTGATTGATTTGAACTCATTGTATTAATATATATTGTTTTTGTTGTTTTGTTGTCAAGGCCAAGACTTCACACCTCCATAATTTGTTCTTTTTAGCACATTGATACACAGAGACAGAGTGTGATAGAGTGCTTTTTTTTCCCACTAAAGCATGAAAATTTGCCGAACAGCTAGTGCATTTTGCTCTAATTTGTGAAGTATCCACAGCAACAACAACAATGTGGACGTGCTGCTGGGATGCAGAGCAGCCGGATGGTACGCCTGTCCCTCATCTCTGAATAACGAGGTGTCAGGACTTTACCTCTCCGCTTCACGCCTCATTCACTGGCGTCCCAGCGAGAGAGCGGCGGGCACACAAAGCCAGACCCTCGTTGATTAATGGCCTGAGATGTCTGATCAAGAGTGGGGTCACAGCGGATGAATATACAACTGAGAATAATAACCACTCTGCCATTTCAGGGAATATCATAGCCTGTGTTTTGCAAAAAAAAAAACGGTGTGCCATTTTATAATACCTCCCCCATCAAATTCAACCGATGCATCCTCAAATCTTTCCCCAGATGCCCCATTATGCCATCTGCCAGGTTTCGGTTCAGGAATACGATCGACAAGATTTATGACAAGACAGTTACACAAGGAAGTGCTTACGCCGATAAAGAATTTGATTGGCTAATCTCAGTCTTGGATTGTCAGGATGGAGGTTACACAGAGAGCAATGATCCAGAAAGATTTCAATGAAATAGCTCTCTAGACAGTTCAAAGAGCCGCAATAAATTGTTATGGTGAAAACTGCGTGTATATTCTTATACATGTTAGGCTGAACCTCAGTGAATTTGTCAAGTCTTCAGAATTATAATTTTCCATTGAAGTCACATGTTATATATCAAAGGATCCTGAAACAAATATATCACAGTATCCACAAAAAATAAGAAGCAGCTCAATTGTTTTCAACATTGATAATAATCAAAAATGTTTCTTGTGCATCATATCGTCATGTGACACAAAATAACATTTTCAAATATTTTCAAATACAAAACAGTTGATTTCTTCATTTGTTGGTATGTTTAGGTGCACAGGTAGAATTGTTACAGCATATAGATCTGTGGTTTGAGTCCTGACTGACCCAGGACTTTCCTCTGTGTATTACAGTTTCACACACAGTCTAAACACTTTCTGCTAGAAAGTGGAAGTTTGAGAGTGTTTGTGTTTCTGTCTGGACCTTCCAGAGTGTTCGGCCTATAGATATTCTGAGATGGGCTTCAGTAGGCATCCATCCATCCATCCATCCATCCATCCATCCATCCATCCATCCATCCGTTCATCCATTCATCCATTCATCCATCCATCCGTCCGTCCGTCCATCCATCCATCCATCCATCCATCCGTTCATCCATCTATCAAATTATCTATTCATCAATTTATCCATCCATCCATCAAATTATCTATCCATCCATTCATCCATTTATCCATCATCTGTCCATGCATCCATGCATCCATCCATCCGTCCATGCATCCATCCATCAATATATCTATCCATCAATCCATACATTCATCCATCCATCAATTTATCTATCCATCCATTCATCCTTTTATCTCCATCCATCCGTCCATCCGTCCATCCATCCATGCATCCATCCATCCATCCATCCATCCATGCATCCACCCATCAAATTATCTATCCATCCATCCATACATACATTCATCCATCCATCAAATTATCTATCATCCATTCATTCATCCATTCATCCATCCATCCATCCATCCATCAAATTATTTATCCATCCATCATCCATCCATCCATCCATCCATCAAATTATCTATCCATCCATTCATCCATTCATCCATTTATCCATCCATCCGTCTGTCCATCCATTTATCCATCCATCCATCCATCCATCCATCCATCCATCAAATGAGCTATCCATCCATCCATCCATCCATCATCCATCCATCCATCAAATTATCCATCCATCCATCCATCCATCATCCATCAATATATCCATCCATCCATCCATACATTCATCATCCATCATCCATCCATATATCCATCCATCCATCCATCCATCCATCCATCCATGCATCCATCCATCAAATTATCTATCCATCTATACATACATTCATCCATCCATCAAATTATCTATCCATCCATCCATCCATCCATCAAATGAGCTATCCATCCATCCATCCATCCATCCATCCATCCATCATCCATCCATCCATCAAATTATCCATCCATCCATCCATCCATCATCCATCAATATATCCATCCATCCATCCATACATTCATCATCCATCATCCATCCATATATCCATCCATCCATCCATCCATCCATCCATCCATCCATCATCCATCCATATATCCATCCATCAATTCATCCATCCATCATCCATCCATCCATCCGTCCGTCCATCCATCCATCCATCCATCCATCCATCCATCAAATTATCCATCCGTCCATCCATCCATCAAATTATCCATCCATCCATCTATCCGTCCATCCATCCATCAATTTATCCATCCATCCATCCATCCATCCATCCATCCATCCATCCATCCATCCATCCATCCATCCATCCATCCATCCATCCATCCATCTATCCGTCCATCCATCCATCAATTTATCCATCCATCCATCCATCCATCCATCCATCCATCCATCCATCCATCCATCCATCCATTCATCCATCCATCCATCCATCCATCCATCCATCCATCCATCCATTCATCCATCCATCCATCCATCCATCCATCCATCCATCCATCCATCCATCCATCCATCCATCCATCAATTTATCCATCCAGCCAATCATTCATCATGAGTATTTGGATAATTGTCATGATAATAAATTATCTTAATGATCTCTTAGGGTGAAATGTGACCTGACCATGTTTTCTCATGATTCATCCAGATTTCTTTTCTTTCTCAGTTTTAACACTGAGCACACCGTGAGCTGTCAACAGCTGTCTTTTAATTCAATATGTTGTGTGTGCATAATTACCGAGTTGTATTGGTGAATTTCACCAGAACAGAACGTATTTTCAGCTGACAGCAGCTCTTCAGCACTGCTGAGGGAAGCAGATCACATTGTTTTCGCCAGATGGACTTGTTATAATGGTAGATGTACATGGAGCTGTTTCTGAACTGATCAAATTAATTTGAGTCACATTTAATTTTGTCCGCTTCATGTCTTCATTATGAACTCCATACATCAGGTGAACAAACAATATCATTATGCAGGTCAAACAGCTGAGCTATTGTGCTATGCAAATGAGTATGGTTCAGAAATATTCTTTGCATACACAAATTGTTATAAAGTCAAAATTTAATCCAAACACATTTCAGATATACAGTGTTTTTGTCTTTCTTTCTGATAATTCTAGACAATGTATATATATATAATGATCGGTCGGTTAAGCATTATGTAATGTTTGTTAATGATTTATTAATGAAAGTTATAATGGATCCGCCCATAACGGATCAGCCCTATTTTAGACATAGAAGATCTAATGTCAAGAATGAGGCAGTGATGATATCAATTCTCATTTTGCAAGGTTTTATCTTTTTTATTATACTTCTAACCAGTAAAACAGGCAGTGAGCAGCTGATTGTTTTTCCTCAGGCCTGTAGTCACACACCCGCGCTGGCCTGTATGTGTGTGTGTGTGTGCGTGTCAGGGATGGACCTCCTCACTCCTCAGGGGCAGAAGCCTTCAAGCCCTATCTCGATTAGCTTATTTTGATGTTTTTATCCTTCCGTGATTGGGAGCCATTCTCGACAGCCAAAACAGACAGGTTTGCGAAGGCGTCGGGTGCATTTTTAGCCCCTCTCAGAGGATTCCGCTTCAATAAAACATCACCCCACCGCCTCCTCTGCCTGGCCCTGTAACATTACGCTCATGTGAACGACTCAGTCGAGCTCTAAGTGAAGGTTTGCACGCAAACATGGCTCCCGCTGAAGTTACCTCAGGCGAAAGTGCCTCCATCATCGACAGAATTAAACATTACGCCATGTCTCTGGCGATTAACGGCGAATCTGATTCGACTGCGCTGCATGTTTTTTTAATGAGGTGCGATGGTCCTTTTATACCCCGGCTCCCAGAGCAAGGCGAGCCTGTCGTCCTTCCTGAAGGGGGAATGGGCAGGAGATGTGAATGGAATGGATTGTTGGTACAGCGCTAGATTTCTGTTGGTGAAGCAAAGCAATGAAAACAGACTTCGCTGGCAGACACGACATGCGCACTGAGACTCCCTCCAGTGACTGGATATATTTTATTAACCAAGGCTGCAAATAGAAGATGGATTACTCAAACAAACTAAAAACCCTCAGTTTTTTCATATGCTGAGTCATAGTTATACCCTCATTTCTGCACACTGTGTCACCCTGATAATACAATGCTATTCTTTTCAAGTAAATTCAATTATTATGGCAATACACAAATATTCAGATTTCTGGAAATGTATGCAAAATGCGGTAACACTTTATTTCATTGTGTCCTTGTTACACATGTATTTACTGTAGTAATAACTTTAAATTATGCATAATTAAATGCAACTAACCCTAAACCAAATCCTATCCTAACCCTAGCACATACATAATATTACTCAGTACTTAAATATATAATTACACTGTAACAGGGACACATTCAAATAAAGTGTGACCACAAATGTATATTTAATTAGCTTACATAATGCATAATTTGCATATATAATCATATTTCAGAAAACTTGTAATACAAAAAAATAAAAAATAAAAATAATCAAGACTTAATGTAATCAATCAACTGGGGAAATAGTGATATTTATTACTTAATATTTTATCATTTTCACCTGAGGTGTCTTGCGTTAAATCAGATTAAATTAAAGCTTCTTTTAAAAAAAAATCATATAAACAAAAAAACCTACCTTTCTGTGACAGTTTTCGCATGCGAGAAAGATCTCTACATCATTTAAATACAGCCAAACTCATAACAAAGGACGACATCTAATTAGATGCAATCAATAATGAGAAAACAG